>VZTX01022732.1:0-36631 GCA_013400915.1 Pardalotus punctatus | reverse complement strand
CCTTCCTGCCGGCCCCACGGGGCGCCCGGGCGGTCTGGCCCCGGCAGGGCGGGCGGCGAGGCGCTTTATCTGCGATTTAAATAAACAGCTCGGGGACACGGACGGGAGGCGGCGGGGGGCAGCCCCGCACTCCCCCGCCCCTCGCCCGGGGGACGCCGAGCAACTTTCCCCGGGGAAGGACCCTCCGCCGGCCGGCGGGGCGGGGAGGGGAGGGGAAGGGAAGGGAGGCTGGCCGGCGGGCTGGGCCGCCCAGGGAAGGGGGGGCTGCTCTCTGGGAACCGGCCCNTGCTCTCTGTGACCGGCCCCAAATTGTGAGCCTGGTTTAGCCGCCGATTGTGAGGGAGCTTTTCCCCTTGGGGAGCTGTGCCGTGAGTGTAAGGACGCGCTGGAGATTCAGGCACGTGGGGATCAGCATCTGCAGGGCTTCAACACTCCCTGCCCACCGCATTAGGGGCGTCCTCGCCACGCACTCTGCCGGCTTGCTGGAGCCGCAGCTCGCACCTGCAGTCCTGCGTAGGGGGCTCCCCAACCTTTATTTCTGGCTTCTCATAACTTTCGTCTTTCATTTCAGCCTAAAGGTGTGAAAGACAGTGGCAAACGTAATTTCATTAATTTGAAAATGGCTTGGTGCATCTATTCTTTGTGTCATTCCTGAAACTGGCTACAAACAATACTGTGATGCTCTTAACCTTTTCAGCAAGATGAGAGCGATATGCTGGGCTGTAAAAAGGCAAGGGATCTCTCTCTCTCACAGCTTAACCCTCCTGTGGTCTTCTGTTGAAAACACACCAAGGAAATGTGTCAAATCCCATGGTGTAGGGATGCACTTTTAAGTCAGAGAAAATGCAGCATTACTTTTAAAGCAATCAGAGGGGGTTTTCAGGCTGAGGATAAATATTCAGAAGCCACAGTTTTATAACGTCAGCCTGCAGTCTCCAACTGCAGTGACTCTGGCCACGGAAGCTTTCCACAAGTTGTGGGTTTTGTTTTCAAGGCTGAGAGATTTCCTCAGGGGTCACTTGTTGCCTTTGGAGGAAAAGTTGCAAAGCTCAGCAAAATGAGCCAGCATGCCTTGTGCTGCCGTTTTGATCTCCGGGCCTTTGGGTGATTTCTGCCAAGAGAAAAAAATAATTGTCAGTGAGTTCTGTTCATCTTGAAGCAGGGTTCAAGTCATCCTGTCTTTTGTCAGAGTCTCAAGAAGTATCATTAAGGGTAAAGTAAACCATTTGCAATCTGCTGAAAGATGGACACTCCAACACAAAGATTTTGCCTTTCAGCCTGGAGTATCATGCTCTGCACACAAAGATTGTGTTCTGCAAACCAGGGTAGCTGTGGCAGCTGCAAATCATTTTAGTGTCATTTGGTGTCATGCGTATTTCAGATTGGGATATCAGTGCATTGTCCCTCTCTAGTTGTGTTGTTTTTGTGGCAAAAAGTGGCTTGTCATATAGTCATGCTTTCCAATGCCGAGTTATGGTATTCTTAAAGTGCCTTCCCTGATTGGATGTACATTATGGAATCTTAGCAAAGACTACACATTTCCCCTTATTTTTAATTTGAGAATTCAAGTTTTATAAGTGTCATACTTTGTTCTTAATTTCATCTCACTATTTTGAGACTCTTTCTGTGATTTAGCAATGTTAAACCTATGTTCAAGTCTTTGCCTCCAAGGTGTGGTACTGCCCAGCTTGGTGTTATTTGCAGAAGTTTGAAGTCAGAGGTCAATTCCACCATTCAAGTTGCTAATGAAAGTAAACAATCCTAGCAGACAGACCAGATCTCATAGTTTGATATACCTTCCTATTGACAAGAAAATAGCCACTGCACCAGTTTGGAAATTGCTTTAAAATCACACACTCGTCTCATGTTAATACCATCTGAGACCAATTTTCCTTTATGAGCATCATGTTCAAGACAATATCAAAAGGCCTACTGAAGTAAAAACATGTTTCACCTATTCCTCTCAGCACCTACTAAGTCAGTTATCTTGGCAAAGAAATAAATTAGGTTAGTTTGACATGATTTGTTCTGGACAAATGCACAGTTCCTGCTGCTCATCACTTTATTGTTATTTAGTTGCATGCACACTGATTGCCGAGCAGCTTGTTTCATTATCTTTCCAGATAACAAAGTTTCATTATCTTTCCAGATAACAAATGGAGGGTGGCTGACTTATAAACATTTCACTCAGACCATTTGATAAAGATGAATAGCCAATTTTCCCTTTTCATTACACCTGGATCTTATTCTTGAAGGGCAGCATATATTTTGGAAGCAAGAACCAATCTCTCTAAGAGACAGTATGCTCATCCAGATAGACCATGGGTCTGAGTCAGTGGAAGTAATCTATTCTTGTATGTGCCACAGTACTCTGGCGTGAGGAGCCAGCAAAGGCCAGATGCTTCCTGAAGGACAGCGATCTGAGTGCCATGACACAGCCAGCAGAGCAGGGACTTCACTGGTCAGGGCCCTGTCCCACAGGATCTAAGCAAGACAAGCAGGGTGGGCCTGGATATGGAATCAACGGAGAACGCAGATTGGTAGACAAGTCAACAACATTGGGGTAAGTGTGAGGTCGAGATGGGAACATGAGTTAGTGACTCAGGTCTGGTGATGGCAGGCAGGGACAGACACAGTCCCATCAGCAGCAGGCAAGTCCCCAGCAGGGAGGCAGATCTGAGGTCTGGCCAGGAAGCTGGTCAGCAGGTCTGGGCCAAAGGGATACAGACGGGGCTGCCACACGGCTGTAGCTCCAGCTCAAGCAGATGCAAGGACCAGAGCCTCACCTGAAATGCAGCTTCCCTGGGAGGGAGAAGAGAGCCCTCGCTGAAGCCTCCCCACAGCCCTGATTCCAAAATCACTGGAGGGAAGAGGGGCAGCGCTCAGCTGTGCTGTCTCTAGGCTGCCTGTGAGCCCAGCGTGCCAGACCTCCAGAAAAGGGGATGATGCTCTTGGGACCCTTGTCTCTGGCTGTGTGGAGCACATGCATTTTGTAACAGGACCAATTTTTTCCAGTATAAACAAAAAGCAGGGTTGTGAGTGTCTCAAGGGAAGGAGGAACTATGCTGGATGAAAGGCTCACGGGAGTGTGGTTTTGATTTTTTGGTTGTGCTTTTTTTTCTCTATAGCACAAAAGCAAAAATCTCATTGCTACTGGGAACAAAATAATAATAAAAAAACCCCACACCAGTAAAGAAATTACATTTTTCCTGGTAACCATGGTTGCAAAAATATCCAGGATAGAGGAGATTACAAAGGAAATTCCCTAAATCATACTAACTTAGAAAGGGAAAGAGTATAAATGTGTAACAAACCAAATTGTTTGGAAACCTGATGATTTAAAATTACTGTTTGCATATGTAGTTTCTTATGTAAGCTCCTCTGTGAGTTAATAGATGCTGTAGATGCTCAGCTGGCTTCTGCAGAGATAATGCCACATTTTCAGACTGCTGAAGATGCAGTGTGAAGAATAACAAGTGAAATGTAGACAGGCTTTAAAGATGTCTGATAGAACCTGCTCCCACTTTTCTTATAGGTGGCCAAAATGTTTGAGAATAGGCCGCTTGAATGAGAAGTGTCTCTAGCTTTTATTATATTCACTTGTATTAGGTATTTAACATTTATATTTGATTTTATTTAATAATAGCAGACAGGTTTAAGAGGTTTCAAAATAGATGATGTAATGATGCAATTATGCCTTTATTACTTTTTTCTCCAGTGGGCCTTGTTCTTCAAGACAATTTCAACCCATGTTAGGACAGAATTCCAGATGTGCCCTTGATTTATACTTTGGGCTGCCAAATATTCAAATCAACACAGATTAATGAATCCAGTGCATTTCCTCACATGGATTTCTCTTCCCATAGGCTGAACTCTGATGATCACTTTCAGGTGCATATGGTACCTATGCTGAGTGTCTAGAGGGAAACTGAAGTCCAGGTGCAACCTCCACATTTGCAGCACTTCATCACAATTGCTGAGAGTATTTCTCTGACACTTTTTCCCCCCTTGTGATTTTAATCTTCTCTTTGTATCACACACAGAACAAATCCTTCCCTCAATACATTAACCATTACCATCTGCACCTTCACATGAATCTTTTTGCAGTGATGCTGGTAAAGCCAGAATTACATAGGTGGGGAATTTATGTACTGGGAAATCTTGGTGAAAGGGAAAAAGTTTTGAATGAAAAGCTGACTAACCCTATGCCTTAACTTTTGAGCTCCCATTAACAAAACATTATGCTCATGCTGTAAAACAAAATGTAATCTGTAACCCCTGAGAGTAATTACATTATGTCTTCAACTGTGTGGCAGGGAAGTAGAGGATCTATGGCACATTCTGGGGTAAGTCTGTAGGGAATATATTGCAGCCACGTGTAAGCTAAATGACTCATTTCAGAACCACCAGTTGCTTTATGGAAACCAGAAATTCCTAGTGGGTGGGGAGGTACACCCTTCCTCGGCGGCACAGCTAACATCTGTTCGTTAAACAAGGGTCACTCTTCAATTTCATACCAACTTAATTTCATGGTTTGTGTGCCATTCTGCTCTGAACCACCCCAACAGCATCTGAAACACATTTTCGCACGGGGAAATTTCCAAGGCTTCCTCAGAGGGACACTGAGAGACGTCTTGGGAGGGCATCTGCAGCGAGGAGGGATAGTAATGAAACGAGCGAGTAGAAAAATTAAGGCGAGGCGAGACGGAAGACGAGTGACAATGCCAGCAACACCTCACGTGGAGGTGGCCGGAGCGGCCAAGGCACTGCCCTACCTGAAGGAGGCAGCGTGGGGGGTTCTCTGCAGCCCTGAGGGAGGGCGGGACAGAAGCTGCTCCCTCACAGCAAGCCCGAGCGAAGGGGGCGCTGCGGCCTCCACCGTTGCGGTCCCGCGCGGCGGCAGCGCGGCCCGGGGCGGAAGGAGCACAAGGAAGGCGGCGGTGGCGGCCAAGCGGGACTGGGATGTGAGTTCTCCCCGCTCCGGACTGCCGGGCGGTCTCCGTTGGGGAAAGGGCCTGGGAGCCTCCGTGCCCACGGTTGGGGGAGCCGCCGGCCTCCGTAGGGGTTGCCCCGAGAGATACCATGGTTGCATGTGGGTTCGGGCGGGCGGACGCCGTGTGCGAAGGGGACACGGCCCCTCTGGTTTCCTTGGTCCTGGGGGAGGCCAGGCCTCCTGCATCGACGGGGGGAAGAGCGCGCCCGAGCTTCGTGGAGGTGTCGTCTTTGGTGGCTGCTTCGCCGAGGGTGGAACGCTCTGCAGCGCCGTAAAAGTGCCCAGCAGTGTACTCTTCGGCTAATTGTATTGCCGAGTTAAAGTTGTTCGGGTTTTTTTCTAAATAAAACGAAAAATTAAAAATAAAAAAAAAAAAACCGAGCAGTTTGCCCTCAGTTATGACTTCTGATGTGTTCCTTGGTTCCTGTTCGCAGAATACCGTCCATGACTTGACAGTGCACCGTGCAACTCCTGAGGATATTGTAAGTTTAATAGCAATCACTGCTTCGTCCCTGTGGCAAGGACATACAACTGATTGTCTGACATAAAAAGTGTTTACCATGCTTATGGGGATATTTTCTGCCAATGTTTAATCTCCTTTTTAAGCTTCTGAACATGTTGGTCTTTAGTGCTAATTTTTTGTTTATGATATGGAGCATTCCCAGGTCTGGCAGTTGGTGTCTTTCAGTTTTCTGTTCCCACTGGGAAGCTGTAGGTTTTATTTCAATAAGCATCATGCCATCATAAAAGCATAAAAATGTAAATACATGAAAGCTCAGTGGATTAGTTGAAGGTCTCATTTCTGCTGGAAGGACTGAAAGATGTGCTTTATCTGAGGATGCTCTCTAATTCTGAAAATACCCCAAATTTCACTTAAACAATTTAACACAATTTCTTTATGCTAAGTGATCTGTTCATTGCAAAGTATGTGAATGCCATTTGCATTTTCTTGCTAGCATGTATTACCAGGATGGAAGAGGCAATATGAGCTATTGTTGTAAGTTTTGACAGGTTTGTCAGGACAGATGGTCACAGTAGCAGAGAGAGACTTGATTCTATAAGTGTTTGGCTTGATAGCTTCTAGAGACTTTAGCAAGCGCCTCACACATTTAATTTCTTTAATTTGTGTTTAAACTATATCTATATATATATATGTATCATTGTTAGAAGAAGAGAAACACTGTATCTGGTGACTGACGATGTTAAATCAGGAAAAGGCATTATATCCTTTTATGCATGTTATAGGTGATAATGTTTGGGCTTTGCCTCCCTTTACAGCTGAGAAAACTCTTGTTGAGTCAGTAGTGTGTAGGGCAAACAGAAGCTGAGATTTTCCCCATTCACCTTTGGAGCTGTTTTAAATGTGGCTGGTACTGATGCCATTTTACACTTGTGGATGTTTGTGAGGCTGTCATTGGTACTACCACGAAGTTAACATAAATAATGTTCAATGCATGAATGATAAAATCAAGAAGAGTTTGTTAGCATTGCCCTACAAATTTTGCTTAAGATTGGTTTTTGAGATAGTTTGTTTTATGTTTCCATAGCTGCGTCGCCGTGAAATACACAAATCAAAAAACAAAGCACTGGCACATGTGGAACTGCAAGAGAAAGCGCTGAACAGAAAATGGAAGAAGCAAAAGCAGCTGGATGTGGATTCCTTGGAGAAGAGGAAAGTTGCTCTGATGCGTGAGGTGAGAGCTAAATTTGCACTTGCAGCCTGCTGCAGGTAATTTGCAGCAGGATTGGAAAACTGCTCTTGCACATAGAGCAATATTTGCTCCTCTTGTTGGATAATTTGATTTCATATATGCATATGCTCTGTGTGCTGCATGCATGCAATGATTGGAATAGGCAGTCTTACATAACAACTGGTACATACAGTTGCACATTTGACCCAAGTTGCCTGGCTATGCCCTCTGTAATTCTGCAGGCCTCTCTTCATCTGAACAGGAACTGTTTGCAGAGTTAAACTGTTGTAAAAGTATGTGTATTCTTTGGGTTCTCGTTGCCAGCTTGCCTTTTCTTCCTCATGTCTAGCATTTTCCTTCAATGCAGACATGCAGATTTCTCTTTCTGGGAGGGACATTGTTTATTTAAACAGAGGAAATGCAGAGTCAAAGGGGCTGAAAGGGCAAGGCAAGAAGTTGGTAAAGGACAACTTGTCTGGAGGGAAAAATGGCACAACTATGGTTGATGAGCTGTGGCTGACAAGCTTGTAATTGAACTGTAGCAGTAAACCTAAGCCTAGTTAACAGAGAGAGTAGCTGTCACTGAAAAGTGGTGGTAGATCTTCTTCTGTTTCATATAGCAGGTCACTCCCTGCCATATGTTATGAAACCTAATCTGAAAATTAGCTTTCAGATCTCTGTATTTGAACAGACTGAGAATTGTTCTTGTTGGTAAAGAATGATGATTAATCACGTTCACCTAGCAGTTAAAACAAACATGATCTGGTAGCCCTATAAATGCCCAGTGGATTAACCATCACAGACTTCTTTGTTTTATCTTTTGTAATTTTTTCAGAAGTCTGTTTCTGATCTCTGAGAACATTCAAGCGTAGACAAACAAATGAAAGTACTTAGAATTGAAGATCACCACCTAGTTTTCTGTGTGACCCCTGTTTCTCTGCAATCACAGTAGAATTTTTGTGTTATGGATATTTTGCTAATCAAGCTTCAGACTTTGACTTTTGTTACTTTGGTAGTTTTCTACCAACTACATTTCAGCAGAGTATTTTAAAAAACCCTTGTGGACCTCTAAATGAGTCTTCCTAATGTAAAGCAGCCTAGTTGCAATCATACTTCCATGCAGAAATAAATTAATTGTCACAAAAGGTAGATTAGACCATCCTTTCTAAGATTTGGCTGGGCTACCTACCGTGCGACTTCATTGTTTTGCAGATGTGAAACTCATGTTTAGGAAATAGTCTTCTATATTTGTTGCTGTTTCTAATGAAAATGCACAAATCTCAGTTCCTCCTGAGTGGCTTTCCTCTTCGTATTTAAGAGATTGCTTTATTCAGTATACTTTATTTGGTATACTCTGTGTCAACTTCTGAATCAGAGAAAAGGAAGGCAAAAGCAAATGATGCCAGGCAAGATGAAACATATCTGGCTGTTACTGTTTAAAATACTGGCATCTTCTTGTGTGCAGAAAAGAACAAAATGGGTAGAGAGAGTTACCATTTTCACCTCTCCCTAGCTTAAATCTTGTTAATTGCCAGGTCCTGTTGTTCAGAGTAACTGTGGAGACTCTGTGTCTCCCAGTAGAGCACAACTACTGTCAGTTGTTTCCTTGTGTGTTACCATGGTGATCTTTTTCCTTTACTCCTGTGAGTGTAACTTTCTAAGCCTATTGAGTCCTGCTCAACTGCAAAATACTCGGAGACAAAAGCTAAGAAGGTGCTGCTATTAGTGTTGCTTCTCTTGTAGCTGTGTGTTGAACAGAAAGACTTTACATGAGAGCTACAAAATGGCTAAGCAAAATTTTAATATTTTGGGTATTTGTCTGCCTAAAAATTTGAATGAAAATATAATATAAGTTCACTTCTGTAACTGGAGACTGTGAGTGTGTAGGTACCACCCTGATTGGTCCTGTAACAACTTATTTTTAAAATAATGTTAGTATATTGCACCAAAGAGTAGCAGTGAATGGATTATTCTCTTAGTGGGGAGATTTTAGGATGAGTTCAGTTTATTTTTCTTTGATAACAATCTGAAACAGGAGGGAAGTAGATTTTTAATGAATGAATTTAATTTAATGAAATTCATAGGTGAGTCTAAACTGGGACAAAGTACATTGCTCAGTGAATTTGTCCAGGGTGTGTAAATGGGCCTAGAGGGGTTACAAGACGATACCACTTTTTCTTCTCATCACAAGCAAATGTGAGCTAATCTGCCTTGGGAGCAATGCTTTTAAAATGTTCATAGCATGTTCAGCAGGAGTGTAGAGCTTTTGATACCAAAAAAGTTCTAGTGAGGAAGGGTAAAAACAAAGTAATTAAGATAATTTTTGTCTGATTACACATCACAAATTTTAATTGCGTTCAGGAAATGAGTCGTATAAACTTCTCTTCCTTTCTTTCTTTCTATATTTTTTTCTTCTGCAGGTCTGGTATAATAACTTTGTCTAAAAACCTCCATTGTTTTTGTATTAAATGGCTAAATGGAAAGACTAGATTTCGTTTGTATCAGATGTGAAAATTGAATAGTGGTCAGAAAAGGAGGTATCTGAAGTGATTGAAAGATCACTGAATATTTACTGATTTGCTAAATAATTTTGAGAAGTCGTTTGCTGCAGTGTAATGCAAGCTCAAAAGACTAGAAAAACATGGAAACTCAGATATGCAGGGAAACTTTGTGACATAACAAAGCATGTAGAAACACAGGGAGTTGGGAGAAACAAGTGAAATGGTATTGCCTAGAATTGTTTGTATGAGGCTAAATGTAAGCCAGCAAACTTACCAATGGACGCTGAAAGGAACTCTGTGGAGACAATGGCATAGACTGCTCTGAAATCAGTGCAAAACAGTCTCTTATGATTCCTGAAGGAGCAAAAATTGTCATTCAGTTTTCAAATTTTGAGTAGAGGGCATATATGAACCTGACTTTCTGGGTGAGTCTTCTAAAGTACTTGCAGATTCTCTGGATCAGTTTGATGAACTATGATGAAGTGGAGGTCACTTACATATCTCCTCTCAGGTGTTTAAGAATAACTACCTTCTCCCCAGGTTGTGGGATATAATTTTACTAGTTTTCCGTTTCCAGCTTTGTGAATGAAGCCAGGAGTCAGTGAGACATTTTACAAAGCCACATCCCCAGTCAACTCCATTTGGGTCATGGTAGTTGGACGCCTCTTGGTTTGCAGTCAAAGACCTCCTTCTTTAGAAGGCACCTATTCTGATGGACTTCAAGTACTAGAGAGAGACTTTGGGAGAGAGAATTTGAATACAGAAGCTGTATCTTTTGGAAATTCCCAAAGTATCTTCTGATGTCAGATGTAGTCAGCTGTGTTTACCTTTGCTGGAACTTTTGGTGGTAGGCAGGATTTTCAGAAGCCAAGACTGAATGAAACAAGTCTGCTTGAATTGGTTTGAATCTAATCAAATAGTACATGTTTTGGGTGTCAGGTGTAGGTAAGTGTTCTATGACTTAACAACATTGAGATCAGATGATTTAAGGATGCATACTGATTTTGTTTCTTTGTGCATGTTATGAATACCCAGCTTCTTGTGTCAGGCTGGGAGGAGAAGGGAGTGATAGGACTTGTTCTAAAGAGAGTCAGTGCTGATTGGGGCCCTGGAAGTAATAACTGTTGAATTTTCAGAAAAAAGAAATTCTAGTTACTCAGAATGAAGTATGATGTTCTGATGTATGTCATTTAGGATCTAATTGCACAGTACTAGCTTTGCAAATGTTGTCTTGTTGGTTGTTCTCTTGGTGATTTTTTAGAAAAACAATACCAGAAAAAAGAAGGAAAAAATCAGTCTGCTCAGTATAAAGTTTCCTTGTACACTGTACTTTCAGATTCTGTCTGATCAGTACCATTTGCAAGATGTATTGGAACGATCTGGTCAGGTTATGGCTGTGGCAAAAGACTTGCTTGGGGATGCTCCTCACACACGAACAGGTAGAACATCTCATCTATGCGTGGTAGTACATTTAAGATATCTCCTTGCTTACCATAAATAGTCTTGCTTTGCAAAGTGCTCTTTTTAACTGTTTTCATTTCATCATCTAACATAGTATGATTGATCCTGTTCATGTTGGATGAAACACAGGTGAGGATATCACTTCTCATGATGGGGAGAGTGACTGATGGCTAGTTATTCCACTGGATGCGTCCACTGTGGAATTTCACATCATGTGCTCTGAAACACTTCGTGCTCACCATTTTACAGCCAAGCTGCTGGCCTGTGCAGGGCACCAGTTTAAGCTGCTGGAATAGTTCTGATCCTCACTACTGCATGGGCTGACTCTTTGCTCTTGGATATTGTTGAAGATTTATCATCAATTCCTGAAAGAGGTTTTTCCTTTTCTTGATTTGGCTTGTGGGTCCTTGTGCTGCTGGAAGGCAGGACAGGCTGTCTGCATATGAAATCTTAAACCTACAGGTTTTTCTCTGTAGCCTGCCATTCTCTTTTGTTCCTAGTGACTGTTTGATCCTGCATGTTGCTTCTGCACAAGTGTATTTATGCAGGTGGGAAGGACAAAAGCCGGGTATGTGGCCCAGTGTATTAAATTAACCCTATGGTTGGTCTTTGGTTGTTTAAAGTGACATCCCGGTGACTCTTTTTTCCCTGAAGTACTGGAGCTTGATTTTCAGTGCAAAGTGCTGCAATGTAAGTACAGACCAAGCCTTCTGTGTTCTTCCCTGTGTTGTCTAATTCCTCTAGGTTTCCCTAATGTAACAATGGCTCCTAACTGTGACCTAGAATCATCTCAAGGACCCATTGTACAAAAAAGTGATCCTTCCAATCAGCTTTCCATCCTTAGTGAATCTGTCATGGATTCCCAGGTAATGTATGTTTTGTTCCAGGCACGTCCAGTCGCTTTTTTGTTTGCACAAAATAAGAATATTCAAAGATAAGAGCTTCCAAGCAGAGCTAAACTGGTTTTTGTTGATAATGTTTATAGAAGACAAGGTTAAACAGAGGTGAATTTGTTTTGTGAGAACCTGGGAATTGTGGTTTTTTGATTTCTTAACCTTCGGATATGAGAAATAAACATCGTTACGTTTTGTAGAAGCTTTCTCGCATTAGCATGCCCTCCCTTTTAAATTCTGGAATTCTCAGGAAGAGTACAACATAATTACAGTCTAAGAGAACAACTTTTGTATCACTTAACTAATTGCTACATTTCAGAAGTTCTCTGATTTAGCAATTATGATTGCATATATGGGGACATAGCCATTTGTTCCCCAGTTCACAGCCTTGATTAGTCCTACAGATTTATACTTTGCACTAGTTTACAATTACTCATATTTGTTTAAAGAGTTTTAAAATTTCTAAAATGTGTTTAAAATTTTATTTAGGTTGCTTTTGTGTTCTCTTTTCTTTTAATAACATGTTGTACCACGAATGCTCACTAAGGTTTGAGAACATAACGTATGATGCTCCCAGAAAATTTCCCAGTGATGAAGACCAAACAGACTGTTGGGAGCAAAAGCAATGGCATCATATTCCCATGGTTCTCTACTCCTGTTTCCTACTATTTTGCAAAAATATCTGTAATTTGAGTTGTGGTAATTCGTGTTAAGTATTTTGGTGTGGCATTTGTTTTCTAGGTTTTTTTAATATGAGGAGTTAACTGCAGCATCTTTGTAAGCTGTGTCACTGGATGCATGCTGCAAGATAAGCTGAAGTTTTTAAAAGAAAAATGTACTGATTGCCAAGCTTCTGTGAGTTCTTACATGCCTGCAAAAATCATAAAGACTGTCTGATGAAACCTATCCAGAAGCTCAGAAACCTGATAGTTTGAGGAACCCTAATTCTGAATTTGGTTGCTTAGGTTTTGCTATAAGTATAGTACATAGGATTGTATTTTGTTCTGGTTGCATTTTACACACAGAATATAAATGTAATTTTGCAGGTCTCATTATGAAGTTGTTTACCTTGTAATGGCAAATGACTGAAATTTTACAAATGCTATGATTTAGGTTGCTTTTCCGTATTTTTCCTCCGGTATCTCTGTGTCTGTTTTGGTACAGACCTTATAGCTTTTATTTTATCCTCTAGTTTGCCTGTTTTTTTAAATTTAATATAAGTAATACAAAGAAAATATTGTGTTATTTTCAGAGACACTTGTCAGTATCTGTATTTCTTAGGTACTAAAGTCCTCCAAAACTTCCCACAAAGGTGTGTGGTTTTGGTTTTTTTCCTGTGTGTTATTTTTATTTTTAAGTTTCTTTTGGAGGGGGAGACTAAAACAAGTGGTTTTGGGTTTTTTCTTGAAACAATTCCATAAAATTGGTCTCTAACTTCTTCTCAAGTCCCTTTTGTTTTGTTTTCTCTTGAAAAGGCTCTTAATGAAGAGGAGGAGAAAGCGTTGTCGGAAGATGGACGCCTTAACGTTCTGGGTTTCAAACCCAGCACCAGTTCTGATGTGTCAGTACAAATACATCCCTTCAGGTTTTTAGCTGCTTTACACTGGAAATAGTGGAGTTAAAAGGGTGTTGAATGGGTATAGTTAAGTTAGTTCTTCTGTTTCCTTTTGCCCTCCTTTCCTGATCTCAGAATTCCAGGGAAAGGCCTTACTGTAACGTTGAGACTGGGAGTGAAAGTGAGCAGGGAACTCACCTGAGCAGTTGTAGATAATTTTAGAAGCTCTATCTAGACAGATAATCTGGAATCATGCTGTTGTTCTGTTACAGTTCACTGTTATGCTTGTTTTGAATGTAGGCTACTTCGATTGTTCAGAGAAGAAAATTCCTTGGTGAATTCTCAGCTGTGGGTTGATAAGGATGCGAGAAAAACCACCTTATCACAGGAATCAAATATGCCTTTGACTCCAACAACTGTTTCTCCTTCATTGGATCAGTCAGGTGGGATTTGCTAGGTCAGAGCAAGGTTGTTGGGCGCTTCATAGAATCCTGTCTGGAGTTCCTTTCCTGGGTGGGGGTGAAAGACAGATGTATGCTAATTTGGCTCACATGAATTTCCAGACTAAAAAGCCAGCTCTTCTCATAAAATTACTCAGAACGTATTGCTATTAAGAACATGCCTGAAATATTTCACATGTGCATTTTTTGTTTTGTTTTGTGTTTAAATCAGCCCTCAATGCTACCAGTGTAATCAAGAGAACCTATTCAAGACTTCAGAATGAAGGCTCTGTAGACTACACTGACAGTGTGAGACAAGTGCTGAACCCAAACTCAAGGAAACAAAAGCAATTTGCAGCAAAAAGTTAGTATTTTTAAAAATAATATACCCTTTGTCCAAGGTCCTTAATGTAATGAAAAAATGTGGATTTGAAGGGATCTTTTGGAAGCCATTGCAGGACTTGCCAAAGTGCGATGAGGGGGACCTTGAGTCTTGAGCATATCTAAGGATGCATGCTCCTTGTCTAGTGTATTTCCCCTGTGTTATGCACGTTCATTGGAAAAGCCAAGTCCATAGGAATCTGGGAACCATAAATATGGCCCTTTCATGCTGCCCATTACATTGCTGGTCATGGAGTTCTGTCCTGTGCAGGGCTTTTCTAGTTCCGATACAGTTTCCTATGCGTTTCAGTCCCCGGATCCTACACACATTTTTATGAGGGGACTGACATCAGATACAAGCTGTGATTTGAATGGATTGTTGTAAGAGAGTTGCTTACTGAATATGAGAAAGCAGATGGTATTTTTCATTAGCAGACTGTTTCCACACATTTACCTGGGGTGGAGAAAAGTACAGACAGGTGTATCCAAGATAAAAGCACCAAGCAGTCATACTTGAGAGGTAATACCGCGGCATCAAAAAATGCAGTTTTTGAGGATCTGAAAATAATTGGAATTACTTGGGCTGTTCTTTGATGGTTCATTTCATCTCATGGCAAGAGAGGGCATTTCCTTTGATTTACTTCAGTAAACAATGCAATTTCATTGGTACTGCCAAGACTTCTGTACAAACTGAAATTCCAATGACACCTTTTTTTTTATTCCCCCTCAGTGAAAAGGAAGCAAGCTGCACAGAATTCTGCAAGACAGAAGAGAGATGATTCTCCAGCTAATTTAATCCAGACTGACCTTCAGAGGGACAAGAAATCCAGCCTAGATGTTCTCAACCACATGATCCATGAAGTGGAGTGTGAACTGGAGGAATATGAGCGATGTACAGGTCGTGAGGTCCAAAGAAAAGAGAGAAGTGAAGGCTTGTCTGGGTTTACACTGTCACTGGTGAACGCTCTCTGTCGTTTGATGCGCTACCTCAAGGAGGTGAGAGACTTAGAACTGCTCCTGGAGAGTGAATGAAGAAGGGTATAAATTTACCTTACAGATGTGAACTTTGGTATTTTCTGGCTTCCAATCATTTTACACTGAACTGTGATTATCATTGCTGATTACTTTGTTTGCATACAATTAGGAGTTACAATCTTTAGTTTGTTGGGAACTGTTTGTTAGGAATTGGTATCCCTAGTGAAAATAGAGGAGTGGGGTACAGTGAAAGTCTCTCAGCATCTAATAGGAGAAAATACCAATTGAAATAATTTAAAATTTGTTACTTAAATATGTTCAGACTTGTAGCAGGATATTAAATACAGCATTGCTTGTAAATTAATTTTCTTCCTTTGCCTCCCAAAGGTGATGCTATTGTCACTGCAGCAGTGAACCCAAATCCTGTATTTTCCTTGAGGGATTCCTTAGCCCTCTTTTTCTATCCATAACAGCTCTCTGTATTTAATCAATATGAAAGAGTTTACTTTGATTAAGTCCTGTCTTGGAAGCAAAAAGTAAATAATCAATCCATGAGTGAAAAGGAACTACCATCATAAGATGGAGTTCAGCTGAGAAAGTCTTATGTTTTAAAAGAAGTTAGTAATACTTAATCTTTGTTTAAATTGTAATACCAAAGCAGGGAATTAAATTTGATTCTTTTGCAGTTATAAGGAAGGATCTTAGAAGTTCAGTAGAATGTTTTTTGTTTATTAGGAATACATTTAATAACATAAATTTAATAGTATCAAATTCACGTGACAAATATAATTGCAGTTATAATCCTATTTACATTGTCTTTGTTTTCTAAGAAGTGAGTTATTCCTGAGCCTCAGACTTCTTCCAAAGCTACTCATATAATTTCTCTCGTGTTGCCATTCCATCCTTCCAGAAGTTGATTATTGCTTGCAGAATTGTCTGCAACACTCATAAATTTACTACCTAAATTCTTAAGTAGCAATATGAAGAAGTCACTCAAGATGCATAATGTAGTTAATTGTATTCAGGCTTGCTTGAGGTAGGCACTGCATTAATAATCTAAAGTGACTTTTCTCCTTTTCAGGGATGTTTAATTACAATTTGAACTTGAGAATTTGCTGGGAAGAAGCACAGCTTGTCTTGAGTATTTCCTAAAACCTGGTCCCTGTGATGCCAGACAAAAATCGGGCACTTGTGTGCACCACTTGTCTTGCCTAACCAGCAGAGTTAGCAGAATTCCAATGCCTGAATTATAATTGGCAGTGCCTTTTAAGAAAATGACTTTGCAGAGGAGATTTTAAAAGCTTCTTTTTGTTAAACAGTCAGCCTTCATGGGGTTTCAAAGTTTTTAGAGAGATTCCCTTTCTCTTCAGGTTTTGCTGCAGAAAAGCAGGAGGGTTGCAATAAAGGATGTAGCTTAATTTATTCTCAAAATTGTATCTAAAAAGTAGGAAGAGAAACTTGAATTCTGGAATCTTTCATGGAAATGTTTTTATAAAGTGATTAAAAAACCAACACCTATAAGAAGGAAATAGTGAATACAAAAGAGGCTAGAGAAAAGGAGGAAAAGAAACTTCTGAAACGTTTGCAAAACCATACAAAATTCTTAAAGGGAAATGGATTAATCTGATTTGGTTTCTAAACTAATTTTTATATCGCCTTCCAGATGTTAGGATTGCTCATTCCCTCCCCACCCCCATTCTGCTAAGAAAGCTGTTTCTTTGCCAGACCTGCATGGCAAAAAAAGTACAGGCATATTTCCTGAACGTGTGCTGCTCTGTTCTCCCTCTCTGCTGCGTGATCTGGTGCTGTGTTAAAGCTCATGTGATTAGAGCCACACCTGGCAGTGGGCTGGAATGAAGATACTTTCAGCGTATACCAGACCCAAATCCTACTGTTGCCCGAGCAAAAAGGAAGAAACACAGACAACCAGAGGTCGTTTGTGCGGTGCTTTATTCGAGGGCCCTGGGAGCCTGAGGACTAGCGTCCAAAGTCAGAGCCCCAACCCATTTACAAAATTACTCAGTTTAAATACAATTTTGGTCGAGGGTCTACGTGCAGTTTCTAACATTCTTTAACTAGATTTATGATTTGTGACATTTGTTATTACAAACAGGTGTATTCCTAAGTTAATATAAACCACTTCATAATCATAGATAAGTTACACACTCTAATGCTCTTTAACTATGTATCTTGTAGATAACGTATTCTTCAAAGACAGTACATTCTTGTCTTTATTTGTTCTTGTTACACTAAACTGATTCTTCAAGCCTTTAATCTTTTAAGCATACCTAACTTGCTGGTTAACTTTTTCTTCATATATTCATTTCTTTTTCTGGCCTACTATTCCATTTAAGCCTTAGCATAACTACTACTAATACATATTTTGCTATGTTGCTAATGGTTATCATAAAATTTAATTCATTGGAGCTGTTACAGGTATCACTACCAGGTGGTAGGAATGGATGCTGACCCTCATGTTTTCCCTATGCATAAACGTAAGACAGAGCTGTGTGGAAGCTTTTCCTCCAAGACTAGGTTAGTGCTGTGTGAGATTAGTAGGTACAGTAGCTCATCCAGATTATCTAAGGCATCACTAAGCTTCATCACTGCTATCAGTGTAGAAGTGCTTATTTTGTGCTGTCTTTGGTTTCTGAAAAGAGAGGACCATGTACAGGTTGGGGTTTTTTTTTCCATTTTTTGAGCCAGCCTGCTTCACTTAGATCAATACAAAAACCCTGTTCTCTCTAGCTGGAAGAGAAACAGAAAATGGATGGTTTATCTCTCAATATACTTAAGGGAGGTGTATCTGCTGTCTTTGTCTAGTGACTGTATCTGTGATTTAGTCTCAAAAATACTTATTTATTAATTTAATGTGGATGCAGAGCTGTTTTGTCATTATACTTTTGAAACCCTCTAGAAATTTTTCTCTCTGATGGAAAGCATTAGAAAGCAAGTACTTTCTCCTTTATTTAGTCAAATTCATCTTCATTAAGGAATTAGGGAAACTAAAGAATAGGCACAAGTAACACAGGATACTGACAAGTATCAACACACCTGGAATTACTTGGATTCTCCATGAAGGTTCAGTGACTTAAGAAACTGTATCTGTGCAGAGAGAAAATGATTGTAGTTACATCCTGTAAAAGTTGTAAATGTGGAAGAACAAGGATGTCTAGGATTCCCTACAGTGTCCTGGAGGAACAAAGAAAAAACAATAAGCTCTCTGACAGATCTCAGGCCCAGACAATTGGATTTTGTCATGAAAGTAATGAAGTCACCAATAATGGAAAGAGCTGTTACATTATGATATCATAATGACTCATTCATTCCTGTTTTCAAATATGAGTCTCTGTTGGTTTATAGTAGGTTTTTAACTTTTTCTCCCTCTTTAGACTGAAATGCAGCTGCATGAGAAAGAGATGATGAGGCAGCAGCAGGAGGAGGTGTTGAATGAACACAGAGAACTGATTGATGCTCTGACTGCAGAAGTACTTCAAGTAAGGGAAGAAAACATTACCATGCAGGTACTGGTCCCCCCCTTGCTCCTTACCCTTCAGGATGACTTGTTAGAATTCTGAGTTCTGTTGCAAATATGGGCTGAGATGCATTGTCTCATGTTCTGGAGATTTTAACAATAAACAGAAAGAAAATTATAAAATTGAATGAGGAGCCTGAGAACTGTCGTAGCAGGTATGGGTATGGAATGTTTGGAAAGTCAGTCTTCCAATTTGTTTAACTTCAAAGCCCGAGAAAGTGCTGGTTCTGTGAAACTGAGCTTTACTCTATCCATCTAAAAGTTTAGGCATCTTCCTTCCCACTGCTGTACTGTTAACACTACTGGAGCAGTGAGTAGATGTAATACTACATTTTCCTTTTTTTAGTTTGCAGCGGAGGTGGATTTGATCAATGGCTACATTTGGGAACGGAGCAATTAAAAAACCTTAGAGGGGAAGTGATGTCATGAGTAAGAAAAGGGAAAACAATTTATAAATGAGAAACATGGAGACAATAATATATAATCCTCACTGGAATCCTACAGAATCACACAGTAGTATTAAGAGGCCAAATTTCTTCTTAGGACTGCTTGTAGTATATAATTTTCTAATTTATGTTGGTAGAACACAAATTTCTGAATTCTGTGTATGTTTTTTTTCCCATCTTCAGAAGAAGCTTCAGCAATACATGACGGTAACAGATGAAAAGTTGATGTGCCTTATACAAGCATTTAAAGGCCTCCCTTTGGTAGAACCTGGAAGAGAACAAAGTCCAAAACATTTTGGAATCGCAAGCAAAGGTCCAGCAAACAGCCAAGGTGTGTACATGTATGTGTGGAAGGATGAAAAAAGGAGTTGTGGCTAATTTATCCCTGTAGTAGAAAATCTGGTGGATAACAGATGTCTGTTTGCACAAGTACCTCTTGCATCTGTGTGAATCTCATTTCTGTAAATTCACATGCCATGGGTTTTGCTGTGAGCACAAGCAAAGGAGCAGAGTAGCCTTCCCCCATTAAGATGGCTTCCAAAGTCAGTTTCATTCTAAGAGTGCTAAAAAAAACCCAGAAACCCAAAGAAATCAAACCCAACAGAGCCAGGATCTCGGCTGCCTGTTGCTGAGCAGCCTGACGGTCTGGGATTTTTTCTTCCGTAAGACACTGGAGGTCGCTGCTGGCCAAAACAGCCGCTGCTGAGGGCCGGAAACCAACCAGCCAGAGAGGTCTGTTACTTTGTGTTTGTGACTTTATGTGAGAGGGGAGTGACGGCTGAGTGATGTGTGGCGTGGAGACAGGTTAAGCTAAACGAGTAGCATTGATGGCCAAACTACCCAAATATGATTGACCTTGGACTTCTAACCTTGGTTCACCACTGAGTTTTCTCCCAGCTGTCTTTCCTGGTTGGTTGTTTAAATGCATTGCTTTTGCTCTCAAGGTCAGTAACTTCTTGTGAATCCCAAGATTCCTCAGAATTATTTATAGTCTGTAGTTAAATGTTGGTTTTGTGAATCTTTGTAGTTATAAATTTTCTTCCTGGAAGAATTTTCTTCTTGTGAAAAAGACACATACCAGATCTTTTTTTTTTTTTTTGTTTTAAGTTTGACCCAGGCCTTGTAAAAGCAAACAAAAAGAAATCACCCCCCAAATATAAAATCCAAACAGTCAGAGAAGCACCCCTCAAAAAAACCCCAACCAAACCCCCAAACTTTCACATTCAACAATTCTGTAGCACTAGAATTTTCAAATCTTCTTTCCTTAGTGAAATACAAAAGAATAACTTCTTTTTTTTACTGAAGAGATATCTCATTTGAATTAAATTATAAGATCAGCAGAGCTCAAAAAAGCCTTGAATTGTTTTTTACCCTGCCATTGTTGCCATCACATTTATAATATGAGCCATTAGGACAAGTGTGAGTCTGATTTTTCTCAAGAAAATGTCACCAAATGTAGCTCAAATACCTGTTCAAGTCACATATCTGTAAGTCTTGTGTATGAGCTACAAACAGATCTCATAATAGTGTCCTGAAATTTTGAGGCTATGTGGAAGAGCTCCTCTTGCTCTTATGGTCATTAAAGATTTATGCTTGAGTGAAAGGATTCTGTACCTGGGGATCAGAGGAAAGTTAGGAGTGTGTGTGGAACATCCTGTAGTGTGTCTTTTCAGATACCTGAACATGAAAGTTGTTATTGACATTTTTTCCTACATTGCTATTTGACTATTAACTAATTCTTGTTTGCTTTGTTTGTTTTGTTTGTTTGTTGGGGTTTTTTTTTGTTGTTTTTTGTTTGGTTTTTTTGTTTGTGTCTTTCTTTCTTTCTTTTGTTCATTTGTTTGACTTTCATCCCTGCTTTGTCTTTTTCTTTAGAAAAACCCGATTTGACCTATTCTGAGCCTAGGACTGATGCAAGCAACAGGGAAAATGAGCTGAAATTTCCACAGGAAGAACTACCTTTCACATGTCCCCCAGGGCCAGCTGCCTCAAGTGATGTGAGACCTGGTAGAAGCTTTCCAGCTCACATCTTCCAGCCAGCTGTGCTGTTGTCACCACCACAGCAGAAGAGCAGTCAGGAATTGTCTTCTCTCCAGAATGGTGAGATCTGTCTGGCTGCAGTAGACTTAGGAGTCTGTGTTCTGTGTTACTGTTTCAGTCTCACACTACCTCTGAAGATGTATTTTCTATGGAAATTTTTTAATCCGTATGCCTAGACATATTCACCCTATAGCTGGAATATCACACTGCCGCACCCAGATAGGCTTTTCTTTTATTACTATGCCTGTTTGCTAGACAGCCTTTACACTTCCTGTTTTCCATCTCCTATCAGCAGTCCTGTCAGTGGCAATCCAGACTGACGTTTTTATTTCGTACTCAATTACCATGTCTGTGTGATTGCTAAAGTTCTTTGTCAATGGCCTACAGCACATCATTTCAGATTTCCCTCTGCAGATGGTGTAATCCAGCCTCCATCACCTCACTGAAGCCTGGAACTTCTGTTTCTGCAATCCATGTTGCAGACACACACCAGGCTGTCTGTAGGCTGTGTGCACCTGCTTTGAGCCAATCTTCCCAGCAAAGGGGTTTTTGGAAGCTGTGGGAGCCAGGTTCCCATTTGGTTTCATTTAATGCACAGGAAATGGTTGATAAAATTTTGGGTGAAATTATGTGGTGCCAGATAGCCAAGTAACTCAGTCTTGTATCAGTGTCCATAGGCTTTACAAGGTTGGTAGCTCACTTCTGGTTGTTGGGAGGAAGAAAGTTGATCAGGGTGATTAGGGAAGGTATTTCTCATACTTAGTGCAGTGAGCAGAAGGAAGCATCCTTTGGTTCTAAAACTGAGCTGTTTCCTTCTGCAACATTGTAACCGCATGCATCCCACTGGGATGCTGGGGCCTGGATAACACCCTTGTTCAGAGGCAGATAATTACATCTGTGGCCAGCTTGATGGTGGCTGAATGGAAGGAGGGTACAGGAGTAGGATTTTGTGGGTTTCCTCCCTTTTCCTCCCTTTCAGCTGTGTTGTTTTGTAAGCCGTTTCCAAGACAGAAAAATAACCAAAAGTTGTTTTGATTTTTAAGGAGTTGGCTGGGCAATTGGAATTTTTATCTAATTCAGCCACTTGGTGGGCTGCTGTGCTGTGAGGAGGTACCTAAAAAATCTGGAGGAAATGAACTAAAGATCTTGTTCTACAAAGGGCATTGTCTGGTTTCAGTCCCATTGAGAACTGTCAGATGTTTTCTGTCATTTGAAACAGCAATGCAGAACTGTATGCTGAGACTTCTCTAAAATATATTGTCACTCTCTTAGGACTGATACTTTCTGGCTCAACAAATGTTAAACTTAATGAATGTTTCTTTATGCTCGATGATTCATAAAACACACTTGAGTGTAAATTTTTAAGTGTTTGTGCTCAAGAGGCAAAAACTAAAGCTTGTGAAGGAATGGGCAATTTGGTGTATGAGGCATAGAAAATCTTGTTTTGATCATAAAATTCAACTTGGACTTAGCATGTAGCAGCTGACAGTGCTGTAACTTTAGTCATGTCTGTGTGGTGTGTTACTTCTGCTGATGATGACCACAAAAAATATACCTGACTAATTTTATTGGCCGCAGTGCTTCCTATTTGGGGGCTAAGAAGTTAATTATCGTGCCAAAAGCCTTGTATTTTTTTTTTTTTGTTTTAGTATCCTAAAAATTTTGTTAATAACCCAATATAAATATCAGAACTGAAATGAAAACTTACTTTATTAGGTAAGGTAACTGAATTTTGGAAAATGGAGGACTAAGAAATAGTATTGTCGTGGTTTGACCCTGGCCAAATGCCAGGGACCTACAATGTCTGCTTTCTATGCTCTCTCCTGCTGCATTTACGCAGAGGAGAGGAACCAAACTAACACAAACACACTGGACTCATGAGTTGAGATGAGGCAGTGATGGGGAGGGGACGCACGAAAAACATGAGCAAACAGGTGAGAGACTTAAGTTGCAAAGTGATTTATTAACCTAACAGAGTCGGAGGATAAATGAGAGGTAAAAATAAGCTTTTAAGACACCATTTCTTTACTCACCCCCCTTCCCTCTTAAGACACTGTTCCTCAGCTCACCCCCTCCCTCCTTCACACAACCAACAGCTCCAGCTGGGGGGCAGGGTATGGGGTTTTTCCTTGGTCAGTCCATCACCACAATTCTTCTGCTACAAACACTGTTTCTCTACTCACCCCTTTCCCTCTTAAGACACCATTTCTCAGCTCACCCCCCTCCCTCTTTCACACAAACCAACAACTCCGGGGTGGGGCAGGGTATGGGGGTTTCCCTTTGGTCAGGGTCAGTCCACCAGGGAGAAGAGTCCTCTACTCAGCCATGGGGTCCCTCCCACGAGAGACAGTCCTGTGTGAACTTCTTTGGCGTGGGTCCAATCTCACGAGCAGCAGCCCGGCCGAAATCTGCTGCAAACATGAGTGCTTGTCCATGGGGTGCAGGCTCCCGAGCCGAGGCCAGGTTTTTTCCCCATCCCAGGGGCAAGGCCTTTCTCTCTCGTCCACAGCCTTTGCAACTCTCAGTCTCTGCTGGGACTCTCACTGGCTCACAGCTTCCTCCAGGCATCCCCCTGTTCTTCTGGCATGGGCACCTCCCCACGGGCTGTGGGTGGATCTCTGCACCCCCCTGGACTCCATGGGCTGCAGGGGGACCACCTGCTCCCCCATGGTCTTCACCACGGCCGGCAGAGGGTTTTCAGCTCCGGCACCTGGAGCACCTCCTCCCCCACCTTCTCCACTGACCTTGGTGTCTCCATGTTGTTTTCCCTCACGTATTTTTACCTCCTCCTTCTCTTCCTCTGGCTACAAAGAAGTGCGTGCACCCACTGTTTTGATTTTTTTCTTAAATATGTTTTCACAGAGGCGTAACTAACATTTCTACTTGGCCCAGGTTTGGCCAGCAGCATGTCTATCATTTTTCAGAGCCATCAGAGAGTGGCTCTGCTGGACAAGGTGAAAAACGTCCAGAACCTTCGCACAGGACACACAGGAGCCATCTTTGTGCCCCTGCCTACCCACTAGCAAAAACTGGGCCAAGTAAAACCACCACAAGTATTTAATCTGTCAGCTAAGAAATTCAAAACAACTTATCTTCTCAGTGACTTCTCTCTCAATCTCTAATTAAATCATTTAAATATAAGACTTTGTAATAGGAAATACTAACCTGGTGAGTTCTTGCAGCAGGATATTGCCTGGGGTGGTTTTGATCAGTAACATAACACCATTCAGGCTAGATGTTACAATTCAAATTCCTGCTTGATTATTAGTAACCTGATGCAATAAAGGCACTGTTAGTTTCCTCACTGAGGATCATGTGTCACTGTCCTTACTGTTCCTTTATTTCATATTTGTAGTGTTTGCAGCCATTTCCCAGTCTACTGAAAGAGAGCCATGCAAGGAAAGGAGCTTACCTCCCTCTCTGAGGACACAGAGCACAACTGAGGAAAACTGTCCCATCTCTAGAAGGCAACCCATTCATCCTGCAGACAAAGATTTGGAGAGTTCCCACGAGAGAATCAATCTGTCCTGCCCAGATGACACTGGAAAAAACAGCACAGCTGAAGAGTTACTTCAAAATGATCTGCTGGGACAGATAGCTGAGCTCACACGGCAGAATGCTGTAATTAAAGCTCAACTGAGCAAATTCAGAGGTGTCTCTGGAGACAAAAGTGATTGTCTACATCAGCCAGACCCAACACAAAATGCAGATACTAGTCCAGATTCTTCACAAGGACAGGTCAGAATTTAAGAGAAAAGAAAGTCTGGGTCTCCCTTCTGCTACTCTGCTTTCCCATAGCTTACTGGTGCTTTTTTTGTCTTTCCTGTTGTCAGTTACTGTTTCTTTGCTTGTAGACTTGTGATTTTTTAATTATTATTCCATAAGCAGATCAGCAGTAGTTTCTCATATTTGGCCTATGTTTTATATGGGTGCTGAAAAGTGTGCAGCACATTTATAAGTTTAGGGTAAGGTTATGCTGCAAAAGAGGTGGTGTTGCAATGTGATCCAAGCTCTTGTAGTTTGGATAATATTAACAGTGAAAGCAGTGCACCAACCCACAGCTTCTTGTCAAGCTTGCAAAATGCTTATTTAAAGTCATGTCATATATGTCTTCTATCACTGTTACCCAAAAGCACATGAAATTAAAGTTAGTGCAGGTACATATTTTACAAACATTTGATCATAGTGTATGTGCTTGTTGGGTTTGTCTTGTCAGTCCTGTTCTGTGAAAATCCCAAAGATTTTGGGAAAGAGAGACCTTGAAGGCTTCAGTTTACATGGAAAATTTTCACCTGCAACTAAGCAGTTACTCAGTGGCGCCCCAGTGAGTGAAGTTAGCATCACAAAGACATCCCTGCCCTTGCTACTGCCTTGCTATTATGAGTTCCATCACAGTGACTGATTGACTATTCAATTAAGGATCCTAAAGATTTTAAATTTCCTCATTTAAATGTAGACTGGGAGTGTTGTCACTTTCCACACTATGTTATATTGTGTAAAATTTAGTCATTTGGTTGTACAAGGTGATGCAAACTCTTGGTAAGTGGTGTTTTTGTGGAAGCAATTACTGAGAGGGAGGGGCAGACATCAAAGCAATCAAAACCTGGCATAAAGATGAGTTCCAGGACACTTCTGCTAGGAGCCTGCTTCTGCTTCCCCACACTATCCTGCATATATGTCTCTCTGATTAAGTATATTCTTAATTGTAATTAATTGCTGGATGAAAGCCTTGTATTGGTTTGGTTTGGTGGTTTGTTGTTTTTGTTTTTTTGTTTTGTTTTGGGTTTGTTTGGATTTTTTTTCTTTCTCAAATTATATGGACAATAACTGTATTTTTCTTACTTGAAGGAAGATCAGTATAAAATATTATAATGTTTAATCAGTTAAGGACTTAGATACAGGATAGTGAAACGGATAAAATCAGATTTTTCATAAGAATTGCTATATAATTATATTCACTTTCAGTTTGAAAACTAAATGCATAGAAGCACTTGCAATATATTGTATGCCCTCCTTGAGGGTGCAAATTGTAAATTTTTCATTGGAAGTAATTATCCCATTATCCAAGTAGAATGATCTCATGGTATCGAGGAGCTTGGAGGAAAGACTAGCAGAGCTGAATCGCCAGAGTACAGAAGCACGGGATAAACTGTTGCAGTTGATAGACCAGCAGAAATCAGCTGCTGCTGACATGGTCCCTCCAATGCGGTCTCCTGTTCCAACCCCATCCCTGAATTACACTGGTAAGTACCCACCTTCAGGAGAAAAAAAAATAGTAAGGTGATGTTTTTCTCCTTTTGAGTCTTTATCTTACTGGATCACTGGTTATGGTCAGCAGTACACTTGCTGTTAATGACTGTGTGGTACAAACACTCCTTACTTCAGAGAGCTAAAAACATACCAGCTAAACCTCTCCTAAAGTTAGCTTCTTAGTAAATAAATAGTCTGCTGCAAGTACTGTGCTTCGTGTTAAATCTGTTCTTTGCTATGTTCTTATCTGAAGAACTGGTGCTACATTTGGACATTAGTAGGAACTCCTTCACAGAAGGGGTTGTCAAGCATTGGAATGGACTACGCAGGGAAGTGGTGGAGTCACTATCTCTGGAGGTGTTTAAGGAAAGGCTGGTACACAGTGCTATGGTCTGTTTGACAAAGTGGTGTTCAAAGGTTGGACTTGATCACCTCAGATGTCTTTTGCAACTTAATCCGTTCTGTGATAGTCCCTGGGTGGGCAGCACTAGGATTTTTAATCAGTCTTCTGTCATGTGGAATCTTTGAAAAAGATCTGGCTTCTAAAAATCATGGCAGAGTGGTTATCCTGTTCTCAACCACATTTTAATTTTTGGTCTTTTGGGTACTCTTTCCATCAGACTGTCTTGCTCAATTATTGCCAGTGCTAATAGAAAGGAATAACTGGAGCTTCCAGTCATGTAAAGAGGTAAATTAGCTAAGGGAATATTCTTCCTGATCCAAGATTCATAGATGAGCTGCCATATGTAACTATTTAAAAAATTACTTTCCAGGAGGTCAAGGCTGCTTTATCTTTACATGGAGTCACTGTCATTACGAGCAGAATTGCATGTGCCCGCATACTCCTGCTCTTGTCTGCAATGCCTGGCCTTTCCCCTTGTGAAACTACAGAGGATGTGAGGAAGGAGGGGGAGGAGGGGCCAGTGTGTGTTCATTTGCATGCAGGTTCTAATCAGTGACTCACAGGTTGGGTCATAACACTTTCAGTGCTTCTTTGGCTGTTGTAAATTCAGCATGGTAAGTAAAATCTTAAAGGAGCAAAGTAGAGAGATCAGAAGTCTCTAAGCCTCTAATTGCCAAAAAACCCAGAAAATTTAACTGTGGAAGAGTCATTCTATGTATGTGAGCATTGTCTGTAGTTGCTTTGATCTCTGCTTTCATTGTCAGTCATTTTCACAAAGTGGGTGTGAGCTTGATGTTTAACCTGATGTTTTATTTCTGGTCTGTATATTCTGTGCAATTGGCAAGATGTATGTGATGCCTCTGAAAAAAATGGTGAAACAAAATGAATGTTGTGCAATGTTGTTGCGTTCTCATCAGAATCAAGCAATTATTTATTGCCTAGAAAATGGAAGGAGGACAGTTGAAGTGCCTGTTCCTGTGGCAGTGACTGTCGACAGCTCCAAGGATGACAGTGTTTCCCATGCCGGTACGAGAAGGTAGAAGTTCACCCTTTATTATTTAATTTTTGTAGTATCTTAATTACCCATGCAGCAGAAATTGAACACAATGGGAAAATTGGCATGTGTTCTTTTGGCTTTGTGGATTTTCCCTGACTTTCTCACATTTACTGTGGAAGTGGGACAAAGGTCTAATAGGTTTTTCACAACTTCCTTTGTTTGTGTTTAAAATATCTGCAATCTGACAGAAGACAGATGAAATGTGGTGTTGAAGACTGTTGATGAGGAGTCCTAACTTGGGATCAGAGATACTATTCTAGTAGTCACTTCCATTTTTCATTTTTCACTCTTATTTTGAATATCCCCAGGTCTGTAGGAGATCCCAGCAAACCTTGTTCACCTTTAAGTGCCACGTCGGAAAGTGCCAAATTGACTTCTGTCAGCCAAAGACCAAAGGTGAGAACTGAAAAATCTTCAGCCAGAAAATTTGATTATGTTGTCATAAAAGGAAAAAGATTGTCATAAGATGGATGAAGGGAGGAGAGCTCTGTCCAATTTTAAATATCCCAAAGCTATTATTAATTGATTCTTGGCAGTTTGGATTATAGACAGTTGGTAAGAAAAGACCTGAGAACTAGTGACATTCATAATTTTCTTCCAGAGAGGAGTTGTTTACAAGTGAATAACTCTTTTCTGCTGTGGCATCTTTGCGTTAGAACTGGAAACCTTTGGAAGTCTTTCTCTGGTGGCTCCAGAGAATCTCAAGCCATCATTATGATGTACTGGTAGAGCCACAGTCAGGAGGCAAGTGAGCTCTTATCTAGCTGTTGCACAAGTCAGTTGCTGAAGGATAAATAAGTCCAAATGTAAAGAAAAATCCCCAGTCTAGATTTCTGACTCCTGATGTGCAAAGAAAAAGATAGCCTGCAGTGAGATGCTTCCACAGGGAGCTCTGCAGTGGTAAAGTCCAATAAACCAGTCATGGAGCTGTTCATAGGCTTGAATGCAACCATGAGGACATATTAATAATCTATTTCCTGGTGTCCAAAATAACCTAAATTAGGAGTGATAAAGAGAACAGAATTAGGGTCCAGGACTCCCTATCCTGAAAGCAAACTGTAAATCCCCAGAAGGGAAATTTGGAATTATTAGGGTAGATGTGGCTTGAAGTAGGTGGTGTGACTCCCTCTGTGATGCCCGTGGCAGACAGCAATCCTAGCACGAGTCTGTGGGAAATTCACTGTATATGAACCTCAAATGGTTTCTTCTTTTACAGGTAGAAAAGCAAAAAGAAGAAGGATGGTTTGCATTGTCAATGCACATTATGTAAAGGAAGCTGAGCTCAACTCCTGTATTTTTTAAGTATTTTTTTAATGAACCACAATCTTCCTCTACAGATATACAGTGTAATTCTGGAGTGCTTTCATGTCAGTGCCATTAGCATGGAAAAGTCCATGTGCTTATTGTATTTGTGCCCTACAGAGCACTCTAGGAAGCCCTGGGAATGAGGTTCTGAGCTGGACACACTGCTGTGACCTTACACCTTTTCACCAAAAAAATCTTTCATGAGGTTGTAAACTCAGGCTGCTGGAGCTTTACAGGTGAGCACCTGATACCTCCGTTAAGTATGCTGAAGGCAGGAGGCTTTAGAAATCGCCTCTAAAACTTTCTGGAGCATTTATTTGCACAAGATATGGGAATAAAAAAATCAGGAAGAACTGAGATGAGGAAGGTACCTGTGTTGAAAAGGAACCTGGAGATTAGGAAGCCAGGCTGTTTCTGGTGGATAAGGATTTGCATCAGGAAGAATTTGTTCCTTCTGTCGTTTACAGTTGCTCCCAAAAGTTGTTTTCTGTGCAGTTAACATGTCAGAGTTCACATCTGGACTTGAGGATTGCTTTTCAAATATCTCATTTAATATTTTTATATGAAATAGAAAGTGACTATTTGAAGTTGAAAGCAGAATCTTTATTTGCTGTGTACTAAAATATGTGCTCTTTGATACAACAGAAAACTGATATATATAATTGTATTAAGCTGGTTTGCTGTGTGTTTATATAATATTCTAATGACCATGGTTTTATACTGGTTTTATTTGACTTCTTAAAGAACTCATTATTTTATTAATAATGATTAACAATAAAATTTAAGACTGTGAGGAAATGCTTCATTATCTATTTCTTATCTTGTAGTAAACCTGGCCAAAATAATTTATGATGGAGATCTAGAAAATGAAAATAATTTGCAAGTCTGGGAAAGAAAATAGCTGCAAGTATCAAAAACAGATTTTGGTGACGATCCCTTAGTATTTTTTTAACTTTGAAATTTCCTCCTAAAGATAGAGATAGGGTGGAGCCAGCCCCTGTCCTTTTGGTCAGTTCAGTTTCAGGAGAATGAAGAAAACATGCTTCTTTTTAATTTTTTTTTCTGTTTTGTTTTGTCTTTTGTAAAGGAAGGGTTCTTCTAAACAGATTTAGAAAAACTAAAGAATATGTGATTCAAAACAGAATCGAATATTCATTGACACTTCCATGGTTTATTTTTCCAGTGTTAACTTTGGGAAGTGAAGAAAGTTTATATTTCTGTATTTGTGAAGTAACAGTTAAAATTGCTTGAAAGAAACATCTCGATTCATGAAGAGACAGGAGTGCCACAGTTGGGATGGGACTATATAACCATAGTATCCCCCAGGTTAATGCTGTTGTCTCTGCTTATTTGCTACAGATTCTCTGTAATTAGTCTGAGAATTCCATTTAGAATACAGGATTGGAATTAATCTTTTGAGTTGTCTAGTTTCTTTAACATTGAAGTCTCTAGGTTGGAGGGGCACTTCTACTCCAGATGTCTTGTCACCTCCTTCTCCTCCACAGCCTGTGACTTCTATGGTACAGGTTGGGGTCACACAGGGTTCCATGGCTGAAAATGAGCTGCCTCTGGGATGTCACAAAAGTGTGTTTGCTGGAACACTGAATCCTAGTGTAAGGCTCAAAGCAGTGTTTGAGAAACTGTTAGTGCAGGGAGTTTTTTGGGGGGTTTGGTTTTTTTGTCTGTTTAGACTGAGCAACAAGCTGCAGCTGTTAGAACTTGACTCACCAGCTCAGGCTTTGCTGCCTGAGAAGCAGGCTGGCCTGTACCTGTCCAAAACAAAATGTTGGCTCTCATTAGACTGCCATCTGCTCCTGCAGGGACCTAGTCCTCCTGCAAACCTGTTGCAGGCACTCAGATTTTATATTTCTTTGTGTGTACATATATGCATAAAAGTGTGCATTGTGAGGCCTCATACCACAAGTCTCACCTAAGTGAATTGTCTGCTCTCACTGCCCTGCAGCACNGGGCAGAAAACCTAGCAGCCACCACTGCAGCGACAGCGCGCAGACTAAGCAATGTCCCTTCCTCCCCCTCTCTCCTCGGCCGAGAAGCCTGGGGGAGAATTTCAAAACAACCCGCGCCCGGCAGTCTCTCTCGGCTGCTGGATGCAATTGAAGCTACAGGACCCCATTTCTAAGCACATATGCAAACGATAGGGAATACAGGATTATCATAACATCACCCCAAGACACAAGGCCAGGTTTTTGTTTCCTAGCTGCATCCCAGTGAAATACCCTACTGTAATGTCCTTCCATCTCATGATCCCAGCAGCGAAGGGAAAGAAAAAAACCAACTCCGTTGTCTTCTCAGCATGAGTATTAAGAGGTCACAGCACCAAGCTTGCCAGAGATCAAGAAGCAATTGGACAATATCCTCAGGTACATGCTGAGATTCTTGGGGCTGTCCTGTGCAGGGCTAGCCTGTGCAGGAACTGGAATTCAGTGGTGCTTGTGGGTCCCTTCCAACACAGGGTATTCAATGATTCTACGATCTTTTGCATGTAGAAACTTACAGCCTTTCAGATAATTTCCCTGCCTCAAATATGGCTGAAGGGGAGGTAAAAAAAGATTAATGGCTTGACATCACAAAGAACTTGCTTCCTTAGAAAAGCTTCCTTGGAAAAAATCCAAATTTCATCTTCCCTTCAGAAAATGTAGGCAGGATTCAGGAGAGATTAAAAAGAATATATATATAGCAGCAGAAAGCTGAAAGTGGAAGCAGGTGGCTGGAAAGCTGCAGGGAGGAGGGGAAAGCAGGTGGCTGGAAAGCTTCAGGGAGGAGGGGAAAGCAGGAATGTCTGGTCAGAAGCCACAGCAAGGGCAAGTCTGCACAGAGCCTGTGTTGCTGGGTGCTTTGCTGCAGCTGCTGTGGTTTTCAAAGAGCTGCTGCCAACTGAAAAGGATAATACTTGACCACTTCAGATTCTGAGTTTCCTGGTTTCCTGTTGCAAACCTGGAGGACAAGAGAGATCCACCCATCTCTTTTGCTGCTTTCTTTCTGTTTAGTGTGTTACCACATCTCTGTACCCTATCCTGTTCCAGTCTGCTATTTCAGGGTTAAGCCAAGCCCTGGTGTGTGATGATTGTTGCTCACTGACTATTGGAAGGGACACAGATTTAGGCTTCCAGGGGTGCTGGTTTTTTGTCTTCTTCCTTCACCTCTCGCAGGTCACACTGCAGTGGCTGAAGTCCCGCTGGAGCACAAGTTTGATGGGTGACAGCAGCAGCTCACAGAAATGTACTTTGGAGTCCGGCATGAAAATGAAGTTACATGGGTTTATGTTAAATGAGGTAACTTGTGGTTCAGTTTAGTTTTGTCTCCAAAGCTCAACACAAGCCTGAAGAAAAAAAGCCCCTGGCAAATGTAAAAGAGAGAGTGTGTATGTATGAAAGGACCAATTTGGTAGTGAAGGTGTTTCTCTGAAGAGTGAGTTCCCCTAGAAATGCCATGTAGAAAATCTGTGAGAAATCCCAGGACAGAAGTCCTTTCCTCTGTGTCCCAAGTGGTCCCCCAAGCAGGGGATTAGTGTTGTCTTTCTGCTGCACCTGTCCCATTTCCCCATGTGCCATCAGCTTGCAGGAATTTTGCCATGTGAGGGCTTGGGGCAATTTACTTGTGTGTGTTCAAGGCCTGGCATGAGCAAAGATCAAATGGCACCTCCTTTTAAAACCTCCACGGTTTTAAACTAGAAGAGGAGAGATTTAGATTAGACATTAGGAAGAAATTCTTCACTGAAAGGGTAGTGAGTCCTTGGGCATCAGGCTGGATGCAAAAAGTGAGGACTGGGGATGACACCAGCCTCTGTGCCTTAATAAATGATAATAATAGACTCTTGGTCAAGGAGCTGAAAGAACAGTACAGAAATGCTCCTCTCACCAGTCAAATGCCACATAATTTCAAATGCATCTTTAGCTGAATGAGGGAGAGATTCTGCCTAAACTGGGAGATGTTTGTAAATCATTTGTTGGACTTTCTGGATGAGGCTGATGTAAATGGGATGAGCTGTCAGCTGGGTGGCTTCACACCAGACAGCTCAAAACAGTTTGTGTGGAAACATTAAGTAAGGATGTATCAAGTTCTCCCAGACCAAGTCTTGCAGTTCTGCCATGTCCAGAGAAGTTTCTGAGCTACAGTAGCTCCCAGGGCTGAGAAATCCACAGCAAAATTGGACTTGTTGGTCAACAAGAAAGCAGTCAACAGTCTGTTCTACTTCTCTTTTCTCTGTAAATTCCCCAAATAAGCCATTTTCCACTTTCCTCTGGCTGCCATTAAGCTAGGCTCTGGCACTTTGACAAGTTCTCAGTTTTCTGTCAACAAGTCATCTCGGACTTTTCTGAAGTCCTGTTCACTAATGACTTTCATTTCACTTCTTTTTCAGCTTATTTGTTTCTTATGGCAGGATATCCAGAAACAGCTCCCTAAAATTATCAGAGTAAATAGGGACAGGAAAGCATGAGGCATCTAATTCCAAATGTAATAAACGGGCTACACTCACTGCTCACAGAGTTTAGGAAGGAAATTGTGCTTTAAAGATGTTTTTGAACATGCTATAAAAAGTTTTACCAGTATTTCTTCAGAAAAATATAAACGGGAAAGCAGCATAAAGCTTTCCCCAGAACAGGCTAATTAGGAAATACAATAGAAATATTAGTCAGAAGCTTTTGAAGAGAAGGGAGAAGGAAACCATCAAATCTTCTATATCTCTGTGTAATGATCTACTGCTTAATGATAGGAAATGAGAAGCAGATAAACAGGAAAAAGAGGAAGGAGCTGGCAGGGAAAGTGAGATAGGAAAAGAACAGATCACCCAGACCAACTACTCTGGGAGGCTCTGATAGACATCATTAACAATAGGAGCAGGAAAACAAGTTTAAAGAGGACTTAATTTCAAGTACATCTTGGGTCAAATGAGAATAATTAGCCATCCATCAACACTTGTGGCAAATTGAAAATATTGATGTAACTGTAATGCCACATTTTCATTGTTTCATTTATGTAACTATGCTTCTTTATTGCCCTTCAGTGTATGTAAGTTAACACATTCTTTTTTGTCCTTATATTTTGTCCAGTTACAAATCAAACAAGTCATGTTGCAGTGTTTTACAGACCAATGTGCTTAATTGGAGGTGTTAATAAAGCTCCAGTTTACATGTCCATTGAGTTGCCTTCCACAATTGAGGATGTCTTGGCATAGAGGCTTCCTCCCCTGACTGGCAATAGGCAAGAAAGCAATATTATGGGGAAAGTAACCAAAATGAATCATGAGTTTGTACTAATGCAGCTCTTGCTTTGAGTCACTGGGTTAGTTTTTTGTGGGTTTTTTCTGCATTTCTGCTTTTCCTTTCTTTCCCTGAGCATCACGGGGCTCCCTTGATGATTCTCTCCTGCCCATTTCACTACAACTTCCTCTAATCATCCCAAGGGTGTTCCTGCTTGGTGCTGGTAACTCATGAATACACTACTCAGCAGCGATCTGTGCTCCAGCCTGGTCAGGGCAGGTAATCAGATCAGATGAGCTGGGCTGATGTGTCATACCATGGCTTATTCCACCATCTCTCTGCAGCGACGGAGGATGCTGCTGTTCTCTAGGTAGCTCCCCTTTTCTGCACAAAGGTGATATTGTGATTCTTCACATACCCACGTTTACAGGGTCATATTCTTTCCTCCAGCATGATTCAAAGAACCAGTCTTTCTTCTTCGTGACAATATTGAATATTGTTATCCAGTCGTGTTGTCTCACAATTACTGCAGCTTTTATAGTCTCTAACTTCTGCAGCAACCACTGCACTTGCTAATAGTTAATCTGAAGAAGGCTGTTGGAACACCTTCTTTTGATTCGCTTTGAGGTTGTAACCATTTGGTTGTTGGAGGTTGAGAGGTGTGGAATTTTTTCCCCTTCCCTGTCGCTAGGTTACTAATGACTGGATACTTAAGGACTATTAAATTCTTTTGTAAGAGACAAAAGAGCTAGCTGGGCATGGGGAGGGGAGAGCAGAGGTGGTCATCTGAGAGGACACTCTGACCACGGGCTACCAAGGAGGCAGCAGAGGGAACGAAGCTCCTCAGCTACCAGCGGCAGAAAGCTCCTTTGTGTCCGCGCTGATTTGCTTCTTGTTGGTGAGTGAACTTTCGTCTGGGAAGGAGACGTTCCTGGAGGGCACATCCTCCTGGCTGTGCCGGCAGTTTCTGCCCAAGGGGGCCGGCAGCCGCCGCCCNGAGCTGACCGCGCCACAGCGCCCCCTGCAGCCGGAACTGCACCAAATGGGAAAAGCATTTGACAGCTCAGAGACTTCTGTCACCGCATCTTCTGGTTTTTGTTTGTTTGTTTGTTTTTGCTACTGTTGTTATTGATTGTTTGCCTTGCCATAGATACTAGTAAAGAACTGTTATTCCTTTTCCCCATATCTTTGCCTGAAAGCCCTTGATTCCAAAGTTATAATAGTTCGGAGGGAAGCGGGTTCACATTTGTGGGTTTTAAGGGAGGTTTACACCTTCCTTAGCAGACACCTGTCTTCAAACCAAGATATTGGTCATAACCTAAAACCTTTTACTTGTATTACAGCATAAAAGAAAATTGCAGAAATGTTTGAGTGCATCAGAAGAAGATGATTTCTGTGTTGAGCCATTATGCATCAGAGGGGTGTTAACATCTGTTGCAGAGGAAATATTTACCTCTGTTATATACAGATATTAAGTATTTATCTACTACTCTGTAAATGGACTCTGTGGGTCTGAAACAAAAACCTGACGAGCTCTTCCTTGTTGTTGCTTTTTGACTTAGGGAACTTAAACTCCATAAGTCTCAAATGGTCTTCACATTACATTGGCATTCAAAAGGATCAGCAGGATGGAACAGGTAAGATACTGAATGTCCTGGGCAAACTAAGGGAGAGGCTGGTACAAAGTTCAATCATTAAGGGCTGAATGTGGTACACTATAAGAGGCTTTATAGAAAAGAACCTTTTCTAAAAAACAAAAATTGGTTTCAGCCTTTGAAGAGCTTACACATCAGACTGATAAAAGCAATTGTGTAGTCATCGAAGTCCAAGGGCTATCATGCAAGGACTTCACTGACGTTGAGCTTTCAAAGCCTGCCTTTTGCAGTATTCCTAATTCCCAGGTGCAGTTACTCAAGACAGACAGAGCCAGGCCGCCTTGCACTGTAAAGTTTCACCGCTATCGCTCAGCTGTACAGCAAGTTCTCCACTCATCCGAAGGAAAAACCACCAAGGCCCGAAGGCATCCAGCAGACGGGCAAAGGGGCCGCAGAGACCAGTCAGGCGATAAACCTGGAAGTTTTGAACTGGAATAAGGGGAAACACGATCTACCCGCAGTGGTGTGGGAAGGGGCTCTTTCCCAGGCAAGCGGAGGTGCCGGAGAGGAGCAGCGGCCCCGTCCCGCCGACCCTCGGTGAGGGGAACGAAGACAAAGGGGGGCTGCCGCGTCGCCTGTGCTGGAGGAGGAGTGCCGGGCGAGGCAACCGCGGAGTCCCCTGAGGGCCTCCGCCGCTCACGGGGCGGGAACGACCCCGTCAGGGGCGGCGCGAGGCATTCCCGGCGGGAATACTCGGCGGAGCGACCGTGAGGGGCCGCGCAGGCTGCCGGCATGTCAGGGCCGCGCTGCCCGCAGTGCGCGCAGCCCTGCGCGTCGCCGCGGCTGCTGCCCTGCCTGCACTCGCTGTGCGAGCCCTGCCTGAGGCGC
>VZTX01022731.1:22683-35433 GCA_013400915.1 Pardalotus punctatus | reverse complement strand
GGCAGCGTAGTTGTACATGGGGCCAGAAGAGCTGTAGCCTGGCACCAGGGTGGGTGAGGGGTGTGTGGGCTGCAGGAGCCCTGAGCTGTGGAGGGCAGGGGGGTGTGGGGGGGGAAGTGCTGCTGCTGGCTGGGTGCAGTAGCTGGAGGGCAAGTAGGTGCCACCATAGCCTGAGGGGTACTCCTGAGATGCCCCGAGTCCACCAGAGCCCGCAGCAGCTGCACCGCAGGAGTTCCCGGGGTACACAGGATCAGTGAGGTTGGCTGACACCACTGGAGAGCCACCAAGCCCGATGGTCCCGCTGCTGGCAGGGACAGTAGGCGGCACCACCCCCTTGGCACCAGGGAGGCCATCGTGGATGGGGGTCAGGGGGTAGGTGCCATCAGAGCCATGTGCCCCTGGCCAGGGCTCCCCATCCCCCTTCTGCCCATTAACAGGCCCGAAGGCACCATCCCCGTATCCACTGAGCGCCGAGCGCTCGTAGGGCGCGTCCAGCACCCCTGAGTACTTCTCAGCATACCTCTTGAGGAGGTTGGAGGCTGTGAGCGCTGAGATGTCATCATTGGCCCAGGCATAGTTGAAGCGCTGGCGGGTGCTGGGGTACAGGTCGGACTTGTGGGCTGGTGAGGAGGTTGTGGAGGAGACATCCAGGTGCTGCTCCGGCCACTGGTTCAGGGACTGGGCATGCTCTGGTGACCAGTGCATCTTTGACAGACCTGTGGGGACAGGACAGCACAGGTGAGAGCAGCAAAACAGGAACTCTGCATGGAGTATCTCCAAAACCTGCCGCACTGCCCTGTCCTGCATCTCATCACACCCATGGACTGTGAACATCTGCTTCAACTAACTGGATATTCACAGGATCATTGAGGTTGGAAAAGACCTTCGAGATCGAGTCCGAGCTTTGACCAATCTCTGCCTTGTCAACCAGACCAGAACACTGAGTGCCATATCCAGTTGTTCCTTGAACACCTCCAGGGATGGTGACTCCACCACCTCCCTGTCCAGCCCAATCTAATGCCTGACAATGCTTTCCGTGAAGAAATTCTTCCACCCTAAAACCACCCTGACTGGGCACCTCCTGCTGAGGTTGGTATCACTCTCTCTTGCTCCAGCCTCCAAATACCATCAGCTCCCAAGGGTGGTGGCAGTGTCTCCCCTCCCCACCCCACTGTGGTCCCCGGTCCTCCCCCAGCCCCACGCCCAGTGCCTCGGGGGATGCTGACTCCAGGGCCAGGCAGGGACCTCATGCTCCACTCACTTGCTGCCTGCAGCCTTTAAGCCACTTTGTGGCCACCGCACAATAAGATTACCTAACGCTTTAATTGACTTATAGGGCATTTGTGTTTCCCCTTTGGATATCAAACTTCCACAAGAGGATTTAGATGGCAGCTCCGTGTGGGTTGAGCTGGCCTCCTCCTGCATTTACACTCATTATCAAAGTGCTCCCAATGGATACATGCACAGTAGATCCTCCTGGAGCTGCTGATGGGGCCAGGTGGGCATGGGGGCAAAGGTACCCAGAAGCTCTAGAGGGAAAAATGAGCATTTGGCTGACTCCGTGATGAATAAGACATTTTCCTTAATCTTTTTTTTTTTCTAAGGAATTAAAACACCAGGAGTTTCCATTTTTCCTCAGTGGGTGTAGAGTGCTGTGCAGTGCTGCAGCTACTTCTGCCTCCTGGAAATGTCAGGCTGCAAATGCCCAGGACTGGGGGATTTGGGGGCAGCAGGAGGTGTCTGACCACTCCAGCACTGACCATGGCACCAGGCTCAATGTGGAGCCCAGCAGGAATAAGGTGCGACCAACACAACCAGCAAATCCCAGTGGCATTCCCAGGCCTTTGAGGTCAGGGAGCAGCTGCCCACGACAGCGATGCAGAGATCCCCACCCTCACCAATCCCTCATGGAAGTGGGAGGACCTGGTAGCCCAGAGCCCAAGGAAATCCATATCCATCTCATGCACTATGGCATTTGGCAGTGTGAGCTGCATTTCCATGGCAACAACCCCAAGGATGGACACAATCCCTGTACAGCAACCAGGAACTCTTGGCTTTTCCCCATGGATTGATCCCGATGCCTGAACCCCACTGCTCAGATGTCAGTTTAAAACTGGCATCTAGAAATGGGCCCAGTGACGGAACTGCTTTTCTAAAAGCCTGGAAGAGGGTGGCCAACACCACGTTGTGTGGTTGGAAGCCCACCACAATGGCACAATGCCTCTAGCTCCATTCTTGAACCCTGGATCCCAGAGCTGCTGCAAGGAGTAGGGCAGCGGGGGAATGCACAGGCACAGGTTTGCAGTCCCCAGGCACCAAGCAACCCCTTAAAGACAAGACACATTTGGGAGAAGAAAAACCCAAATCCATGGAAAGGCTGGTTGTACCCTGGAACCCATGGAGGGGGAGGGTGGTGGGTAGGGAGGAGTTGTCAGGGTTGAAATGGGACATGAATGAGTGGCCGAGCGGGACAGATGTTTCAATGCTCCCCTTGGCAGTGTGAGAAAATTACTGTCCAGTGACCAAATGGCCGGGCCGGTTCCCACCCTCGCTGCTGCCCATTATCCCTAGCTCAAGACAAAGGCAGGCAGGGGGGCTGGGCAGGGAGAATCCTATTGTTCCCGCCCGCCCTAATTATGGAAATCTTGTTAATCTATTCAGCAGCTACTCTGAACTGGGCTTTTGTTCAGGGGTTTTTAGCGGGCGTACCGCTGAGGGTGTCCAACGGCTCAGCGTGGGGATGGGGTGCACTGCCTCCCCTGGGAAAAACTCCAGCCACAAGGCCGTGGGATGCAGGACAGCCCCAGAGCAGCATCATGGAGCAGGGTGACTTTTTGGAACAGGGAAAGCCCACCCACAGCCCTTGTATGCAGAGAACACCATGTAAACACACACGCGTACACATGCTCTCATGCCCATGCCCCAGCCCCACGCACACGGTGCTGCTGCTGGTGCTCAAGAACTCTGGCAAAAAGTCCCACCGGAATGACCCACAGGCAGTATCTGCAGATGGCTGCACCGATCCCACATCCCTGGGGGGATCAAGAGAGGACTCCAGTGGACTTAGAGAGAAAAAAAGGAGAGGAGAGCAAACACATTCAGGCTGAGGACTCACTAAAGCTGGGGTTTAAATGCGGTCAAACTCCCCTGAGCCTCAGGAAGAGGGCCCGGCTCATGGAGGGAGTGATCCAGGTGGGTCTCATTGCTTTGGACATGCTGCCGGGCAGGAGCATCCCAGTCCTTGGGTGCCAGGATGAACTGCTGAGCTGCCTCCATCTGCTGTGCCATGCTCAGTTTAGCCACTGATGGCTCCTCTGCCAAGCTATCAACTCAGAGGATTCAGGCTTTTTCCAAAATCCATTAAGCACTTTCATTATCCCTGAAATTCCTGCAGTAGTGCAGCCGAATGGCTGCCAAAAACTGTCCTGCTTTGAGGGGCTGCCTGACTTCCCACGATTTTAATGCTCTGCTATGCAAACTTTGGGTCAGGAAAGAGCAAGCCAGGATTCTGGAGTCTCTTTCCACAACCCAGCCTTTGCTGAGGGCTCCCACAGCTCTCACAAGCCCTGATAATACAGATTTCCCATCTCAGGGATGAGCATGGTGAATCTTCCATGCTGGTCTGTGCACCCACCGGTGGGCTGATGGTGGGACAAGGAGGAGGAGTGAAGAGACTTACTCAAGTCTGCCCATCAGTGGGAATGACTTTTCTGTCTAAATGACGCATTTCCTGATGATCTTTTGGGCTTCAGCTGCCTGAAGCAGGGCACTGGAACTCTGGAGTTCATTCCTGCCTCCTTGGAGCAGCGTAGGGAAAGTGCGGTGGCACTTTCATCCAAATGAAATCAAGGCTGTAAGTCAGAATCATGACCCTGGCAGACACTGCTCTGACCCCCATGGAGAACCTGAGGCTCCTGGCAACATCTCGAAGCTGCTCTTGCACTAATGCTGGGGATTAAAGCAATATTTCGGTGTGTTGATACATGGACTGAGGCCAGATTGCCATCATCTCCAGTAAATCCCTGCATGGCGGGTCTGGAATAGGCACAACAGCCCAGCAGAGCTGGTCCCAAAGGGAGGATCAGGGCACAAAGAGCACAAAGCCAAGCTCAGGTGTGTTATAATCCAACCCTGACACTGGCAGCACTGGCAAAGGGTGTGAGGTTCCACCCTGAGCCGAAGCTGGGCAGGGATTCCTTGACAAATATCAATTTTCCTAGGCAAATTCAGGGTGTTTGGCAAATCCATTGGGGAGCTGCAGTGACATTCCCTGTCCTCTCCTCACTGGCACTGACAAAGCGAGGGATGGGATTGCAATCAGAGGAGAGTCAATGTACATGTGTTAAAAGGATATGGGCTGACTCCTCCCGTGCCCTCTCCCATTCCCAGGAGGAACAGCCTCATCCTGGGGTGATCCCAAGGCTCCAGTGTCCGCTCTGGCAACTCATATATCAAGTGCAGAGCAGCTGGACAGCAGCACAGGCTGGGACTGACCAACGGGCTGTTGTCCATCTGTCCTTCCCCAGACCTGGCCAGCGAATGAAAAATTCATATGGATCTGCTGGGCAGCAGCTGAGCATGCCCCATCTGTCATGGCCAGGAGAGAGACCCACAGTGAACAGCACTCAGAGGAAGGGATCCATAGCCTGGGAATTCTGGAACTGAGACGATATGGCGAGAAAATCTGGGTACTGTTAGTAAGGAGGTAATGCAAGAACTGGATTTGAGGAATTTTGCTCTACATTGCAACAGAAGACATGTGGGAGAAAAACAAAACAAAATAAAATAAAATAAAATAATGTAAAATAAAAATTAAATTAATAAAATAAAAAAAGAAATTATTAAAATAAAATGGAATAAAATACAATGAAGTGAAAGGGAATCAAATTAAATAAAGTAAAAAAACCAAACCCACAAAAAAAACCAGACCTAAGAAAAATGGACCTAAAAGAGTGTAAAAACCCAGTCTCTTTTTGCCATCTCCAGATCTCCTGGACTCTCCAGGCTGTTGAGAACTGGGCTTCAGCCCTGCGTCACCCCCAGGAACACGGGACAAAACTGTTTAACTACTTGCTTGGATCTATAGCCACCTGGAAGGTAGAGCTGGCTCAGTACGGCTCCTTCCACTGCACCAAGGATGAGCATTGATTCCAAACTATTAATTATCCCCTCAATCTATCACCGTGCTGCGCACTCCCTGCCATGGGTGTCTTCAGCTCCCTCTGACAATGTCCCCACTCCAGCCACACTGTTGCTGCTCCACCTGCGGATGTTCTCCTGCCCTGAACCACCTCACTTCTGTAGGACCCTCGCTGGGGTGACTTTCTAGCTTTGGTCTCCACCAAAGATGCTGCTTGAAGGACGACTCTCATGATGGAAGGAGAATTTTCCCAGGAGCATCACACAGCACTCAGGTCATCAGATCCCAGCAGCCTCCATGTCACCTCAAGGTGTGGGAGAAGCTGCAGTGTGTCACAGGGAAGGATCCCACAGCCCACAGGTGCTGCTCAGATCCCTGTTGGGATCAAGCTCCAATAATGAACCCCCTCCAGGGTCAAAAGCAAATCAGGAGCCCCGAGCCCTGGATCCATCTCCTCTGGTATCCATCTTCAGGCTGGGGTAAGTGTTGGGGCTGTGATAATTCCCCCTGTGCACCATCCATGTTGGCAGCAGCAATGCTCCAGTTCCTCCCCTTCACAGAACAAATGAATCCTAATTAGCGTTAATCCTGGGGAGCCTCCCAGCCCTATCCAGCACTGCCAATGCCGTTGTGTGTTCTGCCTCGGTGCCTGCCGGGCAGTGCACTCCAAAGGGAATTGAAGAAAACCTCTTCTTTTCCATCATTTCTGCATCTCCTTTCTCACCATCCCTAGCCCTACAGGATGATGGATCCCATTCCCGTCCCTGGGGACTACATCCCGGGGGGGGGGGCCCCAACAAATCGTGCTGGAGCAGGGCGGGAGAGGCCTCTCTCTCCGTGGCTTTTGTTTTCACAAGCCTTTTGACTTGCGGATTCTTTTTTAAACACCGCCTCAGCAGCCTGAAAAGCCCAGCTCTCTTCTGCACTCCATTCACTAATGGATTTTCCAGAAGTTCCCTTCTTTTTGCCTCCTTCTTTGCTGACACGGCTGCTGGCTGCCTTCATCCATGCCCAAGGCTGCAGCTCCTTCTGCTTGGACGGAGGGATGGATTTTGGGGACCCTGTGCCATGCCTGAAGCATAGCCCCTACAGCACCCACGTTCTACACCCTGGGATTACACAGATCCAGGGCAATTATAAGCCAATTATAACTGTGCACGATTATATATAAAAGTATATGATAATTTACATATTTATTTATTTATTTATATTCATATTTATATTCATAAATGCAAATAATTATGTTTTATATCTCTATCACAGAGTGTGTATTTATATTCATATAAATATTATATCATAGGGTTAAAAAACCTCAACCAGCCACCACAGGGTTGTTGCCCAGTAAAACACAAAATGTTAAAGAATAATCAGGTGGAAGCAGTATTGGGGCAAAGGTATTGCTAGGAAATGGGGAAATTTGGTGCCATGAGCACATCCATTGGGGCAGCACCACTCCTGTCTCCTTGAGCTAATCCTAGAGCAGAAGCAATTCCTTTTCTTCTCTTTTCAGCAGTCACTCATTAAAAAGGAATCATGAGGAGGAGGAGGAGGAGGAGGAGGATGGGAAACAGCCCAAGGTCAGATCCACAATGACAGTATTTTGGGAACTAGTACCTAGCTTCCATCAGTGGCACATCCAGAGCTGGAAGGTGACACCTTGGGCTCCCAAAATCCGATCCTGGACACAAGGTTCTTCCCGTTACCAGCTCACCGGGGTTAGGGGTGCAGCCCCAGGGGGTGCCCAGGAAGGCTCAGAGCCATCATCCCAATGCAGCGGCACAGCTGAGGGCTCCTAGCTCTGTCAGAGTCCAACCTGTGCGTGGCACATTGGAATTTTAGTGGACTTATGTTGGCAACACATGGCCTGGCACAGCATTTGGAGGGAGGAGGAGGCGATGCTCTGGGAGATGACTGGAGCTCAGGGCTGGGATGGGGGATGCCAAGCAGGACCTGAGATTACAGGGATCTGGTGATTCCAGATCCAGCTGCAGCAATGCCAGAACAGGTAAGAAACTCCTGCATCCCAGCCCTTCCTGGTTACATCCACCCCAAGCAGGGTGACCTGCCCTCCCAAGGTGGGGTGTGCAGGATGAGCCCTTCAAACATACTCAACCTTTGTAACCCCCTGCGCACAGCCCGACCTTGCCGCATGTCACCCCTGGCCTTTAATTACACATTTCTGCAGCCATTAGTCCTCTCACCATCAATTACACCCACATTATCCCACTCAGGGAGCAGCAGGACACAGGGAGCAGAGTCAAGTGCTTTGCAGAGTCCTTCCAAAAGGAGGAAAAAGCCTCTAATAGGAACGTCCCTTCACTGTGGCAGAGCTGGGTCTGGACACAAAGCATCCAGCAGCCAGTCCCGCTGCTCTTCCGAGACTGGGAAAGATTAATCACATGGAGAAGATACTGCACCAACATCCCTGATGCTATGAGTCCCCCCCAGCCCGGAGCCACTGGCACACTTCTCATTTACACAGCAGAGCCTTTGTGAGGAGCAGGGGAGGGAGAGGGTCCTTACTCAGCTATTACTCAGCTGTTTTTTTGCAGGGAAGACAAGTGTGGGTTAAAGTGCAGTTTGTCCTGACATTTGTTTTCACTTTCTTGGGGAAAAAAGGAAAAAAAAATTATCCCCCTTCTCTCTGGAGGCAAAACACTTGGCTGGGTACCACAGCTCCGCCAGCCGAGCACCCCAGTGGCAGGGCATCCCACCCTGGGGAGGGCACCTCATCACCCCAGTCCAGGGAGGAGATGCCAGCCTCTCGATCCAAGAAGGACACCTCAACATCACAACAAGGGAGGAAACATTCACATCTCGATCCAGGGAGGACATACCAGCATCTTGGTCCAAAGAGGACACCCCAACATCCTGCCCTGGGAAGGGCACCTCAACATCTCATCCAGGGAAGACACCCAAGCATCTCACCCTGGGGACAACTCCTTAACATCTTGCCCAGGAAGGACACTTTGACATTCTGCTTGGGGAAGTCACCCCATCATCCTGGTTTCAGGGAGGATACCCCAGCATCCCAGTCCACAAGGAGTAGACTCCAGCATCCCATCCAGAGAGGACACCCCAAAACCCTGTCTGGGAAGGACACCATAGCATCCTGGTCCAGGGAGACACCCAAGCATCCCAGTCCAGGACAAGGGCCCCAGGGCACCACCACCACACAGACCATGTTGGCATCACTGTAATTAAGTAAACATTTTTGCTTTTTCCCTACTTGGGTTGTCTGTCCTCAGGAGAAAGGAGCCAGGAAGAGAACCTCTCCTTCACATCCTCCAAGCTCTCTCGCAAGGCCTCAGTGGGTTTATCAGGGCCACCATAAAGATCTGGGGCTGCTGATAAGTGACCCCAGGCAGGCCCTGGGGTGGGGGAATCGCCCGGGCCATCGGTACTATTTAACAAACATTAACTCCAGCTGCTGCTGGGACACAAGGCCAGGAGAGGTTTTACAACACCCTCATCACACAGCAAAATAAACTTTGCTGTGGAAAGCTAGACCTGACTTCCAACTCCTGCTCCCAGACCTGAGGCTCTGAACAACCCCATGCAGGCACTAGCATCCTCTGCGCATGAAGAAAGGGATCCCTGGAGCAGAAAAAGATGCAGGATCCCACTCAGGATCCTGCAGCATGAGGGAGGAAAGGGGAGAATCTTCCCATGACATGAACAAGCCAATTACAAAGGAAAAACCAACAGCGAAATATTTCAGGAATCATTATGGTAACAAACTCACAGTAGCAAAACTTTGCAAGGGGATAAACTGGTTTTCAGAACTGGGAATTGCCATGGCTGACACTGGGGAGAACTTGTTCATTCCCTGCTTGGCGGCTGATCCGGCAAAGGGAACTTTCCTGCTTAAGACTCCTGAGATTTAGTCCCAACAGCTCCCTTCGACTGGATCTGGGTGACACCTCTGTCATGTTTGTTCCACCATCAGTACCACCACCAGCATCACCACCCGGGATGAGCTTTCTGGAGCCAGAGCATCAAAACGCTGGCACCAAAACATGTGAGTTACTAGCACCATCCTCCATACCCAAAAAGGAAGGAAAACATCTTATTTTTGCTAAAAAACTACAAGACAAGGATCTACCCTGCCAGCACCACACCTGGGGCTATCTGTTGGAGCAGAGGAGAGAGGAAGAGGATGAGATGCTGGCAGCCACCAGCCTCAAGCTTCCCTGCATGCTGCCAAATTTCAGCTGACATTTGGCCAGATGCTATGGGATTTGCCCTGGGATGACAAAAGAAGCCTCCGGACAGCTCTGTCAAACGGCAAAGTTCCCTCCAGCCATGAAACCACTGGAGCTCAAAAAATAGAACCGAGGAGTGTTTACAAAGGCAGAAAAGGGGGTCAGCATCACACAAGGGTCACCAGCGCTTCTCTAGATGCATTAATGTCATCTGAGGGAAATTCCCTTCAAGAATCCTCACTCCAATTTGCCTCTGCTGCCATAAAAGACGGGTTGAGGGTTCTCTACTTCCTTACATGAAACCCATCTCCTTACACACACGAACAGGGAGGTGCAAGAAGCCCAAACCATTGAAAAAGCAGAGAGAGAAAGAAGGAAAATGCTTGGCTGTTTGTTGCATTTCTGCCCTCAGGAATGTCTCCTCAACTAGGAGGATACAAAAATAATTAACAGGAATAAAGTCGGCAGCATCTGCAGATGCCTTGGCTCACACTGCCAGGCTCCTTCCAGGTATTTTTTAAGGACACTGGAGATGCCATCGTTCAGGGGGAACATGTGCAGAATCACTTTATTTCCTCTAATCCACTGGCATGTTGTGGGATGCGATGCTGGCTGTGAAGGTGGTCACTCTCGGAGGCTTTTGGATTTATCTTTTCCGTGAGGAAAGGAGGAGGTGAATAAAGTGACCCAATGGCCACTGTCTTGGCCTAAGGCTGGGCCCTCACAGATGTATTTGGCCACCCAAAAAAATATCCTTTGGTGTTTTCTCCTCCTGAGGCTACTGGAAGTGCTGGGAGTGGAGGTTGGATGTAGGGTGAGGGCTCAAAACTTTCAGCCAACTTATCCAGGTGCTTTGATACGGATCTGGGAGCAGCCTGAAGCAGAGCTTTGGGAAAACCACAGCCCCTGCTTGGATCAGTCCGTATGAACATGCAAAGCATCATCAGGGTCAGATCCCAGCTATTGACCCCTCCCTAAATAAAGAAAAGGGAGGGACCTGCAGCAGGTGGAAGCTCATCCCTGGCTTGGGAACCACAGATATGCTGGGCTCTTCAACAACTGGAGTCCATATTCCAGAGCATCCAGGGAAAACCACTTTGGAGATGTCTCAGTGTTTATTCCACATTTTCCCCTAGAAATCAATTAACTTTGACAGGACACAAGAGAGGTTTGGGTTACAGGACTGTGTCCAACTGGCACCAAAGCCAAGATGCTCTTAAAACCCCAACCCAGCCCTCGGGAGGGGAAAAAGGGCTAGGAAAGGGAGGGAGGGAGGGAGGGATGGAGGGAGGAGAAAACACCGGCTCCAGATAAGCAATTGTTAACATGATCCATATGGTACACAACGCGCTGCTCTGTTTAACCAAAATGATAATGGCAAAAGGGAAGAATGCAGCGGGGGCTCGTCGGGAGAACAAAGGCGTCTACAGAACCCTTCCCCGCTCCAGGAATTGTGAGCTGGAAGAGCTGGTGGCTACAAAACCCTTCCTTGCTTCAGGAATTGTGAGTGGGGAGAGCTGGCAGCTGTAAAACCCTTCCCTGCTCCAGAGGAATGAGCACGGGGGGCTGGTGGCTGCTCCCCGCTTCCCTGCTCCAGGAATCGTGAGTGGGGACAGCCAAAGGCTGTTCCCCCTTCTCTGCTGCAGAGGAATGAGTGGGGAGAGCTGGTGGCTGCTCTCCCACTCCCCACTCCAGCAACTGTGAGCAGGGAGAGCTGGCAGCTGCTTCCCCTTTCCCTGCTCCAGGAATTGTAAGCAGGGAAAGCCAGAAGCTGGTCCCCCTTCCGTGCTCCAAAGGAATGGATGGTGAGCAGAGAGAGCAAGTGGCTGGTTCCCCATGGCCGTGTGCACCAAAACCCACCTGGTTCTCTCCTTCTCCTCCACAAAAGCTTTCCAGCTAAAACATGGAGCAGGGAGTGAAACTGCAGCCGTCAGCAATAAAATAAATATATCTGTATGTATAATAAGTATTAACAGGGATATTTTTATAATCAATAACAAGCTTTAAATGACAGCTGCGGTGCAGGACAGCGTGGATGTAAATACTCGAGCCCATTTCTCTCGGATCTGGGATGAATTCAGCCCTGGGTGTTTATGTTATTGCAGGATCCCGTGGCTTTCCAAGGCACACAATACAGTACGTGCCATTCATTATCCCAGCAGTCCTCCAAGAGAAAATGTCAACACACTTCTGCTTAAGAGAGCTAAAACAAATGTTTAATGTGATAAAAAACTCCCGGGCCTCAGCCCCCACTGAAATGTTTAATTCAGAACCACCTCAAGAGCAAACAGGCACTGGAGTGCCTACATGGGAAACCCTAGCAGCGCCCCAGCAGCAGCCCGGAGCACAGGGAGGAACCCGGGAGAAACCTCATCAATTCCCATTAGTAAATTCATCCTGAGCCATTATAGTGTCCCGCACCTCCCACAGTGAGCTGCGTCCACATCAAACACCCGTGCCCAAATTCTGTCCAAAATTCCATTCCACACCTGAAATCTGTCACAAAACTGGGATCCATTTAATGATAATGCAGTTTTAAACCCTTCCTGATGTTCTTCCCAAGTGCCTCTTATCCCTTGAGTTTAAAATGCCCATCTCCAAAAAAAAAAAAAAAAAAGGACCTTCAGGCAAAGCTTCTATTTAAAAATCACCATGAGATCCTCAATGCCACGACTGTTTTGAAGGCGAGCACTCCGGTCTGTGCTTGACGTGCGACAGTGGCTGTGGGAGCCTGCATTGTTCCTTGGTGGTGAGGGATGGAGGGATGGAGGAGGAAGGCAAGGCAGGAGGGAGGGATGGAGGGATGGATGGACGGATGAATGGATGGATGGATGGATGGTTGGTCCACCGCACTGTGTGCACCCTCTGGGCTTCAGTTAGAGTTAGGATTAGGATTAAGTTAGCCACTGCGACCAGGCTCCCCTTGGGGCAAGGCTTCCCAGGGACCTGACTCCCCTCGGGACCAGGCTCGCCCCGGAATCAGACACCTCCCGGGACCAGGATCCCCGCTCGGGGCAGGCTCATGTCACCAGCGCGTCCCCCGGAGCTCCCCGCACCCTTCTGGGGGGAAGAACGGAGGGCAAAGCCAAAGGCCCAAGCAGTGGGGGCCGCCCCGTTCCCCGGGAGCGCTCGGGTTACTGGGAGCACCAGCCCTCCTGCTATCCCTCCGCACTCCCCACCTCGTCTCGTTTCTCCCCACGGCTCGGCGGTACCAGAGCGGGAGATGCTCCGCAGTGCCGCCCCGGTCCTCCCTGGCCCACCCCGGCCCCACTCACCTCCTCATGCCGGCGGGCCGTTAGCGCAGCCCAGGAGGCCGTGCCGGGCGCCGCATCCTGCACTGCCGCCCGGACAATGCGGGGCGGCGCGGCGGCCCCGGGCGGCGGGGGCTGGGGCCGGGCTGGGGCT
>VZTX01022728.1:0-43351 GCA_013400915.1 Pardalotus punctatus | reverse complement strand
CCGGGGAGGGCGCGGGTTTGCCCCCCTCGATACGGAGCCCGCTGTCCTGCTGGGGCGAGGGGGGGGCAGGGAGAAGAAGAGGAAGAGGAAGAGGAGGAAGGAGAAGGAAGGCGATCACGTGCCGGGAGGCGGGCGGGGCGGGGCGGGGGTCCCATTCTGGGAAGAGGGAGGGCTCTCCGGGGAGGGGGTGCCTGCAGCGCTCGGGGGATGCTCTGCGGGCAGGGTCGTCTCTCCCCTATGCCCGGCGCCGCTCCTCCTGCTGGCGGGCCTGGAGGAGGATTGCTTTTCCCCTCGCCTTGACATCCTAGCCCCGCAACTCCATTCTCACGGAGCTACGGCGATCTGTTCGTCCTGCTGGTAACGGTGAGGGCGAGCCGGGGCGTGCGAACCCCCGGCTTCCATCGCGGGGAAATGTTGTGCTGAGGGTTAATTTTAGCGTCGGGCTGCATTTAGGCAGCTTCGGAGGGGCACTGCCTGCGTTCAGCATCCGAATTTAAAGTGGGTCATTCATTCCTGAAGTGCTGCGTTTTTAATCTGTCTTGAGTGTGACGCTAGTCCGGCTGCAGAGTGAGCTGGTTAAACCCGCAGCATTTGGTCTCCAGCAGCAGTTCGTTACTCATTGATGATGTGCTAACACTCAGCAGTTCCTAATTCGCTGTAGTCAGGTATAAGCAGACGCAGTGGTCGACTTTAACCTGGAAAATATTCACCACAAATACTAAACTTGTCCAAAGAGGTTTGTTTGCTTCTTTGGGGTTTTTTAAAATCATGGAAGTGTGCTTAAAGGCATAAGGCTATCATTGTATTTTTGCAGTGTTGTCAATATATTTTACTGTGCACATTTTTCATCTTGGTTTATATAATATGTAGAATTGTGTTGAACATTAATTGCTATAAAAGTTGTCATTTTGTGCCCAAAATCCAAGTGTTTTGGGGCATTGTTAGTGAATCCAACATTGTGAGAAGGCCCATTTCTATTTATAATTGAGTAGTGGTGTTACTATTTTTAGAAGATGTTTTTCATCAGCTTTGCAGTTTTAAGTAGGCCAGATGCAGACTGATTTGGGTTTTGTTTGTTGATGGTGTTCAGGCCAGATATTTTGCATAAAATGCCCAGTGATCATCTTGTTGTGACACAAATCCATAATTTTAAGTATTTTTTTGTTTTTAATGTGTTATTCTTTTTCAGGATTAATGTTGATTTCTGTAGACTTAGTATGTTGAGAAAGAAATATATGACCTTTTACCAATGCTGGAATTTGTGAAATACTAAACTCAGTTCAGATGGATTAGGCATTCTTTTTGGCACATTTGAGCTTGAGTGTGGTGGTCTTGATGCAGTGTGGTTTAATTTTCATAAATTCTCAAGTGTTTAACCATGATTTTCTCAAATTGAGTTTAGTGCAATTGTTCTAGGCCTTTGTTCATGAGAAAGAATGTATTCAGACTTCATAATTTTAAACTTTGTCAGTGCATCCTAGTTAAACATAAGCATCCTTATTAAAACATTCTTGTTGAAATGCTTTGCAGGGCCAAACCTAATTTCTAGGAAACACGATTAATGGTTTTCACTCAGTGAATTAAGTCAGCATGCACAATATTACAACTGATTTTGCAAAAGATATCGATGACATGATAATGGCAAATCACATTTGTGACAGCAGGGACTTTGATTTCTCATGGTTAGGCAGCAGCATCCAGCAACTCAGATGAGTCACTTTGAAGGATCACAGATTTGCTGCTTGTTAAACATTCTCTAATTTAACTGTATGTGCTAAAAATCTGTTCTTAATTGGGAATCATTAGTGACTGTGTTAAAAGACAACTTGTACATTACCTCTCTGCCTCACTGTCTTAAATTCAGCTAGGAGTAAGATTAAAATGGAAAGTTGAAAAAAGTAATCTTAAATCAAAAAGAACCAGCTGAATATCTTGTAATGACATTATGCTTTTCTTATTACATTCAGCTACTCAGTCATCAGCTGAAGCCCTAAAATAGCATCACTTCAGACATCAGGAGTTAATTTCTGTGTTGCATTGACAGAAAAACTAGATAAATTATATGGAGGTGTGTTAAAATAAGTATTTTTTTTCTGAAGGTTCAGGTGGAGGTCTTTGCTAGAACTTGCTGCTGCTTGGACTAGGTAATTTTTTCCTTACAATGTCCTTTAAGAAGAAAAATAGAGGTAAAATGTAAAACCTGATACTTCCTTTTGTTTTGAAGCACCTTCAAGAGCTATAAAATAGGAGTTAAGCATGAAAGTATCTTACAGAAGTTTATCCTGTATTCTAAAATAGATGTCAGTTTCTTGAAATATTCTATTCTTTAAGAGCTCTGAAGAATTTTCAGGGGTTGTTTGCCTGGAGTAAACTTTTGCACCATTTTGTGGAATAGTTTTTAAGGGAGTGACAGAATCCTGAGTGTTTCTCTCTAATACATAAAATGACTGACCTATTTCAGGAAGAGTCCCACAATTCTTTGCTAGCAAAAGAATAGCTTTTCTTGTCCCAGTAGTACCTGGCTAGCTGCCCTGGGGCATATGTTTGTTGTTGATCTGGGAAAAAACCAAATAAATGTGTAGGAGTAGTCAGTGTAATAAACCAGTATTGTCCTTGATGTTTGAGACAATCAGTGAGATGTTTGGCTTCTTTTAAAAATTGTGTTTTGTACTTGGAGAAATGCTGGTGTAATAAAATAGGTATGCTTTTGGTATCTATATGGTTTCTTTGGCCCACAGTTAACTCTGAGACACTGAATGACTCTTAAGCCGTTATTGTTTATTTAGTGCTTAGTGGAGAAATTTGCCATGAAATCTTCATTTCTGTGAGCTGGTGTTGGGTGGGCTACAAAGTCAGCTTCAGAGAGCGCGTAATAGATGTGAAGAGTTAATACCAGACTCGTTGGAGGTTTTTTAACTGTCTTTCCTCTATTTTTGTATCACTTCCCCTTTATGCCCACCTCTCCCTTCCTGCTTTTACAAGAAATCCGTAGCATCTTTTTTTTTCCCCTTTGTATTTTTATTGCATGCAGGTATTGCTTGTGACTGGAATGTGTATATATACATAAAAAATACAAAAATACTGTGTACATGTGTTAATATAACTGTGGGGAGGTGACTGCATTTAACCTTAAAATCCTTATGTAGTTTCAGGTCTTTTGCAAGACTAGTCTAGAACATTTAAGAAAAAGAAATTATGTTATTTTTAAGAAAACTGTAACTTTGGTTTGATAATTAATTAAATAAGAGCTGGGACTAGGTGATCTTCAAAGTCCATTCCAATCTCTTATCATTCAATGATTCCATCAAGTGAGTACTATCAATTGGAATGTATTGGTTGTAAATGGGATGATGTTCTGTCGGTTCTTTAACTGGGATACTTTTTCTTTCTATGTTCTAAGGACCTAACAGTGATAAAGTGCACACAATTTCGTTTTCTGGTTTGCAATGGTTAAGTATTTTGAGTGCAGCTTAGATCTGAGACAGACCTTTGGAACGTGCTATGGTGCATCATTTTGTTAGTTTTTAATATTTTCTTGAAATAGAATATAGTTGCATATTCAGTTGTTTAGAGCATAGCTCTAATAATGCCAGAGTCTCAGGTTTGATCCTTGTGTGGGCCATTCACTTAAGAGTTGGACTTGATGATCGTTGTGGGTCCCTTCCAGCTCAGGATATTCTGTGGTTCTGTGATTTAAGATCATACTCTTGATTAAACAAAGTCTGAACTCTACACATTCTGAGTCCTGGCAAGTGTGTTTTCAAGTGTGTCATGAATTCCACAAAGAGTGTATTTTCAAAGTCATAAGGTCATAGAATGGTTTGGGTTGGAAGGGACCTCAGGAGATCATCTAGTTTCAACCCCTCTGCTGTGGACAAGGATACCTTCCACTAGACCCTGTTGCTCAAAGCCCCCTCCAGCCTGGCCTTGAACACTTTTAGGGGTGGGATATCAATAACTTCTCTGGGCAGTCCATTCCAGTGTCCTACCACCCTCACAGTAAATTTCTTCCCAATATCTAATCTAAACCTGCCTGCTTTCAATCTAAGTCCATTTTCTGCTTGTCCTGTCACTCCATGCCCTTGTAAAAAGTCCCCCTCCGGCTCTTTTGTAGGCCCCCTTTAGGTACTGGAATACTTCAGGTGTTCCTGGAGCCTTGTCCAGGCTGAACAACCCCAACTCACTAAGCCTGTCTTCAGATTCCGAAGCTGATTTGCTCCAGCAGATCCACATCCCTCTGATGTTGGGGGCCCCAGAGCTGGATGCAGTGCTCCAGGTGGGGATCACTAAAGAGCTGTTCTTTCCCGTGCTTTTTCACATGTCTGGTTGGAGCTCATTTTAAAAGTAAATGTCTGGGATATGCTGTTAAGAAGGAGTCCAGAGGGGAAGAGACAATGGAGATAAAGTAAGGACAATGCTGATGCTAAATGTACAAGCTGTTTACTCTGCCATTTTTCTCAGCTCTTGTAGAATAAGAAATGAAATGTTTGGAAAAAGACAGTAGTGTTTTGCAGAACATGGCTCAGCAGCAGGGCTTCTTCACCTGCAGAGAAAAATAGTCCAAGGTTGGAACACTTTGATTTAACTTTCTGAATCTGAGTCGCACTCTTGGGATGCGGGAAGGTGACCCTGCTGTGTCCTCAGATGTTCCACTAACCTAAAAAATGTATTTCCTTTTTTATTTCTTTCTCTTTTTCACCTTCTTTCAATGGTCTGGTAAAAATATTGTTCAGTACAAATGTGGGATGTGCACAACTCTCCTGTTACTTTTGCTAGGTCGCCATTAGAGCATAGGAAATTGGGGAAACATTCTTCTCAAGGAAACCAGTGGTTTGTTGTTTTGGTTTTGTTTTTACAGAGACAAGTTATCTAAGGCAAGAGCTGCTATTTCAGGGTAAAGCAGAGCTACTCTGGTTCTGAATACTTAGATAAAACCAAACACTTTGTAAGGAGCTGTCTCCTGTATGCTGGTAAATCTTGCCCTGCCCCTCCAGTGGGAAACTTTCCCAGTCTTTAAATGTGTTACATATTTGTAACTTGTAATTCCTGCTGTGTTGCTTAATTGAAAAGCTAGAGTATTGCCAAAGCACTCTACAGTATCTTCTGCTTATGGTCCTGGAATTTTGTGGGTGTGCATCAGTTTGAATTTTTTAGTCTTATTTTGATTAAAGTGTCTTGCCCGGGTTTGGGTTTTTTGTTGGCAGTGTTTTGGTTTTTTAAAAATATTCCCTCATGTTCACTAAGAAACATTTATTTTTAACAGAACAGTGCTTCAGACAGTGCTTTTAAAGGCTTTGAAACCGTAAAATGTTTCTGAGGCACTGATGTGTTTCAGTTAGAGACAGAATGAGTGCAGCTTGGAAGGGACTTAAGTGCCAGGAACGGGAACAATGTCTATCAGGAGGTCACTAATAATGTATCCGCTGCAAGCGGATTTCAGGAAAATTAGTTCTTGCAGTTATATAAACAGAAGAGGGACAGAGTATGTCAGCAGAGTTGGTTTCGTTCATTTATATTAGAGAACAGTGTAAAAAATGTGTCCAGGTAAGGTTTGGAGGCAGTCTCCAGCTCTTTGGGATTGTTTCCCCCCAGATTTACAATCAACATTACTTCATTTTTGTAGAAGTTGGGTTTATCTCTGTTGGCTTTTTATCAGGGTGTGTGCTAGTACTGTCAGAAAACACAATGACAGAATTCTGCTAATACCCCAGCAGCTTAATACAGCTTTATACCAGAAACTCTTAGTTTCTTGGACTTCCAATAGATAGTGTACCAAAGACGTGTTTACAGATGATTTATATATTCTGTCCAAGGTGTTGGCCAGGGCAGTTTGTGGCTCTGCCTAGATAAAGGATGAAGTTGGACTTCATGATGGTGAGAGAGCAAACAATGGTTCAAGACCATTTTCCTTTAGGTATGTTAAAATTGTCCAAAACTGTCTTTAAGTATAACTTAACTATTTGAATCAACTGTTTTAATACCAGTTACTGTATTAAGCTCTGTTCTTGTGAGAAATTTTGGGTTTATCTGTGCCATGTAGTGTGTTCCTGTGGAACAACAGGTATTGTAAGCAGCAATGGCAACCTATTTATCGGAAAATAACCCCTTTGATAAAGAACTGGCATGCTTTATTTGTCTCCATATGAAGAAAGTTTTTAGCAAGGAAATGCTTAATTTTTTTGTTTTGTTATGAGTGAAAATTGCTTCTCTTTCAGTGTCAGCTTTTCTACTACCTTGTAGTTTTCACAGTACTTGAGCATCTTGACCACTATACTGGCCATGTCATTCTGTTTTACTCATTAGAAAGAAAAAATATTTTCAGGTTATTTTTTTAAACTTCCCAGAAAAGCTGTTTATGGTGGGGGTTTTTGGACAGGATTTAGTGTTGTCAGAGATACATATAATAAGTATTCTAGGTTTTCAATATGTTTGAACAGCAGTTGTGACCAATGTTATATTGTGTGCCTAGTTACTTTATGCAAATATGACTCTCTAATATTTTAACCTAAACGGGCTTTGCCTTTTCCAAATTGCCTCCATGTTACACTTTAGGTTTCGATATTGCTGAGCTGCTGATAGCCTTTGAATAAGCCTTTTTTTTCTTTTTTAATCACGTTTGTTATCTCTTCTCAGTTAAATTCTGCTGTGTGTTGGTTGTTTTTTTTTTTTTCTAGGAAAGAAAAATTAATCATAAATAGTGCCTTTGCTCATGTGTCATACAGTAACATAGTAAACAGAAAAATAATTTAAACCAAGGACAATAGACTGGAAGAATAGGGATAGAATAATGATAGAAAAGAGAAGTAGCATTCTGACTTTGCATCTCTTAAAATATATGTAAAAATGACACATGCAGTGTGTGCTATCTGCTTCTGTCAATATGAATGAAAATAATGATCTTAATTGTAAACGCAACCTGAAATCATGGGCTAGCTCTCACCATATATTACTTAAGTCTTTATTAGGCTTTGAGGGCAGGGAAAGACTGCGGTCCTAACTTGATAATTTTGAGTGCTTTACTTTTCACTTATTATACTAGTTAATATTATTAATAAGTGTAAAATCTTTATTTCACTAGGAAGTTTGAGAATTTAATTCTCTGCTAGTAAGCTTGAGTTTTGGCCATAATAGTTAAGTGTTAAAGAAAAAAGACAAACCACACTTTTAATTTAAGTAGATGCAAACTTCAGGGGTTTTTTTTTAAAAAAAATACCCCTGTTGTCTATGAATTTGAATAGGTCAGCATAGAAGTAAAGTACTTAGAAGTATTTATTTACTTAAGTAAATATTTTAGTGGTACTTGAGTAAGTAAGTACGGTTATGAGGAAAAGAAAAAAACAAACATAACAAACATTAAACATTAAAATATTACATCTCTTGAAATCAGGGGAAGGGAGGAGAAAGTATATCACATGTATACTAATGTGGATTCTTATTTCAGAAGTTTTATTTTCCTCTTAAATGTTTTGACACTTCAATGAGCTTGTAGATGTTGTTGTTTCACCTGCGTAGTTATTCTGGATTTTATGAAGGCTTTTGATACTATTCCTCACAGCATCCTTCTGGACAAGTCCAACTGTGAAGTGAGCATGTAGATGGTGTGCTGGAAAAACTGGCTGAAGGGCAGGGCTCAAGGGGTTGTAGAGAATGGGGCTATACCTGGCTGGAGACCAGTCACCAGTGGTGTCTCTCAGGGCTCAGTCCCGAGGTCATTTCTGTTCAAAATTTTATCACTGATGTGGAGGCAGGAGTTGAATGCACTATTAGGAAGTTTGCAGATGATGGTAAAGTGAGAGGTGCTGTTGACACGTTTGAGGGACAAGAGGCCTTGTAGAGGCATATGGATGGATTGGAGTGCTGAACATTCATCAGTAGCATGAAACTGAACAAGAACAAATCGCTGGACTCTGCACCTGGGATGGAGCAGTACCTTCCACAAGTACAAATTTTGAGAGTGGTTGGAGAGCAGACCCACAGAAATGGGTCTGGGGGTGCTGGCTGACAGCAGGCTCAAAGTTGGCAGTGCCAAACCTTCAAATAGAGCACAACCAGCTGGTCAAAAGGGGTGATCATCCCACTATATTTAGCACTACTGCAACTTCATATTGAGTACTGTGTGCACTTCTGGGCCCCAAAAATTTAAAAGGAATGGGAAGGTCCTTAAATGTGTCCAAGAGGAGGGCACTGAAGCTGGTGAAAGGGGTGGAAGCAATGTGCTGTGAGAAGCAGTTGAAGACACAGGGTTTATCTAGTTTGGCAAGAAGGAGGCTGAGGGGTGATCACACTATTCTCTGCAGCTTCCTGAAGTGGTGAAATGGGCAGGGAGGTTGCTGATTTCTTCTCATTAATACCCAGTAGCAGGGCATGTGGGAGTGTCTGAAAGCTGTATCAATCAGGGCAGGTTCAGACTTGACATGGGGAAACATTTCTTTACCATGAGGGTGGTCAAGCCATGGAAGAGTCGTCTTTGAGAAGGAGTTGATGCCCCAAGCCTGTCAGTGTTCAAGTGGCATTTGGGCTTTGCCCTTAATGCCATACTCAAACTTTGTCAGCCCTGAAGTGGTCAGGCATTAGGACTAGGTTACTGTTTTCTGTCCCTTCTAATTGAATATTTTATTCTGCACTCATGATGAGTCAAATAACAATAAGACTGTTACTTGCCTGAAATGTCAGGGTTTTTTTTAGCTTCAAAAACACTTTCAAAGACGTTTAACACAAAAGATATAACTTGAAACAGGATTTTATTTTTCTGACTGTTTCATAACAGATGTTCATAAGCATTATCACAATGTGCAGGTGTAGCCAGGAGCAGGTTAATGCAATCCTCAGTTTCACTTGAAAAACTACCACTTGAAGTCTGGCAAAGTCAGAGCCAGAACATTGCAAATCCCCTACGTCTTGTGGAGAGCCATTTGCTAGTGGGACTGCACAGGGAAAACGGATTTCTGTTTCACGTGTTTTGTGGCAAGGAGTTAATGGCAAGTATCCAACTTGCTATGAACTCCACCTCTCCAGGCAAATTTGCCCATAGAATTTCTTGGAATATTATGAATTATGGGCTGTTTATTTTCCTGGTGAGTGTCCTCCACCCAGGCTCTGCTGAAAATGAACATGCTGGTCTGTAAACATAACTTCTTCATAAGGCATGTTTGTTTTGACCACACTTCCTTCCTGAAGCCTGCTATATAGAATAATCCAAGCAGTGGGACTGCCTGGAACCAAGAGAAGGGGTGCCAGCTGAACCCAGTCTCCTTTAAATTAGAGGCAGACACTGGGTCAACCCATAGATGATACAACAGTCTTGAAAATATGTAACTGATACAGATAATTTTCAGAGTTTTTTCAGTGAAATATTAACCTTTACCAAAAACAGGAAAGTAGGTAACTGACTGATGCACAAAGAAGGTTCTTTCTAGAAAAAAAACTCAAAAATTGTAAGAACATGATTTTCTGGTTTTATTTGCTAATTAATTTTTTTCTGCATGAATTTGCATTTTGGCTTTCAAAAACCCAAACCCCAAACATTCTCACACCCAGGTTATAATTTTTTTTCTTTGATTCTAAATTATTTTAGTTTTTAGAAAGAACAATAACCAATGTCGGGTATCACTTCAGATGCAAAAACTTGAGTAATGTGGCAGTATAAATTCAGGCCAAACAGTCCCTGTTTCCTGAAGAGTGAGAATGAGTATCTGTAACAGTCACATGCAAAAGAATTGTGTGGTATTGTCAAAACTATGACACATCTCAATGACAAACACACATTTTTTGCCTTCTTAAACTTGTTCTGCCACTGAGTTTCTTGGCCAGGGATGCATAAGAAGCACTCATGTGTGTGCCTGGTGTTTGTATTGCCCACATGGAGTGCTGAAAAGTGGCAGCTGCTCATGGGGCTGCAAGCCTGAAGCCCTTCCAAACACAGGCTGTTTTGCACAAGCAAGGACCCCTGGAGAAATGGAGCCAAGGGAAGAGCAGAGCTCACTTCCACTGCAAACTTGTAATGGGCAAGAAAGCCAGGGCATGATTGGTGTTTTGGAAGTGCAAGGAAGGAGAAATGTTGCTGATAAGGCTGAGATGGGTATGAAAATGTCTGGCCAAGTCACCATCCAACACTAAAAGGGAAGTGCTGCTTTTTAGTAGTCCCTACGTGCCTGTAAGCTGCCAAGAAGGATTTAAGATTTTTTTTATGCACCTACCTGAAACAATCTAAGAATGTTGGTGTGATGAAATTACTATGTCATTCAGGTACAAAGGAATTTCTAATTTTAATTAATGAAAGAAACTATGGGAAATAATCCTCTAGCACACACTTTGTGATTAATCTGCTTTCAGAGCTGATACAATGAGTGCAGAAAGCTGCCGAACTATCTCTGTTCAGTTAAAGAGTCACAACATTTTGATGCCAGTTTAGTCTGATGAGAGGCCCTGCCATGTGTCCAAACATGGATCTGATGGATCAGTAGAGAGAGCAAGGCTGGAGACACATTCTCTTACTGTGAGTATCCCTTGTCAAGAGGGCTTTGAAGCAAAAAATCGTCTGTTACTAGCAAGGATTTCAGAGTACATGGAACTCATAACCTGAATGTGACATTTTGAGTTACGTTTGAAAACAAACTGGTCGCCAGTGCATTTTAAGACTATGCTTTTCTCTGCAGAGGGCCCCACAAGGCAAATGGATGCTGAACTAGCACATCCTGAAACAATTAGCTCTGGCTGTACTAATTGTATTCCTAGACTGTGCTGCATCTAGCAACAATCCAGACTGGAAGTAACAACTTCCTATCTAATTGGCACTCAGTGCCGCAACAAAATAAAATAAATATTTTACCCAATGTAGATGGAAATTTTTTTGGAGGTTCAGGTGTTACTTGTCTTCTCTTTTTAGTTATGGTCATTGATGGCCTGATATGAGGTTTATATCTCATCTCAAACATTTTCCTATGGCCTGCTGTTACACAGCAGGGCACTTCAGTGGGAGGGTGGGTTTTCAGTACAAAGCAAGTGCGGTTTACAGCACTGGAGTGCGGTGATTCTGCTCACGCCCTCTGGTTCAGGTGGCCGCAAGTTCACTGTAGCACTCAAGACACCTGACCAAACACACACCACTTATGTCTCCCTCTTCTGCAGCCCTTTGCCAGCCATGTTTTAGGCAGCTGCTGTAGAAACAAGGAAGATTTAAGGATTCATTGTGCTTGTCCACCTTTGCCTGGTGCTTTGAACTCCCTGAAGGCTTCTGTGTGACTTGACCTAGACATTGACTGTGCCTGGTTGGCCTGTGTCTTCCTCAGCTGTGATGTGTGTGCTCTGGGAGCTCCCTGCACCACCTTTGCTTTTGCCCTGTGTCCTTGTATCCTCCCTTGTGTTTGCCTAATGGTGTGTTACAGATCCCCTGTTGGGTTTTGACTGGCTGTGTTCTTGCAGCCTTGGAGTTGAAACACTGTTGAAAGAAGGGAGTGGGAAGAATTTCTGTGTCTTGCCATTTACTAAAAGACAATCCACACATGAGGAGGCAAAGTTTTGTTCTTGAATTTCAAAAAAGCTATTTCCCCAGTGTTACAAAAACTGGTCTGATGTGACTTGTACTGCAGGATGTATAGCTTAATCTTCTGAGCATTTTCCTTTAATTTTTTTTGCATAAAAATAAATTTTCAGTGTGTTTCCATGAAACTTTTGTGACCTTCTGAGTCCACCCTTTCTAGAAGCTTTAATTGGACAAATGTTCTCACAGAGGATTTGAGTGAATCATGCATCAAACTGCTCCACTTTTATAGGAAATTCAGCCTGAAAATTATTTTAAAAGCTCTATAGTCAGAAGAGACTTAGGGTAATTGCATTATCTTTAACCACTGGTTACACACGCTTTTTTTCATGGAGAAACTGCCTGGCAATATAAGTTGCTATAGCAGCTGAATTTACAGAGCAAATAGCGGTGTATATGCTTTATAGAATTACTACACTATTCAGGAACTTTAATGGACTTTTAATCTTTTGTTTGTGTCAGCTCTGGATGTACTGACATCTGGATGACCAGATGATGCCATTTTTCAGGAATTGTATGTGGAAGTTCCTTTAAGTTGTCTTCCTATTTATTGAGAGCATTTAAATCAATATTGAAAACCTCAAAGATGCACAGCATCATGCTTTTTATTCATTCTGCTTGATGATCTCGCTCTAATGGAGGAATGACCATTCTAAATCTAGGCAGTGCTCCCTTATTTCAAACAGTCTAATTGAACATTACTTCTCTTGCTTCACAAATCCTCTGAGAGATGAAGAGGAACTAGATACTGTGTTAGAAACAATTTCTTGAGCCTATTTGCCTACTTCTCTTAGTCATCAGTTTAGCAAAAAGAGAATTGGCATTGTAAGATGAAAATACCTCTTGGAATTATGGGGGTTTGATGACTAATGTGTTTTGGGTTTGTTTGTTTGTTTAGAAATTCTACCTATATGGATCAGCCTTCTAGTGATGGTGAAACTGGAAGAAGACCACTCTAAGCAAACCCAGGATGAATCGGGTCCCAGCTGATGCAGAAAATGCTCACAGTAGCAGTGTGGAATCTTGTCCTTCCTTGCGGGATGTCCACTCTATCAACCCAACGCAGCTGATGGCAAGGATTGAGTCTTATGAAGGCAGGGAGAAGAAAGGCATATCAGATGTCAGAAGGACTTTCTGTTTGTTTGTTACATTTGATCTCTTATTCATAACCTTACTGTGGATAATAGAATTAAATGTGAGTTGTCTTTTCAGTACCTATCCTTAGACATTATGTAAGTAGTTATTCACTCAGATGTGGTTAATAAGTTGCTCCTTTCTATCCAGAATTGTTGTTTGTATCTATTTAAATTTAAGCAGCTTATTACTTTAAGCTTTCATGAACATAGTATCTACTCAACTGCATCTACTTTTATTCAGTACGATACACATTTGTCTTCTTATTATGAAACCTATAGATGTTCCTGTAGTCTGTGAGCCATGCTGAAAAACCATTGGAAATCCAGTGAACTCTTTATGCATCAAATAAACAAAAAAGTTACTGCTCTTCTTTGAATTTGACAAGAATTTTGAATTTTAACATGATTCAGGACTTTGCCTTCTGAGTAGTTTCAAGTCAGTGATATTTCACTGAAGTGTTAGTCTCTGAAACAATTTCCATGGCCCAAACTTTATTTTGTTGTGATGTATTTTCTTTGATGTAAACTTGGTATGTTATACACGGTGTATGGCAGGGTGCATTTAAACAACACAAACTTCCACAGTTGCCACCTTTTAACACCAGCATTTGTAATTTGGAAAACTAGGCTGTTCTCCTAAAATTTTCAGAAAGCAATAGGACAGCTCATTTGTTGTTATTTCATAAGTAATATCCTAGTTCTTGAGCTGGGTTTTAAGCTATAATCTAAAGTATGCATTTAAGGACACACTAGGGAGGAATCCCTTTTCTAGAAAAGAAAGATCTAGAGTAGATTTTTTTTTTTTGTCAGCATTCCTTTACTCGCTAAATAACCTTGGTTATTAATTTGACATTGTGAAGCTTCAGGAGTTGACTGTTCAATAGTTCATTGATACAGTGATAAATACTCTTTAATTTGAGAAAGCAGATTTTGCTTGCCTGAATGTTGTAATTTAGGGACTAGACTTTCTGTTTTCTCCCTAGGTAGAAAAACGGTTGTAGCATAGTGTTCTGATACAGTTCTTTTTTTAGGCCAGTTTCTCAACAGCTTGTACGACTAAGAGGAACAGAGTGGGTTTATATCTCTTGTTGAGGCTTCAGAGTACAGATTTTCACATGAGTGCTTTCAGAATATTGAAGACTGAATAGAAAATGCTACCAACTCATGATCTTTCATTTTGAATGCTACAGCATCAAGGGACCTCAAGATCATTGCAGTTTTCTTTGTGAAAAGCTTTATTTTCAGGAGAACATATTATGAACCCATGTCCTATACTGCCACATGTCAGCAAGAATGAAAATCAGGTTTTTGTCTTCATATTAGAAGCTAAAACTTGATATCTGGAATCTGGCATGTGATCAGGATTTCTGTTCTGTTTTTCTTTGAATTGTTTTGTTTGTTAGCAAAATAGCAAATAGCAAAGTTATTACTGCCTGCTGTTACACTTGTTATGCACAAATAGCACTGTGTTAGAACTGTATTTTTCACTTTATTGCTATTATACAGTTTCCTTAGGTGTGGTGTAGTTTATTGTTAAATGTTTCAGAGAGTAGCACCATGGCATTTTAAGCAAAAATCAAGGCTTCCATGGTTCTGTGTTCATCCTTATGTTAACATAGTGCTCACACAGCCACACAGTGATAAATAGCTTGGAGTGGGGGAAGTTGATCTTCCTTATTTATTCTGGAAACTCATAATCTCACCTGATGCAGTTGAGCAACCAAGGGAAAACTGTATTTAGCTAGTGGTTTGTCAGGTAGCCATAGAGGGGAGGGAGAGGAGAAGAAATAGAAGAAATTTGGAGTTGAAGTGATTAGTCTCAGGAAAACCCTGTCCAGCAGTATAGTTGGAAAAGTGTGGAAGTATCCAGACTGCATTGCTTTGAGGTGGTGAGCATATGTTGTTGGTGTGCTTTGGTAGCTCCTTTCCTTAAAAAGGTGACAGCAGTTGAACTCAATATTAAAGACTTTTGTTGGTGTTGTTTTACATAACTGTTTCATGCAGTGCTTTATTGTGGAATTTCGTATTAAAAACAATAGAAGATGACATTGAGACATTTCATTTTCAACTAAGATAGATACTCCTCTCATTCTCTGACCCAACACACCTTAAATTGTTTTCTTACGAGGCCAGTTTGAACAGTAGAATCCTACTGGAACGAAATATGGTGGCTAAGGAAGATGTAATTTTGAATCTCCTCAGCAAATGGAAGAATTAAACTTAAATGTTAGTTATTTGTGGGAGATTAGTCTAATAGTTGCAGCTTATGTGTTTTTTACTGTGGATATTTTTGCTCAGCTTTCTTAACAGATTGTATGTGTGCTGATAAGGAAAAGATCTGAAGTATGAATTCAGTTTCTGTTTCCTGTTTGCTAACATGTGACTAACTAGAAGTAGGTTTTGGTTGGCTTTTTGATCAGCTGTTTTGATCCTCCTTATCGGACATGAAATGCTTTGTGAGTTTGTGTAACAGACCTTAACAATTAATTATTTCTTCTTCCCTTGACAACTTGTTTACTTTTATTTTGGGACAGTCTGTAATGTAGCTTGCCTACACTAGATGATAATCCTAAATGTTTTCACTTTGAGAAGTCCATGTAATAATGAAAAACAAATAACAACAGTAGTCTTGACATTGCCATTCATAGCATACAGCTCTTGTGTATTTAGTTTAATGATCTCTTTGTATATGAGTGGGGAATTATTAGTTTTACCCTCCACATTTGTTTGTGTTTTGTTTTCTGAAGCTGTGTGTGTTGTTCCTTTGTAGGTAAAAGGAGGCATTGAAACTACCTTAGAGAAAGAAGTCCTACATTATGACTACTCTTCTTCATATTTTGATATATTTGTAAGTGTTCTTAAAAAAAGAAAAAAGAGCAGCTAAAGTATAGTTTTCCCATTCCTCCTTCCACAGATGTTTACTAGTTTGAGTCTTGTGAAAGGGTTGATCTTTTCCTGATAATTTAAACTGGAAGGGCTTGTGCCAAGTTTCACCCATCTAGGGGTTGCCCAGTCCTACCCTGGCAGTAGGCTCATGGAGCTTGTGGATAGAACTGCATAGGTCCAATTAATTTGCATCTTTAGCTTTGGGGTGCATGGAAAAGCAGACGGAAAACCCAGTCAAGAATGTGAGTCTGATGTAACATAAGGTAATTCATTAAGAGGACAAGACCCATAGTGCTCCAGCTCTAAAATCATTTTGCTTAAACTGACGTTTTTGTCATTCCTCAGGTATAAGGTGGTTGCAGTGAGGAAAGACTTGTTCCCAGGTTGGCCTACCCAGGGCAGGTTTTTTGAAAGTTCTGTGTTTTAACTCAAACAGTAAAAAGATGACATGAAGTACAATTCTCCTTTATATAAATACCTTAGACACACGAGAGGAACTCTATTGCATTTGGAAATTGCTTTCTTTAAGCAGAGCTCTAGCTCTGTTGTTGCAATGCATTTTGAGCTACATGGCCCGAGCAAAAGCTGTTTCTTTACAGTTCTTCTAAAGGACAAGACTGTTAATTCTACCAGATCTTGTTTGCCTTGCATAGATGACTTGGTTTGGCAACAGTCATTTTATATTGATGACTATATTCAGATTCTCTATTTGAAACTGGTATAAAAACCCATCCTTACTTCTGCATTGGACATTGGCTGTGTCAAATGAACTTACATACTGGATGCAAAAATTTTATAAGCTAGAAAACTATGCTACTTCTCCCTTTCTCATTGTTTGGCTGGCAGGTTCTCCATTATATACCATACTGCAGAAGGCAGAAAATGTTATCTGTAAATATTGATGCTCTGGAAATTATTTTATCCTGTAGTTGAACCAAGGGTTAAAAAGATGTAATGCAAAAGAATAGACTTTTATTCTCTGGGAAGAGACTAGAACATTGAATTTTGCAAAATTATTTGTGGGCTTTTACAGAATTTCCTCTTTCTACTACACATTTGCATAAGAGTAAATGGGTTTATCATACTTCTGGCCATGGCTGTCTTTGATTTCTCTTCATTTTTAAGCATTTGTTTCACATTTTTTCAATTCTGAACACATCTTTTAAAACAAGTTGGAGTCAATCTGATATCAAAAAATAAAGAGGGAAATGGAAGCTCAGGGTCCCTGATTCAGAGTTCTCATCTGTATGCTATTGATTTAATTGTCTGGCCTAGAAATACCATAACTTACCTTTCTCTACTGCAAAATAGAATGACTTGGTATTGTGGGCACCTACTTAAGAATAATTGATTGTTGCAATGTTAGTATTTCAAGAAATACTAGAAGTGTAGTAGCACACCACTAAGATCAGTGGGATGCACAGTAATGCTTAAGGTATTTGCTGGATTAACTGCACCCAGATTTAACTCTTTAGATTCCAGTCAGGTAAAATGATCATGAACACAATTTGTGTAGCTTTCTTATGTTTCTGACTTATTTGTGGAATTGCACATGCTTGCATATTTGAGGCTGTGTAGGTGTGTGGATGTTGCCATTTGCTTTACAAATGGGAAATTACCTTCTATTTCTGTTTTATAAGCACACATTCAAATTTGTTTCTTGGTAACAGAACTTAGACTGTCCTAAGTTGTTTTGTAAGCAGTTATTATTTTCAGTGAGCTGAGAATATTGTGGTTCTTCTGTGTTCTGAATTAACCAACCAATATTTTTTCCTCTCTCTATAGCTACTGGCAGTCTTTCGGTTTAAGGTGTTAATACTTGCATATGCAATGTGCAGACTGCGCCATTGGTGGGCAATAGCTGTGAGTAGTAGCCAAGCATAATGGAGTTTTTCCTAGAATGGATCAAACAGACAAAATTTTAGATGCCTCTTAAAGCTTCTATGTTAAGAATCATCTTGATGGTACATACAAAAATTTGTTGTACAGTAACAAATTAAAAGCTTGTTTTCTGGAAGATTTTCAGCCTAAAGGCATGAATTTAATAGCACAGTGGGTATTGTTCTTATTAGGTAACATATTAATACAAATTGAAGATTTATTTTTAGTCCAGTATGGATGGCTAATCGTAACTACTTGTTTTCTCTAACTTGTTCATGAATGTTGAAAATATATTTGCATTTGAAACAGTGAACCATCTTCAAAAACAAGATTTGGTATTATTGTACCAGAGATTCAGGTGTCCATTAACTCCCACATTCTTACTTTTTAAAGTTTTAGGTGCCACCCATTTCACACTAGCACCTGTATTGTTTCATGCTCCAATGCAAAATGTTGAATATGCATACTTTCTTAAAAAGGAAGTTCTCAAGAACTGTGGGCAACCACAGTGGATTGAAGCCAATATCTTTAATGCAGCTGTACTGTGTGGATGACTTAGAATGCGAACTTTGATGAAAAGTTCACGCTTCCACCAGTCGGTGCCATAGACTGTAGTACAATAGGTGTATTGCTGCCTTAGTGCTTTGCAAATCATACCTTTTTTTTTTTTCCTTAAACTATGGTAGGTGCATGTAGAGCATGTTCACGTGTAACTTTCTTCAAGTGAGTAGCATGCACTTTGTTTAGTATTCTGAGTCTACACACCATGATTTTTATAGATTGTGTTACTAGCATGGCACAAACATACATAATGGTAGCTGCTGCTCTGATTCTGCTTATATTTAAATGCATGCCTCTTGAAAGTCCTTGCTCTTAGTTGTGTAGCTTTAGGGTACTTCTTAATCCTCCAACTTGATGCTTTTGTTTGTGAGGTGGTGAATGAACCCATCGTGGTAGCAAGCAGTTAGATGCATAAAGCTTCACTGAAGGTTTTGCTAAAGCCTTTTATCTTAACGTCCTACCTGTGACAGACAGAAGTTAGTTAGGTTCTGCTGTTATTTAAAGAATTGCTGGACCCAAATGCACTAGAAGATACAGAGGCCTTGCTTATGTGAACAGTACTTGTTCATTGCTTTTTCAGGTTTTGGGCATTTCTTAGATGTTTTATCCAGCCTGCCAATTTTTTACATGCATCAGGGAATATCAAGTCTTCAAAGAAGAGAAAAATTTTTCAAAATATCACTTCACGAATGTATTCCAATTTATTCCCACAAAGATGTTTTATTATTTGAAATGGATGTTTTGATTTGGATGGTAGTGAAAAGCATTTGGAAAAACTGCTGTTTGCTTTTTTCCCAAATACATAAATAGTTGGGGTTTTTTTTTTTGAGGGACTTGATGAATAAAGTACATTATCTTCATTATACACTAAGATTACAATTTATGTAACTTAGATTCTACACAAATGCTATCTGCTATGTGGAAATCAATGTTTGGAGGTGTTTGTATTAAAAGTTATCTTTATTAAGGAGGTTATTTTAGTAACACTTTAAGTTAATTGTATCATGCTTGTTATGTTTTATTGATCTATATGATCTTGCTGTTGTCAGTAAATATTTAAAGTTGCAACTAATAGATAATGGCAGAAATAAGAAACTAAATCCATTTATTAGTTTATCTGTTCTATCTCTTTCAGTTTACAACAGCAGTGACCAGTGCCTTTTTATTAGCAAAAGTAATTATTTCACAGGTATATATTCTAATCAAATGTTTGTTGTATTTGTTGTTTTCTTAAAAGCAAGATTCTTCAGGGTAATTTCTGTAATATTTTCTTTCCTTCTAGCTGTTCTCACAGGGTGCTTTTGGCTACGTGCTGCCCATCATATCCTTCATACTTGCCTGGATTGAGACTTGGTTCCTGGACTTTAAAGTGTTACCACAAGAAGCTGAAGAAGAAAATAGTAAGCTTGTGATATTTCCCCTCAGTCACTGCAGCTGGCAACATTTGATCCCATGTTAGTTGGCAGAAGGAAGAAGGTTTCTTTCAGCCTCTCAAAATTTGAAGACCTGAGGAAAAAATTCAGTCATATGGCATGATTTTTTCTGTTTTGGGAAAGGAACATAAGCCTTCAAAGAAATGAGGTTTTATTAATTTAGGGAAGCAAAGTTAAAAGTTGTAAGGGCTGGATCAGCATTTGTCAAGCACTTAGGAATGCATTTAATTTTGTATGCTTAAGATATGAAAATTTAACTGACTTGGGCTTGTAAAACTTTGTTTTATGGGTAATGCATAAAGTGTCTGACTCCTCTTACAGGAAGAATAGACACAATAACTAATTCAATGTCACTGACTCTTCTATTGAGGTGGAAAAGGGAAAACAAAGAAGTGTTGTGGAGGGTCTGCTTCATGCACAGGGAGAATGAGACCAGAGGAAGTATGAATTTCAGCCTTTGAGATGAGGCACCAGGTCACCTGACACTCAGTGAATTCAACCAAATGGAGGAAACCCACTGCTTTAGTTGAGAGTATTGCTTGAGCAGTGAGGAAAAGGAAGCTTGTGGATGCTTAGTGAGTTTCAACAGCAGGAGAGTAGTTATACAGCCAACCTGTTATTTATGCATCATTACCTGAAATATAGTCTGAAATTCTGTTGGAAGGCCATGTTTATCTGTTAGGTAAATCCAAAAATTTTACATGGGCATGGATGCCTCCATTTTTATGTGCTATGAATGCAATCTTTCTGCTTTGATCCCTTCCCTCTTCTTTTTCACCAGTCCAGGAAAGAAGTTGGTTAAATGAGATCTGTGGGTTTTGCCTGCAGAAAAAGAAACTTCAGGTTAACTTTTGTTATCTTTAGCGGGAATGAGGAACTAGAGCTGCATCACACTGTTATCTAAATAGATGAGGAATCTAACCAGTTCAGAGACTTCCAGTTTTTTCATATTGAATATTCATAGACAAAGAAAGTATTCCATACATACACATGCAAATACTTCATGAAGGCTGCAGAAACTATGTTGAGACAGATAGGTGAAAGCAAGCCATTAATGAAGAGTCAGAGTGGCAAAGTGAGAAAATAATTTATTTGGTTATGCATGGCACCTCACTGATCATTAAAAATATGTTTCAGAAGTTTTAGTTAGCCGGTGAATATTGATGAATTTACATATGGCAGCCAAATACTCTAATTCCACATAGTAGAAGGAAAGATTCCTTAATTCATGTGTGCAATATCTCTGTTTTGCTAATGTGTGTCACTTAGCTGCCTGAAGTTAAATGGAAGACATAAAAGTTAATTTAGTTGTTGATCCTTTAAAAAAATACTTATTTAAAGAAGTAACTTGTTAGAAATACTAATATAATACATCAGTGTTCAAGATTCTTTATCAGTATTTGATCTTTAAGGTGCTATGAGTTAGCACTGAGGAATTATTTTTGGGTTTGGTTTTTTTTTTTTTTCTTTTAGGATTTTTGATAGCACAGGATGCTTCAGAACGAGCAGCTCTTCTTCACCCAGGAGTCTTCTCTGATGGGCAGTTCTATTCTCCTCCTGAGTCTGTAGCAGGTAATGTTTGCTTAGTGAAAGATTTTTTTGTATTCACTTTAAACTCCTGCATATTTCACCCCCTGCAAGAGGGTAAGGGGGGAATGGAAAAGAAAAATTCTTTTAAAATAAAAAGTATACTTCACCATCCTGAAATGCAAAATTCTTTTTCATTCAGTAATTCAGTTTAGTTACTACCTACCAGATGAGATACAATACATGTGAGTAGTGTATTTTAAGTCATGTTCTGACTAAAAGACAAGGTAAGTCTGAAAGAAAATGGCACCATAACTGAAAGGAGGCAGTTATGGTTTGCTTCTGCCACAGGTGATCCTTACAGGTCCCTTCCAACTTGAGATGCTCTATGACTCTGTGATCTCTTATCTGCCAGCAATAGCATTTATACAACAATGCACTATTTAATCCAGCCTAAACTTGGGGCTGTAGACTAGTTTAGGATAGACAATGAGCCCAAAACTGCTATAAGGCAAACTGAAATTTCAATCAGAGGTTCTTTTCTCCTAGCAAAATTAAAAAGCTCTCTCTGTATAAAAAGACTCACCTGTGGGTAATGTTAATTACATCTTAACTCTGCATATCATGTGCTTTGCTCTAGCTGAGGTATGAGTTGATTAAGTCAAAAATAAATGTAAATACTTCAAGATTTAAGAATGTGTTTGCAAGAATTTCAAGGAAATGAGTAATTTCTTTATGAATTGAATTGATTTGCGTTACTTGAGAATGCAGTGTGAGCCCCCAAATGCTATATAAATCTTTTCCCCCTAAAATGTAAACCTCTTCTGTAAAGCTGTGCTGTATTATGCAATATAATTAAAATAATATTTGCTAATAGCTACAGGTAAGTTTGCCTATCTAGCATTATAGAGTTATACGTGTTGGTGATATTTTTCATTTTCTTATCAGTCTCTGGTTTCTCTACCCTGAGCACCTTGGCTTAGTGAATGACTTCGAGCTCCATCTAGGGGTCACAGAGCATTAATGTCGAGTATAACCACTGGGTCAAAGTGAAAATGGATTTTAGCTAAAACTATGGGTCTGTTTTGGGGAATGATGGTTGGAAGTATTATACTGGACTCAGCTGTTCAGCCTGGGTTTTTGGGGTTTTTTTTTAGCACCAGGATCTAGAGTGTGAGAAGAAGTGTAAGTGGAGCTAATATGTTTTTCCTGACATTGTGTCTGGGTCAGTGTTGCCTGTGCAGTAGGGTGTTGTGTCTCAGGACGCATGTGTTGACTATAGGTGTGCTGTTACTTTCACCTTCTCAAATGGCATTCAGTAAGAGCTCCGGTGCTTTCTCCAGATCTGACTGCCAAGTACATTTGGTTAAGCACCCTTTATGGGTATGAGAAGCAAAAGAATCAAGTGAATATATTTGAAAACACATACACTGGTAGTCACTAAGTGAAACTGCTAGATAATGTAGAGAAAAAATAGATCATAATTAAAATATTTCTTCAAAAATCTGCATTTCTTTCTTAGAAGACAAAATATGGATTGTTCTAAGGGAGCAGTTTTTGGTCACTTTGCCATACATATTGATTTGAAAAATATTTAAACTATTCCCTGTGATCATGCACAGAAGAATAAACCTCTCTGCTGATATGGCAACATTTATAAAAACAAATCTTTGCTTTTAGGAGGTGACATTTAAAATGCTGTGTTGGAATTTTCAGCATATTTGTCTCTTTTTGTCTTTCTTGAAGCTACACATGTCTGGGGACATACCCTGGAGCAATTGCTATATATGGGGTGACCCTTTATCTGTAACATCAGATGTGGTTACCAAGTAACCATTCTGGAGGTAGCAAGTGGAAAATCAGCCTGGAAAGAGTAAATTTATTCCATTTCTGTACAATTTGATCTTCAGAAGGAGGTAGATATGCTCTTCCAAGAAATGAAATTAATTCAGAGTAATTTGTCAAAAAAAAACCTAACCCTAAACACTTTTGTCTGTGTTTTTACTTCTCTCAACTGATCTACAGCATTCTTGTCTTCCTTTTCAGGTTCTGATGAAGACTCTGAAGAAAAGCAAGACAGTGAAAAACCGATTGTATAGCAAATATGAAAAAGCAGGTAAGTTCTTTTGCATAAACTGAATATTCCTGAAGGTATGTTTTTTCTTCCTAGTTCCTTCCCAAACAAATTTAATAGTGTGTTAACTCTTCAGAGTTCATAATTTTTGAACTCAGTCTGTCTCTCATAGCAGCCTTCAAGAAGGAAATCCTGCCAAGCTCTTGAGAGCCTGGAGTTGGGTTCCTCTGCATTTAGTTGTTGTCTGTGCTGGAAGGATAATCGTGGGACAGATGTTTAAAAACTCCTTTTTTGGCAGTGGAGAGAGATACTTCTTTGGAGATGGCAGCTCAAGAATGCTAGAAAGAGGTTTTCTTTGGTTTAAGTCTAGGACAGGTATGCCTGAAGATTTTATGGGCAAACTTATTTGGTGTTTCCCCTACTCAGTCTGTTTAATACTATAAATGGGTTACATTGGAGCAGTTTCATCTTAAGATTTTTGTAGTACCTTGATTAAATATTAATTACTTCCTTATTTTGGATATTACTTCATTTACTTCAGGAATTATTTTGCCCCATGCTTTTACTTCACCATTCACAGCAAGGCTTAGGAAGGTACTAAATGTTCTCGAGAAGCTGAAGCTTTCTGATTTGAGGTTTTCTAGTGCTCACCTGGAAGAGTAGATGACCTTTTCAGCCTCTCTGTTTACAGTATCTGATTTCTTTACTCCCATCTTCATTCATCCTGACTTATGTAATCTGTTACAGAAAGAAAATCTCTACAGGAAGTTGTTGGGGTTTGGAAACTGGCAACAGAGTCTGTGGCTGACTTGCTGGTGGAGCTGCTAACAGGAGAGTTTACTCATTAGAAAGTAAAGGGAATGGTTCCTGTGTACTGTAATACCTCATGAAAATGTACCTTGTTGACATATGTATATTAGGTTGCCTCCCAGGTGGTATGAAAGTATTTGTCCACAATGTATTTTATTATTCAGTGATTCCTGAAGTTGATCTTCTAATGACTAGGTAATTACTGGAAAGTGTTGTCTTGTGTACCTAATCAAGAGACTGGTAATATAATGAAGTAAAACTTCTCTGTGGTGGAAGTATATTTAATAATTGTTGGGTCTCACTAGATAAAATTATTTTATGTTATTGCAACTTGTCATTAGTTTATGTTTACTTTTTTTTAACTCCATGCATTTTCTTTTTTTTTTTTTTAATAGATATGTTTACTTTCTAAAATAAAAACGTTAAAACATGAGTAATACATTATGATATTTCATTGCTTTGTCACTGGAAAATCTGCACATACCACTCCTGTATATGTGGGGTAATAAGGATTCCAGTTTACATAGATTGGGGCAGAATGTGTTACAATGTTGTTTGCCTGTAGGGAGGCCATGCTAGTAGTAGGGGCACATCACTTCTTTGTTGCATTGGTTTCAGTGTGCTCTTCCTAAGTTCTCTTGTGGGATTGCTGAATGAAAATATAAACCACGGCCAAGTTTATCCCTTACATTGCTTCAGAATAGCCAAGGTCTGTTTCAGAGGATGCAGGTAAGAGTAAACCATTAGAAGGAAAAAAAAATAAATTCAAACCCTGTCATTTAACAATGTTGGAATGCTCCTAACCAAGGGTCTGGAGCATCTGTCTGAGACTGCAGGAGCTGGGCCTGTGTAGTCTAGAGCAGACTGAGAGGGAGTATTATTAATGCAAACAAATATCTTGGCAGATGCAAAGAGGATGGTGCCAGACTCTTTTTGGTGGTACCCAGCAACAGGATGAGGAGCAATGACCATAAACTAAAACACAGAAGTTCCACCTTAAGACAAGAAAGAACTTCCTTACATTCACAATTGCAGAGCACTGGACCAGGCTGCCCAGGAGTTCATGGAGCCTCCCTCTCCGGAGATATTCCAAACCCGCCTGGATGCGTTCCTGTGTTACGTGCTCTAGATGACCCTGCCTTGGCAGGGGGTTTGGACTAGCTGATCTCCAGAAGTCCCTTCCAACCCTAACAATTCTGTGATTAAAATGAGAAAAACATCGGGGATAGGAGGTCAAAGGTTCCATTAAACTTATGCACTTAATCTAGGTGCACAGTTCATTACCTGAACACCTTTCTCAATCTGCAATATGAAATTCCTCTGGGTATCTAAGAAATTCAACCTGTTCTCAGTGTCTGCTTCCCTCTGCAGTTCAGTACTTGGAAAGAAATTAGGGGAATTAATACAAAAACTGCTAAGCAGAACAAGCCATATATGCTAGTGACAGAAAATCCTTGGGTTGGGGGATATTTTGTTACACAAAATATGAATAGTTATGTTTGGCAAATGTCAGGTAAAGATTTTGCAAGCTTCTCCTAAATGAGCATCTTCGTACATTTGCAGTATGTGGTTCAGATTCTCTACATATTGAGTTAACTGACATGCCATGTTTTCATACATGGGTAGTTTACCAAGGAAGTTACTCTTTGGTGCATCCACAAACAGTTCTGGTTGCTGCCATGAGAGGCTGCATCTCCTGTAAATCTAAAAAGCATCAGTCAACACAGAATAATTTTGTTCGCTCCTCTCAAACCTACCTGGAAAATTGACACAAAAACTATTGTTCAGTCCTGCCCTTCCCAGGAATATTTCTGCTGTCTTTGGGTAGCCCCAAACACATCTGAAGAACTTTTCACCAGCCTTTTCTAAAAAAAGTGCTGGTTGCTTTTGATTCTAATAGAGATGAGGCGATTGTTCATGTGAAGGCCTGTGGAAATGGACTGATTGCTTGGCAGGACTGTGACAGCAAAGTGGCTATGTGCTCTTTGTAATGTGTTGGGTTTTCCTTTTATTTGGCTTGAAAATTAGATTTAAGAAGTCTTGTTTCAAGAAGCAGATTTGAGTGATGAATTTAAAAGGAAAAAAATGCAAGCTGTGACCAAACTAATACCATTAGCTGCTTGTCATGTATCCATGACAGGAATATTTGGATTGATGGTTTATTGCAATCTTAGCTTCAAAATATATTTTGCAAGAAATATTTCCTGCATTTTTTACCCAAAGGAAGTCAGTTAAGCTGTGTCAGGTTGCTTAAAGCTCTGAAATATATACAGACTAGAAGGAAAACAAAGCTATTTCAGCTTTATTATGAGTGTTTTTCATTTTGTGACAGAAACTTGGCACTATGTAATCAGGTTTCCATTAAATACCAGAAGGGGGGGAAAATACCAAAAACAGAAGAAAATGAGCATAACTCAGAATATACTTATGATTTTGGGGGTTGTTCGTTTTGTGGGGGTTCAGGAACCCGCACAACAGTGATGAGAAGCTGGCATCGGTTACATGGGATGAGTGCACACCAGACTGCTGCCACACTTAGCATACAATGTAAGCATGCCTGTGGTTAGCTGTAGACATGTCTCCCATGTACATGTCAGAGTCCAGGTTCTTTTGGATGTTCCACAGAGGGAGCTTTTCATGTTCAATTTCAGATTTAATTATTTGGTATATTAGGCATTACATGTGATTTGGATTTAGAAGAGTGATACAGCAGTATGTTGAAATCACAAGACAAGCACACTAGCAAGGGCAAAATACAATGGAATTTCCATTAAACTATAATTGCCATTATAATTGCCATCCTATATTCCTTACATTCTCCATGTCTCCTCATTGCCAAAATATGTGGGCTGAGGCAAGCTGAAGGCAGTTGCTCACTTCAGATTTCATTTGCTGGGCTGGCTGGCTCAGGAAGACGTGGGCCTCCAGTAGTTATCCCACTGCCAGGATTGTCATCAGAGGGGGAACAGAAGGAAGATGCTTTCTAGAACAGTGTGGTTTTCTACTATTAAGAACTCCCATTCTTTTGAAGCGGCCACACACTTTTTGGACTCCTATCAAACTGCTGCCCTTCATGAGTATTTCTCAAAGTAAGGCAGGGTTTGGGATCTCAGCAATCCAAGACCATTAATGCTTCTGCTTCAACCAGAGCTGTTTTCAAATGGAACAGAAGTTGTTACAGTGCAAAACTGAAGCTTGCTGTCCTTTTTGTTTGGATGCTAGATGCTTCTTAGACATACTTAGAAAAATGTTTTCCCTGCTCCGGCATAGCCTTGTAAGTAAGATTGCCCAAGCCCTACTCATTAAATTGGAATAACAATGAATATTATGTGTGCATGCTCATTTACTATCTGCCAGAGCATTCCCATTTCTATTCTCTGACCCCTTGATTAAAAGGGATTTGCCTTATTTCAGCAAGGGGCCTGAAATATTACAAGACTAACTCTTGCAGTAACAGATGAGTGTAAGTGCTTTGTATGTACACTTATGTTGCAGGTACTTTCAGCCAACAGTCATGCTTAAAAGAATGCAGGTAACCTACTTTGATTTCCAGGAGCAAGCAAAGTTAAAGCACTGACATTTCAACTAAATTAAGCTCTATCTTCTTTCACGATCACTTAACCCAGTTAATTTTCTTCAGTAGAAGTGTATTCTGTTAGCAGATTGGTTAACAGGGAAACTCAAGAGTGTAGGTGGAGATTTTATTTTAGGGATTTCAGTTGGGTTTAGACAAAGCTAAAATGATTATTTTTATACTTCGATCCACAGAAGGAAAATAAACCACTTGCTGTCATGTTAGTAGTTTAGTATGATACTAAATCCACTCTTTCCTCCATCCAGATTCCAGCTTTATCTTCCACTAAGTAAAACTGAACGTAACATTAATGGTGGCTATCTAAAACACCAGTCTTTAATAACTACTTGCTCAACATCTTTCAAAAACTTTATACAGATCAGGCAGGTTAGCAAGCTGCAAAATGTTGCCATCTTCTGCAAAGTGTTTAGGAGGTAGAAGATGAGTCCTAAAAGCTTTGTAAAGTACATGTTCCACAGTCCATTTCCATGTTGTTGAACCAGACTCAGAATCTTCATTCTGAAATACAGGAAAAAAGGACAAACAATTGAAGTAAAGTTCTCTTTTACTAAAGGAGAGCACTCCTTAAAAACTTTACTATGTAGGACTACAGCAATTGTAAAATTCTGTTAGTATTAGAGAAGTTCATTCTATACAGTCAAGTTAATTCTAAACTCTGTAAAGTCACTTGTAGAATGGGTGAGCTTAACGGAATGATTAAGCAGATATTTAGACACAATCATGTTGTACTTTTAATTTATATCCATCTCCAATAGAAATATAGCATAAAAAATATATTCCCAACTCAGAGGCCAAGGATGCTTGTAATAATATTAAGTACACTGCACTGCCAAAAGTACAAAGGTTCCCTCAATACATATAATACTTCAGAAAACGTAAGCCACATTCTTTCAGAATCTTGCCACATGGCTACTTGATTCAGTTCACTGAAGGAGCTGGGATTAGAAGTCTATATCTCAAAGAGCAGAAGTCTCCTCTATGTTGTTAGTTATCTGTTCATAGAACTTGCTACAGTATTCTTGTACCTGAGAGTCTGTTGGGTTGGATTCCTCTATTATATACTGCTTTCTGATGGAGTAGAACATGGCTAGTTCTTTACTTAGGCTTTCAAAACACTCCTTTTCTTCATCCCAATTTACCTGTTACAAAAAAAAAAGTAATTTATAGAATCTGGGCAGCAGTCAGAGACTTGACAGAGATTCTTACTATGGAAAATTCATATTAATGTATTGGCCATTTTTGTCCTGGTAAGGTAAAGTTACAGAAAGAAAAGATGGTAGGAATGCAGGCTTTTAAATCAAAATAGAGGCTCAGTCAGTCAGCAGTTATAAATGCAGAGGCAAAGCACAACTAATCAGTAACCATAGAAAAGCATCTGGAACATAGTACATTTAAGCTGCAAAAACTGCAAAGGCAGGCTGGAATTGCTTAAATGTAAAGTAAAAAAAGTAACTGTGCATTTATCAAATCATCGAAAGAATATACCTCTGTGGCCAAGCGCAGGATAAACATAGGCAGTCCTTCCAGCGGGGGGACATAATTGTCTATCAGAAGTGGTAACCCAGTAAGATTTCCTTCCTGCAAGGCAACACTGCTGATTCAGTTAAAAAAAAAACCCAAACTCTTTCTTGCAGTAAATGCACCAAAACTGTAAACTGTTACATATTGTAAGACTGATTCTTACCAAGCTCACTGAGCCTCACAAGTTTTTAAAGCCTGATGCCATCAGACATTGCAGGAAGAGAGTTAGTGGTGGTGTTTAATTTCACAATGCATGGATTAAGCTACTCAGCTCAGGGAGACCTGAATTCAACCTTGACCTCTAGCTCTAGGGTACACAGATACCACTTCCCAGGCAAATATCCAAATGAAGTGCCTGGGCTTGATGAAGCTGTTCACTTTTGTATAATGTAAGGGATGCATTAAGCCACACAATGAGACTCATTGAGAGCCACAGTGGTGCTCCAGCCCTGTCTGACTTGAGAGCTGGTTGAGATGTACACCTTGTTGGTTAAGAGATCTGCACTTTAGTTATGGAAGAAATGACTAAATTGTGGATTGCCCAGAGAGGCTGTGGAGTCTCCCTCACTGCAGATATTCAAGAACCATCTGGACACAATCCTGTGCCATGTGCTCTGGGATGACCCTGCTTGAGCAAGGAAGTTGGAACAGATGACCCACTGTGGTCCCTGCCAACCCAACCCATTCTGTGACTTGGCAACTAATTAAATAGAAACTTTGTGTAGCACCCTTCTTAAAGGCAGCATGACTCCTGCGCATTCTTAATGAAAGGGTTATGCTACCCAGATCTTACTGGAACTGGTTCTTAGTGATGGTAAGCACTGCAAGCAAACTACTGCAGTTATCTGTTACCAAAATGTAGAGTTATGGAGTCATTTAGGCTGGAAAAGACCTTTAAGATCAAATCCAGTCATAAACCTAACACTGCCAAGCCCAATATTCATTAACTGTAAGGAGTAATAGCTGCAGTCACCTCATCAATTTCAAGAGAAAAATAATCTTTCAACATTTCAGTCTTCTTTTTCAAAAACTCCACAATGTACTCAGCAAGCCCTTCTTTTGGGCCATCTTCTTCTGTCCAGCCACTTTCGGGATCCTCTAAAGCAAGCATTGAAAGCTCATATAAAGGAGCTGGTTCCTAAGATGAAGAAGGTGAAGCTTTGGTCAATGATCAGCACAGTCTATTGGAAATCTACAGCTTCTTCCTTCACATAACTAATTGCAACACACCATTTCTGGTCTGCAGAATTAACAGTTCTGTTTATCATAACCAGGTTAAAAAGATACGAATTTCTTTTTTCTTTCTCTGCAGTCCACAATCCCACTGAGCACTGTGATATTTTACAGGATAAACACTGGCAATCAACACTGTGTTGTAAATTGTATATTCAAATTAATTATTTGTCCCAATGTAATGAGCGACAGCAAAACTTGGTGAATGACTACAACTGGCACTAATAACAAGCAGCCAGGATGACAATTTGACAGTAGCAGCTACAAAATTACTGAGATTTCTACATTCTGTTATTACTCTGAGGGAAAAAAACAACACTCTCATAGTGGACAAAAGCCAACCTGACTGTGCAATCAAAACTATGCATTTGTCTGAAAGGACAGATATATTGTAAATACATTTTTTAAAAAATATTTTTATACAGGATATAAAATAAAATTATACTTACAGACAACCTTAGGACTCCAAAGTTTGCAAAGTCATAAATAAGTATCTGGTAGAAGAGTTCTTGGCTAAATTGAAGTGCAAAAATTAGTTATATGGGCAGGATTGCATATCTCCAAGTTAGCATAATAAAGAGGGGAAAGTAAGGATCATCCTGGAAACACCAGATGTACATATTCAGTCCTATTAATAAAGATCTTACTTTAACTAAAGAGTTTAAGGATTCACCTTCACTATCTATTTGCAATTAAATCTATTTCTTGATTTCTGACATCATCAGCCACACTCATACAGAAATGTTACATACTTAAGCACCCATCCACTACCAATTTATTCCTTGATAACTAGTATTTCAACTTCTTTACTCTTTTACTGCACTGCAAGAAATGCACAGGAACTGGTAAATTAATAGACATGTCTATCTCAAGTCGATTCTCTGATGTGTTACAAAATTTATGTAGCTGGCCCTGTAAGGCTGCACAGGCCAAATTGTAAATTTTTTGGTACAAATCATGTCCTGCAGATACTCTTAACCCAGCTGGATACAATGTTTTACAGGACTTTTCTGAAGCCCCTGCTTTACACTGTGTGCTGTAAATGATCCTGCAGCAAATCATAAAGATGATCATAGACCATATAGATCATCATGAAGCAAGAAAAAGTCTTTCCCTTCCCACAGTCTGTAAGCATAGAATACAGTAGCTGCCACTTTAATTACACTGATTCCCTGCAACTTTTCCCAAGTGTGCCAGACTTGTTTCCACTGTTCTGAACTGACTGCCTGATCTTTAGCCTCATGACTTTTCAGATACACAAGAGAATGATGTTTTCCCTGTCATTTGCTTCCTTCTTCTAATTTGCTTCACAACTGGTACTTATTTCAGCTGCCAACAGGTCTAACAACTTTTTTACCTGAGTTTTGTGGTATTGAGAAGGTACAATTTTGTCTGATACTGGGCCAGAGCCCACTGAGGACTGACACAACCAACAAAGGAATGATCATGTAGCATCTCCTGAAGTTCTGAAACAATAAAGAGGTGGGGAAGAAATAAAAAGATGTCATTTCATAGTTGTAACCCTGCCCTCATTTATTTAGTTGAGTGCTTTGTGTCTTTTTAGTGTGAAAGTCTCAGATTACTGTTCAGTCACTACACCTCTGGTTCTTCTTACAGGCCTGTATGACCAATTATTCACAAGTTTTGAAATATTAATAACTGCTATGCATACTCATACTATTAAAGCACAAGGGAATATAGTTATTTAACATTTAAACTACAAATGCGTATTAGAATAAAATAAAATTAAAGTCCTTGTGTTTGAATAGCCTTCCCAAATGCATTTCCAGCCACAGGAGATTAGTGAGGAACACATACATACTTCAAAAACTGTAGGTGTAAAACAGCTTTGCAACACAATCTAGGTATTGTCAAACTAAATTCTAAAAGTGTGATAGAATAGGTCCATCATTTTTTTTCATAATTTCTTTATTTTTTGTGTCACGAAGTAAGGGGTTTTTTTCAATATATATATGAATGAGAAGGCTGGGAAAGGTATGAAAAGTCAGATTTCATAAGAGTTCATTTTAGGCAAAAAAAAAAAACTCCACAGAAAAAATTCACTAGTTGCCATCCTTGGAAGCAGCTTTGTTACAGATGTTTGGCACTGCCAAATCATGTACAATGCATGTACAAAGCACTACACTATCTTAACTCCACAGTTATGTTTTCCAAAGCAATGTAACAGTGTGAGAAGAGATTTCTCTCTTTCCAAAGTCTCTCTTAGGTATTTCGTACAGATGTGAAGATGAGACACAACCTCAGGCAACTTCACGAGTTCTATCATGCATTTTGAGACATTTTTGGATATTTTATGGTTCAGAGACAATTCTTCGGTATCAGTATTTAAAACAGTGACAGTCAGATATGGAATTACTGACTCAGAATTACCAGTCTTCTGCAAAACGTTTAGTGGAGCACAAGTAAAAGTTGTTGCTTTCTAAAGTTTAAGATTCTTAGCAATTTATAAAACAATTTATTTATTACAGATGTCTGTGTAGAGCGTTCCCAATTCTTACAACCAGAAAAATAGGAATAAATCCAACAAAACCCCCAGAATATGAAATTCCTAGCATTTAAGAAAACTGAATAATAAGAGTTTGAGTCAGTATAAGTTGTCTTTACATGCAACTGAGTTAAGAGGGAAATACCCTAGAAAGGACTGCAAACCTTTTACCTTTGTCTAAAACCACTCTTAACAAAAGACAGAAGATTTTACAAATCTCACCATTTCATATGTGGGATAAATACAAATAAAAATGAAGAGCAAAAGCTTTTGTTACAAGCTTGCTTAGCAGCACAGCAAGTTCACTAGGCCTCCTTTTAAATACCTTTTTCCTGTTCAAACAATCATACTTAGTAGATGGAATAACAATAATTTTGAGAAGCAAGTCTTGCTTACTTGCATGTGCCTGGTTACTAATTTCTTCCTGGAGAGTCAACACACTGGTCAAATTGATAATTCTTCTTCTAGGGGTGCGGGCAGCAGTCATGTCCTCTCTGGTGTCATCTTTCTCCAATTCCATGTCCACATCTTCCCGTGGTCTCTTTCTGCAATACCAAACTAAAAGGAATTATGCTCAATTCTCCTATCACTTAGGCAAAACACAGCAACAGATGGGATGCTCAATTCATATGATGTATGCTAACACTGGAAATGCAGGAAGTTTCCCAGAAAGACAATATTATTTATTCTGAGGAATAATTTGTTAGGAAAGAGTAGTTCAGAATTTTAAGAGAATTTATGACACTCTAGTATCAATCACATCACACAACTGCTGCTTAAGCACCAAGCTAACTGGGCACTACAGGACATATCAAAAAATGTCGATATTTCTAATGATTTTTTTTTCCATAATACTGGGGAGAGCAAATCACATTCTCTCAGAAGACTTTGGCCTCTCGTTATAGCTCCTGCGGAAGCTGTCACAAGTTTATAGCACTTTTACCTTTACTAGGGTAATGCCTGTCAAATTCAGTGATGTAGTTGCTATCCCCCCATAAAAGGGAGGCCTCCAGAAAGAGACAGACCAGCATGACCTCCCTAAACTAATGCTATTATTTATACTGCTTCCTGCCTTTCAGTATGCATGAAAATACCATTCCAGTCACAAAACTTATCACAAGTTACATAATTTACAGTTCACAGATTAAGTTTAATTTCCCAATAAAACGTCATGAAAAGTTATTCTAGAGAATATTTCACTTCTGGAAAAGCGTAAATCTAAAGAAATCAGAAAAATCTAAAGTTTCAGGGCTATGCCATGAACTAAATAGGAAGCATTGCACCACCTCAGGAAAGGTGAGACTTACCGAGAAGGCACAGTCTCAGGAGACAAACGTCCACTCTCGTTTGGCCCCCCAGGCTTCACTGTATCCTCCTGAACATCAGCCATTTCAACCAGGTCACTGACTTCTTCCATTTCAGCATCCTGGGGCCTGTCTGCACCCTCTGGAGGTCCTGCATTAACCTCTGTTGTCACTTCAGTGGGGCCTGCACTTAGGGGGTTGTTTGCTGGCTGAAGAAAAGCATCCAATTTCTGCTCTCGGGAATCAGTGCGGACCATCTGATGTGCATAAACTTTATCACTGGTTCCCTTGGTAACAACAGAAGAGTTTGCTGCTGGTTTTACAACCTCACTGGAAGAGCAGTCAGTTCCTGGAAGCAATGTCTTCATTCAGATATGAGGAAGCAAAGAGAAGAGATTGAACAAGGAAAAAAAACCAGAAAGATCAGTCACACTTCTCACAGTATCTTACTGCTCAGAGGCAAATTTGAAATGCCCAGCAACACACTGTCAACTGCTTAAAATGCTGCCAGCTTTGCACTTGCTATCCACATAGAGTGAATGTTATCACCTTGGCAGTTAAAATCTTTAGTTACCATTCCTTTGTCTCAAAGGAAAAGAATCTTTAAGGTAAAAAAATCACAAGAAAATTAGTTTTTAAAAAAATTATAGTAGTTCTTATGCTACACTTTACATAAAGAGAGAGTAGAATACTTTCCTGATTTTTTTTCTGGTTAGATTAAATCCAAAGTGTTATCAAATACACAGAACAGTTTCCTCAATCACATCGTCTTCACATAAACCAGGGTAGAATAAAAAAAAACAATTCACCACATCTGAAGGCTAACATACTTATAAAATCAAGACAACTGATCCGGTATTTGACAGAAATGTAATTAAAATGTTTTCATACTTTTTTTTCTCTCTTTTGCCACATTGTTAACACTGGTATATTAAAGTAACTTCATCCCCAAAACACAGAACGAAGATCTCAATACACCAATACAACACTGATAAGTGCCCATCCCTGCACAGATTGTACTATTGAACAGCGTAAAAGTATCCCTGATCATTAAAATAATGCAGAACTGCCATCATCTCACACATGTTCTCACCTGAGTGAAGTACATCCTTGAGGAATTGGAGCCCAATAACTTGCTCTCTACATGTTGTTGCACACGCTCCAGAATACTGTCTTCATGAAGAAAATGGACCTCATGTTTTGTAGGATGCACATTCACATCTACATTCTGGGGGGCTATTTCCAGGCTGGAAAACATTTTAAAAGAAGACCTGAAATATCCCATAAATGGCATAGAGAAAGCAAAAACTGGTTCAGATTTGACAAAATTTGTCCAGCTTGGGGACATTATTCCATACAAAGAAGTCAAAAAAGTCCTGAAACCTGCTAAAGTTATATTACAGTCAAACTTATTTAGTATATTAAAAATAATCCAAAATCACTCACCAAAACCAGCTTACAGAGGTCAGCTTAAACCAACCTCCATTCTACAGCTACAAAAACCTGCTTTTAGAAATATCTTTTACTTGCAATGTCTCATGAATTAATAGGAAAAGTCTTCAGCTGAAATTACAGATACTCACTACTTCTAAAAATAAGGTCTGTCTTCTTAAGATTTCTTTAATGTGATTTAATTATCTACTGTCTGGCAATTAATTACCTCAGTGCAATGGTTAACAATATTACAAGGAAGAGAAATGTCCTTCTAAACCTACTCACCCTAGTTATATCCTATAAGACAGTATCAAAAGGCTACTTCTTCCTATTACTTTACCTTAAGTATAGGAATGGGTGCGTGCCTTTTGGCAAATAAGCAGCGTACACAGTTTCTATGGCTTTCCGCATAGCGGCTGACTCTACCAACCGATCTGAAACACAGAACAAAGTCCTGTTGCCACAGAGCCCAACTAAAACACACTGCACAGTGCCCAGCTACTCCTTCAGACAAACATCTTCACACTTCGTATCTTAAAAGGGTATTGGTTATACCCTTTTTCCCCCAAGACCTATTTATTCTTCATATAAAACCAGGAATAGACAATATTTTCTTACCATGTTTTATACTTAGAAGTATTTTTTTCCACAAATACTGAAATAACCAGACTAGCTTTTCATTTTTTCATACAGTCAATGTTTGTTGCAACCCATGCCAGTGTTGCTGCAGAATGGAGAAATCACTCTGTGTAAGCTGGCAGGACACAATCATAACCCTGATACTACAAAGTTTCTTTAGGCTCAGTCTTAGCTGTTTTCCACTGTCTACAGTGCAAAGCATGATGCGCATTACAAATCGAAAAACACTTAAAGATTTATAATTAACTGAAATACTTCAAAATGTTTTTTAAAATGCTCATGCATTTTGTAGGTCTTCAGAAAGTTTTGTTCTTCTCATAATGTAAGCAACTCATGACTGTACCAAATGCTACCTTTTTTTTTTTAACTTACGGTTTATGAAGAGTAAAAATATACATTTCTTCACAGAGTAGTTTGCATTCGTGATGTAACCTTTCATTTTAAAGGCCAGATTTGCATCTTCACAGCCCACTTCTATGAGTTCCCTATTAAGTTTGACAGAAACACAAACAAAAAGTTAACTCTTCTGTTGGTGCAAATTTTGAACTGTACTCATAAGCACTGATATTCAGTTTTGACAGTTGGCAGGGTCAGCACAAAAGGCACAGACACCAACTTTTACGGATAAGTGTAATTAACTATAGTTCAAAACAGCAAAGAATCATAAAAGGATAATCTAAGTAATGCAGCTCATCACTACTACAAAAGATTGCCTAAAGTCATTAGGAAGATACATGACCAGTTACCCCAATACTTAACTATCATCCAGATCTGCACATCAGCTGGGGAGTCCCAGTCACAGGGAGGGACTGGAGAACTCCTCCCACTAACTGGGGAATCCTACACAGTGTGTCCCCTCATAGATGAAGACTCCACCTTTGCTGTGAAAGGGACCAGCTTTTATACTGTTGAATAAAAAAGCTCACATAACTCTAATGTGGAACAATCTGGTTTCATTCTCCTCTTGGGTTCCATCCAAAGCCTGGCCTGGGCTCAAGGAGGAACTAAGAGAGTTGGCCTTGACCATACACCCCCAAACAAGGTCAGATGTCTGATTTCATGGCCTTGTCCATCCTCTAAAAACGGAAAGATAGATATATTCTTATCACACTACATATTTTGCTAATGATCATGCATATTTTGCTAGCAACCAGATACAAATATCATACAACATACGGTTGGAAGGTTCATCTAAAGGTCAACTTTGGCTCAGGGCCTGTTGCTCAAGTCTCACTACTTCATACACTGATCTGTCTTCTATCACAGTTAACGAAAACATTAGAATTATTTGAGAGCTCAAACACTGATTGATCAATAATTATTTAACCTGAACCACATCATGTCTTCTTCTTAAGTAACTGTAAACTAGTAATGTTATAGTTGGAGTCTGTAAAATTACCCCCATTATCCTTTTAATACCATAACATATCACAGTATTCACAACATTATAACTGATTGCTAATTCAAATATGGATTTCATTGTTTAAGTCATTGCCAGGGATAGACAAGAACACTTCAAAATTGTCTGCAGCCAGGGAAGAACAAACACACTTTTTCTTGGACTACTTTGTCCCCTTTTGTCAGTCTTGTACATCTTGGTCATCTGTTAAGAAACTTAAACTTAAAATGTGAAAACTTCTCTCTTGCTCATGCACACAGATCCTAATGTTAACTATTTTCATAACAGTTTTAATAACTTTTGTAATTCAGTAATCAAGGAAAATCCACTTTGTGAGCACAGCTCTCTAGCAAGGCATTATGCCAACTTTTAAAGTTAACACAGTAAAGACCCACTACTTATTTCCAATTCAACCTCAATATATACCAAGTGCCATTTTTATTTGTGTTCAGTTTTTAACACCATCTTGAACTGGGTAAATTAAATGTTTTGTTTGAAAAGAAATTATCAGAACATTTACTTTGAAATGGAAATTTATCCTGAAATGTACAAAGGAAGAACTCCTATCAAATGAGCATTCATAGTAGACAAAAACGAATACATAACAAGGAAATATATAGAACATTGCAAACCTTATTACTAAGCAAGCTCTCTATTTTGCTGTGCTTCCTAAAGGTGTTTTCAGACATTATAAGTTACACTCATTAAATGTGAAATTTTACTTCAGTCAGTAACAGAATAAAATCAAAGTGACACCCAGCTATTCATGGGACAAATTCATTCAATTAATTTTTCACAGCTGAAAGTCTCATAAAGAAAATTTTTCCTAATGGCAGATACATCATCAAAATATGATCTTTTGCTTTTTTATCTTTTTTATCTGATGTACAGAGCCTCAGCTAATGCAGCTTTTGTCAAAATACAAAACCTTAAGATTTCAGAAAAAACAATACAAGTAGCTTCAAAATTTATCAGGTAGCAGACAGTGAGAAGTGGTAAGATTTTCATGGTATAGGAAGAGACTAGGAACTTGTAGAGAACACAGGTTCGGCTTGCTGTTTCTACGTGAGCACACAGAAAGTTCCTTTTCAGTGCATTAAAGGAACAACTTTGTAACTTTCCTCTTCCCTTTGGTGCACAAAAAAAAGTCACACATTCTGAAGAGAAGGGAGAGCTCTCTTATTGTAGCAATCCCTCTACTCTGAAATTAACCTTGAAGGACGCACGAAAAGTTAGCATACCCCATGGTCTTTAAAGAGGGAGCATGATTCACTGGAAAGTTCCATATCAAAAGGAAACTTGACATCAACATACCTGCTAACAGCATTTCCAAAGATGGACCTAATGTTGTCCACCGTTGAGGCGTTGGATAAGGTTCTAACATCGGACACGGTGTCACCTTGCTTAAGAGAGCAGAAATTAGTATCAATCAATTCACCTTTCTGAACAAGGTTTTAGAAATATCTTAAACTAAACAATAACATTTCTAAAACGAAGGCATGGAATAACATAACATCATTCTATTGTTATATATTTATTTATTTATTTATGTTCAAAAAAGCAATGGATGGCAAATGGCACATATTTACAAGATCAGCTGGAGCACATCAGACCCACTGAGGCTAGTAACTCATCTTGGAAAGTGAGGAACACAGTTCAGTAAATAATAATCAAGAATGGCACAGAATGAAGGTCATCTATCCCATCCTCTTTCATAGAGTACTCAGCAGTCAGGCTCTCCAGAGAAGCTGAAACAACTCATAAAGCTAAACCAAATATAACACTGACCACACAGAAAACTCCAAACTCTTGACAAACATATTTTTGTCTTGTTTACTTCTAACTCACGTGCTTTCTATCCAAACTGCACCAACATACCCTTCACCATTTCAGTACAAGGGAAGGCTGTGTGGCCTGCTCCTAATGCAAAAGATGCAGTACAAATTTCCTGGCATTTTCAGATATACACATTATGTGTATGTACACAGGCACATACAGACACACAGTGAAGTCATAAAGCCTTTATCTACACACCTTTTTAACTGAAAAGCTGATGCCAGAGTTATGGATGGCATACCTGAAAAACAGATAAACATAAGTCTGCAGTTAGTGAAAGAAAAGGTAATTGTTTCCCCTGATTGCTGAAAAGCAGCTAGTAATGGGGGCAAGCAATTTCACTTGCTGTTAGACAGTAATGCAATTTGAGCCCAACTGAGCTTTTGCAGACTGAACAGCTTAAAAAAAAAAAGTGTCTCCTATTTATAACTCAACTGTAACCATAAGAAATTCAAGGATCAGCTTAGTTTATTTCTCAAAAAAAAAAAAGGGTAGGCTTCTACAGAGCCTGCACAGGTTTAACTAAAAAACCCCAGCAAAACTTCCTCAGTATAATAGAATCAAGTCTCAACTACTATGGAGAAACATCTGAATGATGGCTGGCCTGCTCTTCTAACCTCCCCTATCCAGACAGTTCATCTGGTCAGTCTGTGATCCCAGGGCTGAGATCTGATACACTACAGCTGCATACCCTTGGCTCAAACCTCTAGGAAAATTACTGCATTGTGAGAAAAAAACATGCCACAGAACCTTGCAAGATGAGAAATGTAAAAATGCAGACAAAGATTAGACTGCTGTGACTACGAACTCAAAAATTCAAGAGGGGAAAAAAAAAACCAAAATAAAGTAATAGAAAAATTCTAATGAGTAAAAACAACTAACAAGCTAGGGGGCTGTAACTCAGCAAAACTCCAGATCACCCTGTTTGACAGAGCAGCAGGACCTGACCCTCCACCTCCTGGCTGAAGTCTGCCTGACTCAGTAAAGACTCTTAATATAGTTCATTTGGGGAATAGGCTAAACCTTGGTATACAGTCTTTTGTGTTTTTTGAAAGCGTAAAGCAGTTCTTCTGCTTAAATTGTGCAGATCCTGCTTGCAAAACCTCTGCACACTGCAAAAGATGCAACCACTGGGCCCACGGGAACATCCAGTAGCTAAACTGGTATTACTTTTTTTTGGGGATGCGAAGTGGCCATTCAGCTTTTCTGTATTCAGCCAAATCTCAATGCTCCTGAGCAGTTTTTACATGAATTCTATTCAGTCAAAATACATTTAAAGTTCACTTGATCAAGTCTATCATCATTTCTTTGCTGGAATTCTAACAAAAAATTAAGTCACAGATAGAATACACTACTTCCCATCTGGATTTTTCACATCAAATTGGATGGACTGTTATCTGACACTGCACATTAACAAATAGTTTTAAAAAGTAACAAACAAAACCACCACCAACAACAACAAAATGACACCAAACACACACTTATCAGTCCCTCTGAAAAACCCTGGTACTCCCCATGGCAGTATATAAAAAATTGGGAGCCTACTATTTTAGTTTACCTGCTAACAACCTCTAGTATTTTTGCATATTCTTCATTTGGATTCTTTAAAGCCTTCCTCCTTGTATTCACATTGTAAAAGAGATCTTCAACCTACAGAGAAAAAGTCCACAATTAAAAATATTTTTTTTCATTCTCTCTTACTATAGAATTAATCTAAATCCATCTTGTTAATTTTTATTTTACATATAAATTTTCTGAGAATACTTTGGTTTATGAAGAATCAACATTCAGTTTACTCCTTACCTCCCTAGGTTCACCAAACAAACTACACCTTGAGAGATCATACTGTCATGTACCTTACAATGTAATCAGTGCAAGCCTAAGCAGCAAGGAACAGAAAAGGAACAACAGAAAACAGGGATAAAAACCTACTGTGATCTGAGTTCCTTGGTTTCCAGCACAGGGCTTTGGAGGGGCTTTGATTTTTCCATCACTGTAAGTAGCTCTAGGCATAAAATACAAAGTTGTCAGACATTTAGATTTACAGGAGGGAAGACATGGACAGATGACAACAAAGGAAGAAGACAAAAGAAACCCCATCATTGTCACACTCCTCCCAGCAAAGAATTTGGGAAACTGAGAATTAGCTTCCCCCACCTCTCTGCTGCAGTAAAACTGTCTTCATTGTTTTTAAGAGCCAGAGGGGCAATGGGGGAATAGGAATAATAGCAGAGGAAAGGAGGCAGATCATGGCATACGCGTTTTGAAATTGTATAACTGAGACTTTTCCTCTAAAGACAGGATTATTCCATTTTTTCTTTCTTTAATAGCCAGACATGGCCTTATAACAATTCTCCCAACTAGACTTTACACTTCAGGTATGCTAACAAATTATTGACTTTAGTCTAAGATGTGCTTCCTTTTTGAGGAATTCTAACAGAATTTTGAGCATAAGAGATTTCTGACCCATATAGGTCTTTCAGCAAGTTATATAGATGCATAAATTCAGAGGACAGACTTTTTTTGCCATCTCACGTACCCTATGTATTTAATGCACGAAAGACCATAGTCACACAATCTTTTGAAAAACCAAGATTCAGAGCATCTTTTTTCCCCCTTCCTTTTCTCAAAAGTAGTTAAGAAATTAATGGAAAAGCTTGTTCATATTTAGATTAAATTTTCAAAAGAATATTCAAAACTCTTTTCGGATAGGATAAAGCACCATATGATAACAAACTAAGCTGTAAGTTCCTGTGCTGAGACTTGTGAAATTTGCTAGCCATGATGCCTGTGTATATATATACAACCTTTTATCCTCAAATAGAGAAAAAAGACAAATGTTTAACCTACATTAGCTACTGAAGTAGAAGTTCCTTCAATATTTCCCACCTCCCCACCTCACCTGTAACAATTTTAAAACACATTGTTTAGCTAAATCTTACCGTTACAATTTAGAAAACTACATTTTCTCACATTCCAAGTCTTTTTGGTACCTATCCTTGCCATACTCTCCTCCATAATAGAAGCTCTGTAATAGATACATCTGTTTGTCATTATTGCATGCAGCAAAAGTTACCTGGGTAATAGGTAGCATACCTGAATGCACACTTTGCATCAGCTGTTTTACTTGTTACTGTAACATGGGCAACGTGACTGATGCTAGCCAGGGCCTAAGGAAAGAGAAAGCATCTTTGTAAACCTTGCCCTGGAGAACATTGAGGCATGTCCACACTTTAAACACCATTGCTACATTTCAATACACCACTTGCAAGTAGTTAAGAACAAACCTTACAAGGAAATTGCAGGTCAGTAAAGCTTAAACAAATTTTAGTATCTATAGCACTGAATTTTATCCACAAGATCCTTCTGGCTTCCCTAATATTTCATTATCTCTGACAATGCAAATAGCTAACCATGTAGCATAACTAAAAGAAATTTGCAAAATTATTACAGTTGTGCCTTTTTCTCTTTCATGTTAATAAAAAAGCAGCTGTACGGTTTTAGCTGTTACTTTCTCATTCCTGCCCAAGTCTTTCTCTTGACTGCAAGTAATATTACAAAGTTACGTTACAATGGTTTTCCTGGAAAATTCAATGGACGTGTCTACACAGATGTAACCAGCCTCAGGACCAGACTCCACTGCCTGTGGAAACGATTATGTTGAAAGTGTGTGAGGAAAGGACTCAACCAGTCTGCTCTCTGGAGCATGTGAGGATATATGTATCTGAGCACAGGACACATATGTTTATCCAGAGGAGAAAGTTAAACTCATCCTTGACTGTTCTTCCAGGCTTTAGATACAGCCTGTGAGAGCATGAAGAACCAGTATATCTGAGGGGTCAGAGATACTTTGTCTAACAGCAAAACCAAAGGAAGACTAATGTACATTTCAAACACCTAATTTTAAATGTGGTATTTAGAAAAATGTCTGTCATCAAAGATTCACGTTCCACTCAAACCTTCCACAGCTTCTTACCTGTATATTCCTGAACCATCATTTGAGAAGACAGGCTTTGTCTCAATTTAAAAAAAAAAAA
>VZTX01022727.1:32290-54295 GCA_013400915.1 Pardalotus punctatus | reverse complement strand
GAGGGTGGTTTTTTCTAAAAAAAAAAAAAAAAAAAAAAAAATTTAAAAGCATAATTAATATTCAGTAAAAAGGAAAGGCTGGGTGAATATCTTTTCAGCAAACTCTGCACAAATGAACACTTTAATTCATGCCAGTTGTTTTTACACAGGCCTGTTCATTTTGCATGAACATCCTAACAAATGCATTTCTTACTCTACAAGAGACAAACCTGGCAAATACTGAATTTTAAGCAGGTGATATTCATGGGAACGAATTCCAGATTCTGTAAAGCTCACAGCCTCAGCAGAAATCTGATTCTAGCCATTAAATTTGCCTAGTGAGCTGATGAAAGCAGGTGATCTCTGCTGTGAGAGGGATTCTCCGAAGGTCTGAGTGCTGATCTAACTTTGAAATTACACAGAGAAATTTACTTCAACAGCATGAATACTCTCATTGAACCTAATCAAAAACTGCCAACGCAAATTCTGGTTTTATGAACAAGTGGTGGCAAATACTTACAGGCATTGACCAGACCAGGAAGAATTTGTAACTATTTTACAGTATAGAATTTTAAAATAACCAAATGTGAGAAACAGGGGAGCAGAAAAATCTTTGTTTACTCTCTTAAAAATTATCTTCTCAATTTTAGAAACAAGTAATCGAATAAAGTATGGCTACTCTGATCTTGTTCTAACTTGCTAAGAACCAAGGGAACCTAACAAAACCCAGGGGAAAAAAAAAAGCATTTGCTCTACATACTTTAATCTCCAGTTTACCAAAATAAGAATAAGAAAAGAAACCCTAATATCTCTGAATTAAGGTTTGTTTATTCATTTTTCAGCCCTTTGGGGACAAGACACAATCAATTATTCTGATGAAATCACATTAATTATAGATATATTTATTTCTATTACAGATATATATTTATATTTATTTATNTTTTCATCTTCTTTACAGTTTAAGAGTGTCAAATCACTGAAAACACTTCATCCAGCGAATTCAAATCTGCAAGAATTGTGTGATAAATATCAACCCGAGACTCACGGAACAGCAGATTATTAAGAAACCAAACTGACGATTTCATTTTTAAGTCATGAATTTAAAAAAACACGTATTCAATTACACCATCAGAAAGGTGTGAAAATTAACTTCTAAGGAAAGAGGGGGTTATACCGTGATTTCCCCTTCGGGTTAATTAAGATTAGCAAGGAAACCATGTTTCTTTTGTTAAGGGAATAAAGGAATTTTGCCTTCACCTGATGTCTGTGGGAAATACAGCGTGAGAAGAACAGATGTGTGCTCAAGGATACTTTCCAGAAATGTCTCTCAAAGTGCCAAATCCTCTCTAAGATTCAGGGCAAGGCTCTAAAAGGAGGAATTGGTTTCCTTCTACATTCGAGCATCTCTAGCCTGAAAAAGAACCACAAACAAACAAACCAACAGAGACCTAAATGAGTGAGATGATTAATTAACAACTTCCAAAGACTCCATGATTTGCAACACAAGCAAGAGGTGGTTTAGGGCAATCACAAATAATTCATTCAAATTTGACAGTCCAAATAAATGCATTGAGGTCCATAAGACAATTACAACATAATAAACATTATTTAATGGCATCACCTAACTCTATGATAGTAGGGGCAAAAAAAATATAAGATATAAAAAATATAAAATATAAAAAAAAATTCCAGAAAGCCCATTCACATCTATAATTAAAATGTCATGTACATCACGCTTATACATTTTCCCTCTCTTTATAGTTACAGGAGCAACTAAAACTCAATTAAATTATTACAATAGAGCCTGTTTGGGGCTGGAAACTACAGGAAGCCACAAAGGAAATATTGTCTGCTTTAGGGACTAAAACACTTTGTTAGCCATGACGTGAGCAATTCCATTACTTTTTCCCTTAGAACCAGGACGTTTTCCATGGTATACTTAATTTACTTGCACAGACTTGGCATTCCTCATGTTTTTCCTTCGGCTTCCTATGGAAATCTGTGTCACCATCTGTCCTTCCCCTGAGCATCTCTTCCCTAATTGTCTCTTGTGTGGGCACACAAGGTATTTACCGGGTTCTCCTCAGTTTTTCCTTATGGAATCCAGTTTTTCTCTGCCCTCGCATTGCACCAAGACAGGCAGGAAGCTGCTGGCAAGAGGCTTCCCATTCCAGATGGATGAGACCAAAAAACCCTGGATAGCAGGAAAAGTCTCTTTAGGGACTTCCAGGAGTCCAGACTTAAATTTCACAACATTTCAGCTTTATTTTTTCTGAGTGTGGACAATCCAGGTGAGTCGGCTACATTTACAGGTGACAGGGAAATTGTGACAATCAGAAGTTTCCCACTCAAAGCATCTGAACTGCATCCCCCTTCTTGAAAATAAACCTTCAAATGATAATCCCTATTTTTCTTAAAACTTTACAATAGAGCTGGACAACGAAATTTCTTCTCATTGCTTTAAAACCCATTTAGTACTTCAATTGTTTTTTAATTCCTAAATATTGAATGAGTTTTGCACTGAGATATTCATGCATTTTAATATCTCTAAACATGAGCATGAAATGATAGAAATAATTTCTATAATTTCATATATTTTATGAATATGAAACACTGAGAAACATTCCGCCCTATATTTTTCTTTTTCCTAAACCAGAGTTTTGTTTCTGATTTCAGGATTGTGGATAATGGGAGAAATGAGTGGTCAGTAGTATATTCCATTACTTCGGCACTAGCGTGTTTCACATTTAATTGAAAGCTGTTAGCATATTTTCATCTTCCCACAGGAGGTCATGAGAAAGAGAAAAAAAAATCAGGAAATTTTTTATGTTGCTTCTTTGAAACCACACTTTCTTTACTTGCCTTTAGAAACTCACTCAGTGTTGTTTACCAGAATTAAATGTGGTCCTTCAAGGGGGAAAACAAACATTGTATTCTCTGTAGAATTCGATTACAGATACTAAACACAATTTTTAAATTTACCCCGGACACAAAGAATTAAACTCTTTTTTTTTTTTTTTTTACGGGGAACCCAACAGCCAGTAGTGCATGATCCCAAACCAATATCAAGCTTGACAGGATACAGAGCTGTTCATCTTCACCAATTCTTCAGGAAATGTTTCTCTACCCCCTTCTGAAGTGATGAAAGAAAGAATATCAATACAACTCTGACAAATCAGCAGTGCAAAATATGATAGGAAATAACCAGTTTCGGACTGTTTCTTGCCATTTTATTAAAGATCAAGTCAAACTTGTCTATTCTCAGTGCATCCACTTTACCCCAATACAGGAAACGTAAAAATCATATTTTAAAGCAAGGGAGAGCACCCATCTGTTGCACAATGATTGACAGAAATCCCATTTCTGAAAGCTGAAATGGCAGATGGCCTTTCTTGATCCTCATCAGATGGATTTGTCATAAAAGGAAATGTGTCCTTTCATTTGACATGCTCTTTCCCATTGATTTCCAGATGACAAATAACTAGGAAATGCACTGAGAAATAAACAAACCAGGGCCTCGGACTTTGTTTCATAAAGACTGGGGATTTTCTTGAATTCCAATTTAATTTTCCATTAAATGAATATATACTGTAATACAGTCAGACTCAGATGGGGTTTGAAATGAGTCCTTTAATTGCCCCCTACAAGAAATGCATCTAAAAGCTAAACTTTTGCAGAATGCCAGTGCAATTATTGTTGGAGAGTTCAGGCTGAAGTTGTTAGCACATACTATCATAAATATATTTACCTTCTCTCAATGAAATTATTCAGAACACGGCTTTAAGTATCCCTTTCTTTCTGAATACTTCCATTTCTGAATTACAATTATCTATTTCGAATGGCCAGATTTTGAGTTTCATATATATTTTGAAGTAGGGGGGAAAGTTTCTGCAGAACAGAAGGACACGATGATTTCTTAAAGGGTAAAAAACCCATCACCCATGAGCATGGTCAGTCATGAAAGACAAATTACTGTCCAATTCTGCTGGCTGGAAAAAACAGTTTCTCTACACCCAACCTTGGCACTGATTCCAGGAATTCCTAATGATGGGTTAATACTTCACAGTTCTTTAAAACACAGGTGAGTCATGCCCATTAAATTAAATTATTAGTACCAGTTTCAGACTAATATTAAAGTTCCATCTTGAATTTGTTTGCTGTTTAAAACCACTTTATTCCTCATCTCTTCTGCACATTGGTCATAGAGACCCACCAGATGCGTGTCATCATCAAAATAGAATTTATTTGAAGACCTCAAAGCAATTTCGACCCAGGAGTTCATTTTTTTTAAGGTTTTTGAAGTGGATACAAGGAATGTCAAAGCTATTAGGCTGAAAACATTTGATAATACAATTCATTATTTAATCGAGGACCACATGTTTCCAGGAAAGTGGAAGAATTGCCTCATAATCCAATCTGTTTCCATCAACCAGATGAGACCGCTAGAACTTTTCTAACTGAAAAGATACAGTGTTTAAACTGGAATTGTGATTTATTTATATCCATCCTATCTCTCTGGATTGAATTTAGCACTGTAGTTGCAGGAATGCAGAATTCCAGCTCAGGAACCCTTATCAGCAGCCGTGAGAGATGAAGGAGCTGCAGTTCCAATCCTGGGCAAAACCAAAGTGATTCTCCTGCCTGCAGCACTTACAGAAAGCACAGTTTTCAGGCAAAGGTTGCCAAGAGGAATTTCAACCTGGAAAAAACTTCTAAGATTGAGAGGGGCATAAAGATATGACAAAATCTTCAAGTATTTAAAAAGGCGAAGAGAAAAAGAGAACAGTTTTCCTTCCATGCCTGCAGCGAACGGGCTGAAAAGTATTGCCCTGATGTTTTAGCACAGAAGTTCCTGAATATAAAAAAAAAAACAAAAAACACTGGAATAAATGGGGATAAACTGCTCCATTACTGGAGAAATCACCAAGTGATTTGAAAAATCAGTCAGTGAGGACTGATCGACACGAGAGCAGAAGATGGAGTTTACTTCCTCAGAGACCCTCCCAGCCCCATGATCTACATCCAGACAAAAGAAAAATATCTATAAAACAGTGTGTAAGCATGCTGGTTTGTTTGAATCTACACAGCTTCATCGGCAGACAAATTTCCTCTCATTCCACAGCCTGTGACTGGCAAAGTACTGATTTATTGATGGGACAACCTGGTTCTGGCAACTATCTGCAAAATTGTGAATGACCTAGAAATTTTTTAAAAATGGATTTGAGACAGGACAAGAAAAGCCTCAGTCCTGGCATAACCTACCAAAAGACACCTTCCTCTGTCAAAAAGTTCCTATTTTTTCTCTCCAAAATGAGAATTAAACACCTTTTCATTCTAGCAACATTTAGGGACCATTTTCTTTGATAAGAGTGGAAAAGCAAACCTCACATGCTGGAAGGACAGTTGTGGAGAAAATCTCCTGCATTCAGGCTCCCAGAAGAAAAATTAGGACTGATTTTAGGAATTAGGGAGCAGTAGTAATGCACTTATTTAAGTATAAAGCGAAGAAAATATTTTAAGAATAATCGAAATCATAAGAGTCTGCTAAGTATTAGTCTAGGTTTATCCATTACAGTGAAAGAAATAATTAGGTTTAAATTGCTGCCTTCTTTGATTTCTCACCTTTTCCTCATGTTATTCTCAAGCTTCCACTGCTCCACAGGTGAATATTTCAATGCTGCGTTGTAGTGTTAGATTTGTAAATACCTCACTCTAAACCTATTTGTTGCTTTTATCTTTTTAAAGATATACATGTATATACAGATGTATAGGTAAAATTTCCGCCATGAAAAAAACAACCAAAATTAAAAAATCCCCAAATTCATCATCATCGTCCCCCTCTCCTTCCCCATCAATAATTACTGAAAGCAGAGGAACACAAGCCAGTTGAATTATTTTTGACTACTTTTCTTTGTATTTCATGAATGGCTCTCAATCCATGGGTTTTTTTTTTTTATTGTTGGGTTGTTTTGTTTTGGGTTATTTTGTTTGGCTTTTTTGGGGGGTTTTTTTGTTTGTTTGGTTGGTTGGTTTGGTTTTTTTGTTTGGTTTTTTTGGGATTTTTTGGGTTTTTTGGGGGTTTTTTTTGTTGTGGTTTTGGTTTTGGTTTTGGTTTTGGTTTTGGTTTTTTCTTTGACAATTAGGTGTGAACACACAGCAGTGGAGCAATTCCTTTGAGAATGCATCAGATTTATTGCTCACACACAAGCTGTGTGCACAGTGTGTCTGATTCAACCACAGAGCTGATCTCCAAAATATCACTGCTCAGGAATTCAGGACGCAGGTGGTGCCAAGAGAGCTCCTGGATTGCTGTAAATCCCACATTTTAGCAAATAAATACAGGTTTGAGGCATATCCTCACATGTCCTGGGGTAAGGAAAAGAAAAGGACATGGACACGGACACGGACATGGACATGGACACGGACACGATGTTGTCACCTTGAGTTACATCTATTTTTTTTTCACTCTCCAATTCCTCCATAGGTTTTGTCAGCTCTGCTTCTCTCACAACAACCAGCTGCCATCTCAATTCTCTCCTACTCCCTAAAAGTCCTCCAGTCCAGTCTCAGTTTCTGCTTTGCACAAAATCTTCTTTTTTTTCTCCATTCCACACTCTTTCTATGAGATCTCCTTTTAAATCTTGCTCCATTCTTGTTGGGATTCAACACAGAGCAAAGTTTTTGTCTCTGTTGTGTGAACAGCAGAAGTGATTCTTGACCCCAAAATCCAGGTGGTTTGTCACTCCCTCATGATATTCCCTTGTACATGTTCTCTATTCTCTGTGAAACGGGGCAAATACAAAAAAAAAAAAAAAAAAAGAAAAAAAAAAAAAGGGGAAAAAAAAAAAAAGGGGAAAATCAATTAGATCATGTAATCTAACTCCTCAAACTTTCACTGAAGTTACAAAATTTATTCGTTTCAAAGCCATTGTGTGACAAAGAAAAGGAAATTCCATCGAGGCAAGGTGGACTCCTGCACCTCCACTTTTGAGTCAGCCAAACCTTTGCTTCGAAAGGAGTCCCTTTCTATTATGCACTTACAAACAAGAGCATCTTCCTCTGGGATTTCAAAAATCTGCGTTTTTTATAAAGCCAAGTAAGTGACTAAACAGAGGAAAGGAGAGCAAACACGAGAAATGACTAGGTTTGAATTAACAGATAACAAGGTTTATTTGCTTACTTAACCAAATGTGAACATGCAAATAGAGTTTAGAGCTTTTACGCAGCTTCTGCTGGTTACAGATCTCTACCCAAAAATATGTAAAATAATTGCACGCTGTCAATCCATCTGCAATAGTATGTTTGGCTTGGCAGTTCATTTGTCCTATTAAGTTCAAGTGCTGCAATTCTGCATATTTACAGGATTCCATTTCTTGTTTTATTAACAGCAATGAAGCACTCAGGTACTGAGAAAAGAAGGAGACAGCTGAAGCATTGGCTCTGGAATAATGTAAATATATAACCATTCACACAGATATCTCCCTGCACAGTTTGCTTTGCAGATTGCTTTACAATTGCACCTCTTCATTATCTGGTGGCCCCCACACAATTAATGGCAGAAGCCATTAGACAGGCAGTCAGATTACACATGCCAACAGCATCAAGAAGGGTTCAGTGTCGGGAGGAGGAAATGTGATGAAAACCAAAATACTCTTCCTGACCGGGATTTTCGAGTGGTTGTATTATGAAACACCAGATTACAGATGGCAATCTCTGCTGGCTTCCAGTGATTAATATTAGGTCTTTAACCAGAGTTCAGCTCTTCAGAGGATGAAATGGGTGGTGGCTCTGTGTCTCCTGAACTGACCACAGCCGTACATCAGCACACATGGGGTTGGTGTGACCATTTCTCCAGCCCTGAGGCTGAGACAACCAGCTGGCCTTCGATAAAATGTCCCCTTTTGGCTCGTACTCCTGTGTGCCAAATAAATGATGGAGGTCTGACAACTGCTCTGCCAAAGGAGAAAGTGCTGCCTGTGGATTCCACATTTGTGTAGCATTTATTAAACACAAGAAGGGATTCAATGTGGAAGAGGACTCAAATGTAGGCTCTCCTGACTGTGAATAAACACTTCTATGTCACTGGTAAACATAGTGGAATACCTCAAAGCTGAAATAATTATTAGGAAGATTCATTAGAAGAAAAGCCAGAAAATGCATAGCCCCAAAGCATATTTCTTCTTAAAAATAAAAATTTCTTTGTCTATAATATAAAACACTTCTGAAAGATTCCATATTTGCAAAGGTAAAGTTCTTTATGCTTTATAACACTGTAAATGTTACCAGATCTATGAAATGTCATGGCAATGTAATTTCGGATGAATTTGAAAGATGCAGTGGCATTTCCAAGAGTCCTAACTGTCTTAGCAATAAATCCATAAATGGACTTCAGGGTTAGTTATTGCAGTGTCTATAACTGGTCTGACAGTGCCTTAAACTTGAGTTATGCATCCTGATCTTCACAAAGCACAGACCAAAAGTTAAGGGCTCCAGAGCTGCTGTCAGGGAGGTCCACGGGGTTGGTGTCCAAACCACTGATGCTGAGAAATTTGGGCATATCATGGATTTTGTGCAGTTTCTCTCTCCCTGGGCAGGCATCTCGAATTCCTTATATTGAAATGGTGGAAGAAAATCAGCAGCAAGGATCAAATGCCTGGGAAGTTTGTATTCAGGACATGAAGAGTCCATGAAGTTAGACCTGTGGGATGAAAAATGCTCCCACTTCTGAATACTCACAAAATTGCCAGCCATGCAGAAGTGCAACTGAGCTGCCAAAATAGAAACACAAAGGAGAATTCCAACCCCGGGCCCCAGCATTTTAGTTCCTGTCTCTTTCCACTTCTGAATTTTCTTCTGTGCGTAAATCCCATCACAAAAAGAGGATTTCCCAGTTAAGACTAAAGAGAACTATAAAACAGCAGGAATCAGCAAGGTAGAACATCTGTTTTCAAGTGACTGCTTTCACAGAATTAGGGAAAAAAAAAAGGATTGCATACCCGAAAATTTGGAAAGTCTCCTAGGAGCTTTTCTGGGAGCTGCTCCTCCATCTGCTCAGCTGAAGTGGCCCTGATTCCATGGTGAGTTGAAAAAACTTCAGCATGGACCCTGCTGTCCACAGAGCCAAGGGGCAGGTGGTGCTTAGAGCTAAATTCACATTAAACCTGGCTCAGAATTACTGTTAGCATCGGCATCAAGACATTAAAAATCACCATTTTAGAGCTAATGGTTGTCCAGAAACCCTCAAGATCAGAGAGATCCACCAGGAGACAGCCTTCAGCTCCGCCGTGAGGTGACCACATTTTGGGAAGCTGCTGCTCATTTCCTGCTGCCATCAGAACACTAAGAGTGCAAGGCTCCCCCATCTCAGCCTGAACCACCAGACCACACATTTCTGAACCAAACCTTTCCATTTTCTGTCTCTACAACCCTGAAAAGCCTTCCCAGAAAGCTTCATCCGAGGCATTTGCATTTTCAGGAAATGTTTGGCTTCGCCACTCACTGTTTCTTGCCAGTGCCGTGCACCTAAAAAAATTCCTGACAGTGTACAAATTCCCTACGTAAGCAACACATATTAAAAACTTGTTTTTCTAATATGTGTAGCTCCATTCAGGACACCAAGTACTCATTCATAGGGACATGACTGCACACCATACAAGCATATGCAAAGAAAACCAGTTCAGGGTTGTTTGAAACCACAGATTCAGCTCTGACAGCTGTTGCAAGGGAAAGCAAGGATCAGGAGTCGCTGGAAAATGTCCACATTCCTGTTTGCAAGTTGATGTCTTCTTTATTACTTAAAATAATGAAAGAAATGTTCAATGATCTTCATAAAGGCTGAGATTTTCAGAGAGGCCCAGCTGAGGTTTCTCCCTGAGCAAACCCCAGCCAAAAATAACAACACTTGAATGTAGCTGAATGCCAGATATTGTGCGAAAACGCACTGGAGTTTTGCCCTTTACCTCTGAGGGTCCAGCAGTAGGCACAAAATCCTCAGAAAACTACTACCCCCTGCCAATCACCGCATTTATAAGGTACATTTTCAGTATGAAGAGCAAAATACATAACCCCAGTGATTTTAATACCTCCTTTTCAAATACTGAGACAAACAGACCTTTTAAGAGCAAGCACCAGGAGGAAAGCAAATATCACCCAGGCATCCTGCTGTGGAAAATGTGAGCTGACCTGAAAAGAGCACCACGAGCAGGACATCAGTTTGGGCACTGCAGCAACCAAGTCCTCGTTCTGCAGTTCTTTATGGTGATGGCTTTTGTGGTAGACCAAAGATACGGGTAATTTCATCATAAATCTTTATTTTTGATGGTCTGGGTGCCCAAAAAGCATTCCAGTGTGCCCTAAAATGATGGGCACATGTTTTGCTGCAAGTTGCTGACTGCTTCACTCGCATCACAGGAGAGTTTTCACGCTTGCATAAAGGGGAGGTCTTGCTTGAGACTCAACTTTTATGCGGCATCATTGTTGCAGGTAATTTATGTCTTAATAGGATGCAATAAATAGTAGAAGATGGGTTAAAGAGAGGTGAAATAAAGGCTCTGGCAGATACAGATGGGTCCCACTGAAGCAGCAGCAAAGATCACACCAAGATCACACCCATCAAAACCCACATACCTGAGAAAACCAAGCAAATTTTGTTGTGTGCTTTCTTTCCCTTTCCTTTTTCCTTTTCCCCTTTGAAGAAAGCACACGCAGATGGAGATAAGCTGAAAACGACGGCACGTCTGCCAGCAAATATCGCGATGCCAGTCTAGCTAGGAAGGACTCTTTGAGCACACAGAGAAGGAACAGTTTCCTTAGCAACCAGCAGAAAGATCTGAGAACATTTCTTCTTCCCTGCACTGCTCTGCCCTTCCCCAGCTCAGTCAGCCACCTGCCACTCGCATTTCATTCAGTTTTACATTTTACAAGGTTCAGGTTGCCCCACACACTTATAAAACCTTCAGCTAATGTATGCAAATATTCCATTTTTTCCACTAAAAAATTTGGTGAAAAGCCTCGGTAGCACAAATTATTTCTCTTTATCAGATATACGTGACATTTTGATGTGGGACTCTACATCAGGCAGCACATAGACCAGCAGTAGTGCTAAGGCTGGGATTCCACAGCAGCTTGATCCCTTTTATCAGGGAAAGGAACTGAAATAACTGGCACAAAACCATCACGGAATTCCTCTCCTCTTCCTGCTTCTGCGAATGTAAAATTGGTTGCATCCTTCTCAAGAAATCCTGCGAGGGAAGCACCCTGTGTAAGGAAGATGTAATTTTAAGGGTACAAAGATTTAAAGTTCAGGAAACTGTCTGCTTTCCAGACCTCTAGAAATTGCCAGATTCTGTTAGCACTGCCAGGAATAACCTGTGGAAATGAGATGTAACTGACCTCGCTTACTCTGCTTTCACACCTGACATTTGAAAATCTTACACAGAGAAACAATCTCCATTTCAAACCTTAAACTGAGCTTCCTCCTCGAGTTTTAAAAGTGAAGCATCCCACACGATGTGGTAGCATGTTTCAAGTCTATTGAAAACTTCATTGAATTTCATATTATATTTTTTTTTAAAAAGCCATAAAAAACACTGAATCTTATTGATTTTAATCACACAGCAGTTTTTGCTAAAATATCCTAATGCTTCTGAGGGATGTCTGAATGAGACATGAATATAAAGAGACAAGATAGGAATCCCTCTTGACTTTAAACCATCTGTGATAAATTTCTGGAAGCTGGTTAGGTGATTATATCCCTGGATGCTTTAATCACAGCAGTATTCCATCATACACATTTCAGAGACATCCACTTGGAAACACTGATCTCATCTGTCCCTAATTGATCAATTTATGGAGCCCCTCAGAAACACTCACACCGTGTCAGTCGGGTTTTCAGAACATAAATGACTGGAGAGTTTCCAAACCCATGCTCCAAACTGAATTTCCCCATGTGCTGAAGCATCCTGCAGGATCACAGCTCTCGGGCTGAGGATTCATCCCTCTGCTGCTGTCAGCTAATCAAACACAACATCAGGAGAGAATTATTTATAAAATTCATTTATTATAGAAGTTTGTCTCGTGCTGGCTTTGATTGATAAGATCAAAATGGCTGTTTGCTTCAGAAGGTTCTACTTTTCCATGTGTGCTTGCAATGCTACATATGATGTTTCTATGAAAAAAATTTGTGTTTTTAGGTGAGGAAACTCCTCTGATTCTCCAAACCAACCATAGCCTTATGAGACTGGACAGTTCAAACAGCAGGGAAAGGGAAACAGCCTTTACTGTGCCCTTCCCTCTTCCTTCCCTCAGCCTCTCTTTTATCCCTCCTTCCTCCCTCTCAGACACAGAGCAGCGATAACGTTGAGAAAGTGGAAAGCGCAGATAAGGAGCACATCTGAGCTCGTGAAGGAAGCAAAATTAACATCGATTGAGGGAAATCAATCAATCAAAGGGAGAAAGGAGATGAACTGTCTGGAAGGAAGCGATGATGGAATGGGAAATGTGCTGAAGCAGGGAGGAGAGAGCGCAGGAAGAGGGGAGATGCACTTACAGAGCGACAGCTTTTCTGGCCCCACGGTAGTTAATGGGAATTTTGATTTCGCAAGTCAGGATATTACCCGTGTCATTTAAATAGCAACTGGCAGATGTTTAATCTGCAGATGGAAAGAAAATAAGATGAAAGATGAGAAAATAATTTCCCTGTAGCTGCGTGACAATGCAAAGCTGTTCTTCACTGGTAGGCATTCGGAAGCCAGCGCTGCTATTTTGAATTTATTGTTTTGTTCGCATTTGCTCTGTTCCAAAGACAGGGACCTGATTATTAACCACACATTTGAATGGGGGAAGGTGGGTTCACTTTAGGTGAATCTCACCATATTCTAAGAGAGTGACAATGACAGGAAACCCTTTACCCAAAAAGACAGATAACTGTGAAAACAAGTGCACTTCCAGGACTGTAGGTACCCCCACAGGTACCAGAAAACGTAATAAAACATAAATACACGCATGAAGGAGAATGACACTTATTAAAGTTGAAATAAAATCCAGCAAATAGAAGGTTGAGGGGAAATATTTCCATGTCACAGCCTTCTGAAAACCCATGGATTACTTTACACTAAAGTTTTACCAGTATTGCAATATTTATAAAAACTCCTTGAACAGTGTTCCACAAATATTGTGAAAAATTCATATGTTATTGCCCATCACTAATTCATAGCGCCTTCTTCTCTTTCTCATTTTGGATGAATTTTTAAGGCTCTCCTTTGTAAAAAAGGAAAAAAATAGTGGTTAAAAGACAAGAGAAACTATAAACCTCAGACTGATTTGAGCACCTCATCACAAGATATACTACCTTCCTCCAGTTACACACTTGTCATCATTTTATATCCCTGATTATTCTAAGATTCCTGTTATTTGACAAACAAAGTAAAATTAATAATTGTGAAGTAACCCAGAAATCTTCTCATACTCCCATGCCTGACTTGATCCAAGATCTTGTTTTGGAGCTTCACTGAATTAACAGATAACCTTCTTGGGCAACCAAAGATGACAAAAATCCGCGTGGAACGCTCTTACAAAATGTCAACAACCGTCATTGTGCTGGAAAATGCATCCCAGAAGCACAGAGGACCCTAAAAGAGTCATTACAGAGTAAACACGGTATTAATGAATAATGGAAAGCCTGAACAAAAACAGAATGTAGGCAATTACAGCCCAGATGCAGCACAGGGGAGAACAAAGCAAACACCGAAGCCCAAATTTACGGCAGCACTTCCCAGCAAAGAGCAATTTCTTCTCTATTGAAAAGCAAGGGCCCTTAGCAAAGGGAAAAAAAGAATATAATTGAGGAACTCCATAGCTGGAAGTATGAGCTGAACCTAAGTGTTTAGGACAGCTCTGCTTCAGAGCCAAGGTTTTCCAGGCATGATGAGCAGTCCTGGAGAAACATCATCACATCACTGGCAGGAGCTTTTGTTAGAATTCTGTTTAATGAGAGCATTCCTTGGACTAAGATTTGACGGCTCCTCTAAAAAGCCTGCACTGCTCTTTCTGCAGGTACAGCCAAATGCCAAGAGGACATGGAGAGAAAAAAAAAACAAATCTCAGAAGTTGCAGAGCCTCAGCTCAGTTGAGATAAGCAACAACCAAATTTTTTCTCTTTTTTTCTTTTTTTTTCTTTTTTTTCTTTTTTTTCTTTTTTTATTTTTTAAAATTTTTTCTTTTTTTTCTTTTTTTCTTTTTTTCCTTTTTTTTTTCTTTTTTTTTTTTTTTTTTTTCTTTTTTTTTTTCTTTTTTCTACACCTCTTATGCTCAACAGTTCCTCAAGAGGTTTCCAGAGCTTCCTGCTCCGAGGCAGAATGGAACACTACCCAAGCAGCCTCCTTTGTAATTAATCAATATCACTGCTTTGAGCCTTTGAGAGAACGCTACACTCCAATATTAAACAAATACTTTTAAAAACATGAGGAAAAATAAATTGAAAGTACAAAGCTTGAAGGATAACATTGGTTTCCCATTTCTACGTGACTCCCTTCATATGTTCTGAAATAAAGAGAATGCCTGTCAGGTTCAGCAGCAAAATCCTGATTAACGACACGAAGAAAATAAAAAATAAAACTACCTGAGAAAAATCGTCCTTTACCCTAAACTCTAACACGTACAGATCAAAAGGGTATCTGCTAAATTCCATCCCCACCCCTCTTTATAGCATGCAGAGCTCTCCTGTGCTCACTATTTCAATCAGTTGCATTGTTATCTGACATTCTCAAACCTCACTAATTACATACCTCATACAATTTGCATATGCCATATTTAAGTATTTGAATGAAACTTGTAATCGTAATAGCCAGTAAAGCATCGTTACAAATTCTCCCCCTAAACAGAGTCCTCCAATCCATTTTACCTCTTTTTATAATAACTTAACCACTTCAGAAATTAAAGGGATTTTTTCAGCTTTCCTTTTGGTGACATGAGGTGTGAATCAAAATTGTAAATTCCCGTGATTCTCTGCACTCCATGATGGCACCACCAACATTCTGCAGTCATCCCACTTCCCCCAGGTTCCTTCAGAACATTTTCCAATGTTCTGTCAGGATCTCATTTGGTTTTGACGGGATTCTTCTCACACTATAAAATACCCAGTCTAGAGTGCAGGTACCAGTTTAATTTCTGAATAAGCAGTCACAATAAGCAACTAAATATTCACAGAAATTAAAGTAAAATTTTTGAATGTTCAAAAAGTAAAAGTATGTGGTTCACTTTTCTACTATTTTTGGGCAGTTGTGCCACTGACTTGTTTCTGCTTCCTACAGAATTGGTAATTTTACTTGAAACCAGAGACTTTTACATCAGTAACTTGATATACATAACCAGCAACACAGGAATCACACAGCCCATGTGAACTTGTTTAGGTTAAGTACCAATAAAAGTGCTTTAGGCAGCAAGGAAACCTTGAAGTTGGAGATTGCTGCGTCTGAGATTACTTGAGAAGACACACTGTTACAGCAAGACCCAAAGGGCATTTTTCTTTGATCAGGTAAAATTGGCAGTGAAGAGGACCTTGGAAAACAACTTGGTTTCCTTTTCAGAGTAGAAGGAGGCCCTGATGGCTGCTGACATCAAGCAGATTAGCTCATTCTTGGTGGCAATGTACACAGAAAAAAAACGCAACACTTTTCTTGAGAGTCTGTAGCAGCACAAAGTACATGAAAGAGGATAATTATGTATATATTTAGGGTAAGATCACCCTTTGAGAAAAGCATTTAAGAACAGGATTTCTTGGTAAGACGGCAAGCTGTTTCTCTAATTGCGTGGATTTCTTTGAGCTTGTCGGTTTGGGGTTTTTTTTTCAGTACAAGCTGATTAAATGGAAAATCAAGTATAACCCAAGCATCAGTCGTGTCTAAATCCCTGTTCAGCTCCCATCAAATGGCAGGGCAAGCTTTGCCTCCTTGAAGATTTTTTAAGTGGTATCACTGGTCTTTGATATGCCAATTTTCACTGAAAAATTATTCTGTTTACCCACAATAACTACACTGACTTAGATCTAAAAGATGGAGGCCACAAATTGTTGTTACCCAAAAAACATGCACTTAATAGAAAAGACTTTGTGAAGTTTTCTAATTCTATTCACTGACAGAGAAATATGTTCAAATGTGTCTCTGATGATAAGACTATCAGAAAGACATCGATAAATGTGCTAAATTATTCTTATTTCTAAGGGCTATAAATATACTTTATTTGACAGAAGCAGCTTGGTCTGACCTGCATGATCAAAAACCAGTTGTTTCACCATTCAGATTTCAGCTGCTGGCTCAGCATGCAGAAATGCATTTACTTTTACCCCAGCGAATTTCCTGATTTGGTATAGGTAAAACCTTGAAACATCAGCCTGGGTTTCTTCTTCTCATCTTACATTTTATTTTTCTGTAACTTACAGCACCGTGAGATGTCAATTGATTTTTTTCATCCAGCAGTTCTGAAATATTAAAGCTAGCCTCTTGGAAACAAAAGAAAAGGAAAGTGGTACTATTACCATAAATAACTGAGGTAAATATTAAGGAACTACTCCCCTTTGGGGGGATTCTGCATTAGTTCTGTGCTCCTCATAAGAGTTGTAGGTAATACAAAGCCAAAATTCAAGGGAAGATTGAAGCTATAGCGGAGCATTTTATCTTGGGGATTCTTCTAAATACTTTGAGTCAGGAATAAACTGCTAATAAAGTACACAAAATGTTAGTATGGGAGGCAAAGTCACTGCTCCAGCAAAGGAAGCAGTGCAGAAAGCACGATGTAAGAAACTAAAAATGTATTCTCCATTCAAATGGCAATCCATTTCTTAATCCAGTTAATGAACTACATCAAGAGACAGCATTTAATTGGGCAGGGCACACTAAGTCCACTCTGCAGCCTTACACACGAAGAGTATCAACCATCATTTATTCTTTATTCTTTATTTATTTGATCAGGTAAAATTGGCAGTGAAGAGGACCTTGGAAAACAACCATCTTCTTTATTCTTTTGCTGCATCCCGAATTCATGTGTTTGCTGTGAAGGCTTCACTGAAACCCTCGTGATCCGAGTGGGGTCAGCCAGCAGCAAAAACCTTCTCATTGAAGAGCACAAAAATCACCGAGCAGGCAGGGACAAGAGCACATCTGTGATCTTTCCCAAATTATTCCAAGTTATTCCACAGGTGGGGATGGGCTCCAGATTAAGGTTTAAGGAGCCGTGCTGCAGGTTTGGCATGGGTTTAACTCAGAGGCACGTGGCAGTCGGTGCGTTCTCAAACCAGCAGCAGCCTGGTGGATGGATGGTCTTGGTGCCTGCACGTGCTGCTGGCTGAATGTACCACCCTGCAAAAGAAAACTTTCATTTTTTTTATAAATACTTTTCATAGAATCACAGGAACATGGAGCATTTAAATATGGAAGGGACTCACAGGGATCACTGTATCCAACTCCTGGCCCTGCACAGGACATCCCGACAACCCCACCTATACCTGAGACTGTTGTTCAGACACTTCTGGTATCAAACTTCCTCTTTGCCCAAAAAGAAACAAAATTTAAAAAACAAAACAAAATAAGATTTAGCAGCCCCTCAAATTGTCATTCCTCAATGGAATTTCTCACCCATGGGTTTATTTTCAGGAGGTCAATGATGATGACCACCTATCTCATCTCCGAAGAGTATTTAGCGTGCTGTTCAGAAAGTATGTTAATAAGGGGATAAGTAACTTAGATATTGTCAGAAAGGAAATATAATGGCCTACAAGGTAAATCCTTTACTCCTTCTGTGAACATCTGTGAAAATATTTCTTCACTATACAAAAAAAAATGAAAAAAGGTTTCACATTTTGGCACAATGTTACTTTGATTACAAGTTGAAAGGACAAACTCTCAATTTCCATGCTGAGATTTCAGCAGATAATACACAATCACTTTATTAAAGGTAATATATTAGCAAGAAAAATGTATCTCGCATGTATGCTATCTATGAAAATATTATTTTTGGCTAATGTTCCAGGAAAATTGTTTGTTAAAATATGTAAGTGATTTGTTAACAGCAAGGCAACATGGATTCATGACAGCATGCAAATGCTGGGCCTTGAAACCATAAAATAGGGGTTTTAATTCAATGGATCTTTGTGGAGTAGGAGAAGGTTCTTGGCCAGGCACAAGAAGTAGGACACAGGGATTATTATTATGATGATTATGATCAGATTTATTGCTAAATTAGTACCTAAATATTGCCAAGAAAGATTTTAAATAACAACTTTACCATCTAATAGTACAGATTATAGTACCTGGAGGGTTCTAATATCAGCAGATTCAGCTGGAAACCCACAGATTTGGGGTCTTTGTCCTTGCAGATGTTGGAGGCTGATGTGCACCAAAGTCACTGCACACATCCCAGCTCCGCCATCTCGGGAAGGCATTAATTGTGAGAGCATCCAGGACCCCTCTGGCAATTCCCATCTGGTGAGTTTAATTTGGGACAAAGCATGTCAGAGGAAAGGGAGTTGTGGGCAGGACATGCACAGGTGAAGACCCAAATAGTTTTGGTCACCATCACATTATCTGACCCAGAGAAATGACAGAAAATGCACTGCTCATGTCCTTTAATTGCACCAGCCTTGCAATGCAATTTTCAAATAAAATTATTTTATATTCATGCAGTGTTAGACATTAATGTGAAACGCAAGCCAACCATTCACTGTTATTCAGGTTCCATTTTTCATGGATGGAAAAAGGAAATCCACCATGGAGATGTGAATTGTAAATGTCGCATTAGAAAATAAACACAACATGGAGGCTGTGCCATTGCTTCCCTACCACTGTTTGTTGTGCTAGTTTATGTTTTATGTACAATCCAAAATTAAAGTGTTAATGTGATTTAATAAATTTCAGATGTGTTCCAGAATTATTTATAATGTAAATGTGGACACCAACAGCTCTGAACACGGAGCTGGAAAGCCAAAGAGCAGCCACAGGTTCACATGTTCAGCTCCTGACTGATGCTGCACTGCACAAATTCCAGTTTTTAGCTGCTTTCCCCAGGTTTTCATGCATAGTGATGCCAATTCACACAATTAATCGCCCCAGCAGTGCAACTGGGCAACTTTCAGAGAAATTGGATTTGTTTTTCTTAGACATGAATGTTTTGCCATTAGATTTTAACAGCTAATCTGGTGTTAACAATAGACAAGGATATTTTAAAATCATTTATAATTTATGCTAACAGAAAATGGTTCAATAAATCAATAGTGGTGGGAAACAGCGGTCAAGGGGAAAAAAATTAAGGCCTGTAATTGAGTTAGAAATGTGTAGAAAAGAGGTGAAAATAGACCTAATGCCACTCACATTAGAATTAACATGAAGAAGTGACGTGTGCAAAATTTGCACAGAGAAAAAATCAGGTTTTTTCTTTCTTAATTGTCTTTTTGTTGTTTCCAAAGATAGATAGACAGATAGACAGATAGATAGATAGAGAGATAGATAGATAGAGAGACAGATGTCAAGTGTAAGTAGGAAATCTGGGAAACCATAGTCCAGAAATTTGACAGAATTGGACAATGCCAATTCTGGTTAACTTTCTCTTTTTCTGCAGCCACGTCTTTTTATTTTCTACTTATTTTCTTTCCCACTGTACCAAGTAGAATCAGTAGTACCATCGATTCAGTTCCTTCTTGCTCCTCCCTCTTTATATTCCAGTCTCTTTATGACTTTCTTTTAAAGCAAAAACTTCATCTCACAGGAAAAAATAAATGTACAAGTGCCAGGAAAAAAAAAAAAAAGTGACAGGTTAAAAAAATTTTTTTAAACCCTCAGAGTTTTAAAGTTCTGCAGGACACTGCTCCCTTTGCCTGTTAAAGCAGAGCACTGCTCTTGGATTGCACAGTTAACGCAGTGTGTGGTGGAGAACGAAATTGCCTGCTGTAAAGCTGCTCTTGTTAACATCCAGCTCGTCAGCAGGAAATACCTTGTCCATTAAATACCTCTTTAGCTCTCCTTTGTCCAATTCGACCTACAGGAGCATCTCTGACAGCCAGGTAATTCGGTTTCAAACAAGTGACATCCCCAGGCAGCCTGACCCTGCCAAGCTGGTGAAGGTGAGGAGGTTGGGGGTGGACATTGGGTGGCTGGAGAGAGAACAAAAAGCAAGAGAAAACCACAGAGTTGTCACTGATAATCTCTAAGAATGCTGGACATCACTCAGAATTATTCATTTAGGTAAAAAGTGAATGTAGGAATTGGGAAATTCGTGACATGGCTTGGATGTAACTCTGTGGGACAGATATAATCCATAAAATAGGAGGCAGTTGGAGACAGAAAGGAAATAAAATTACGGACAATAGAGGAAACCTGCACTTCAAGGGGGGTTTTTCCTCCACTAAAGAAATTGTGGACAGCTAGCTCAGATGCAGAAATGCAGATAATAAATGTACAGGGAAGCATGACAGATTAATTATCTGCACAGATACTTTTGCTCTATTTAACAAAAGTGCTCATGGCACTTTAATCGATGCACGTTTAAAAAGACAAGGCATCATCTGGAGACTTTTCCTACCAGCTAGGGCACAAATGATAGGATTTACTCCTGTGATTAGTAACAGCATCAAGAGTATTTAGCTCCTAAGTCACACTCACAAATAGACTGGGGCAGGAAGAAAACCTTCTACTAATAGTTTAAAAGTATTTGTAGACTCTCCTGTCTGTGTGACTTACCCTGAAGAGGACAAAGTCTTGCAGATTATTCAACAGCCCTTGGCCTTGCAGAGTGCAGAATTATAAAACAACAAAGCACCTGTGAGGCTGCTTTAGGATTTTATCACGGTGGGGGCGTGGGGACGTATTAAGGTCTGACTATTTTTCGTTGCCATCACGACGCTTCGGTGGGCATTTGCAAAACAGGCACATAAATGATGCCTCTTGACTTTTCTGAACACACGAACTCTAAGACTGTCCAAATCCAATTTGTGATTATTCCAGTCTCAGGGAGCCCAATTTGAGCTACTCAAACAGTATAAGTGTTTTCTGGAGAACAATTCTAGGCACGATAAAGAAACAAATCCCCATTTATACTAAGCACTTACGGCGCACTTTGGAATTTTTCCAAAGCTAGTTAAATACCTTAGTTGTTCACTAATTATTTGCCAGAAGAAAAACAAAATGCCTGAGAGAAATTATTCATAATAAGCAGTTCAGTCAGAGGTTTTGAAGTGCTGCAGTGCAAGTTCTTTGTACAACACCTGAAGAGTTACACTAATAACTAGTGTGTTGATACTTGTATTTAAAGTAATTGCCCTGCTTTCCTCCATTCAAAAGGAGAATATTTCTAGGGTGTGATGTATTTCATTTTAAGCAGACAATTTAGGAATAGGTCAGGTGCTTTTTTTCAGAGACATCCTCTGGTGTCTAACCCGACACAGACATTCACTGCAGGCTTCTAATGCCCAAGGAGATGCACAGCCCATGAAGGGCACAGATTTTTTTTTAATTTTTCTTTTTTTCTTTTTCTTTCTTTTTTTTTTTTTTTTTTTTTTTTTTTTTTTTTTTTTTTTTTTTTTTTTTTTTTTTTTTTTTTTTTTTTTTTTTTTTTTTTTTTTTTTTTTTTTTNCTTTTTCTTTTTCTTTTTCTTTTTCTTTTTCTTTTTTTCTTTTTCTTTTTCTTTTTCTTTTCTCTTTTTCCTTTTTTTTCCCTTTTTCTTTTTTTTTTTTGTTTTTTTTTTGTTTGTTTTTCTTTTTTTCCTTTTATTTTTATCTTTTTTCCTGGACATTCTGTAATAGTCCAACAGAACAATTCTAACTACAAGCCCAATATGTCTATTTATATCAGCTGTAGCCAAATGTGACCCATTCAAATAATTTTCATGGGCAAATCCTCTGTGTGTCCTTCTCAAAACTTTCTAGAAAGACCATGGGTTTGGAATATTTTTTGCAGTTAAAACTGCCATGTCTAGTGAACTGTCTTCCCATAGGCCATGACAGAAGGTAATAAAATTGCTGTTCAGGCAAAAAAAAAAAAAAAA
>VZTX01022727.1:17893-32231 GCA_013400915.1 Pardalotus punctatus | reverse complement strand
GAACAGTCCATCTAAAAAAAAAAAAAAAGTTTTAAAAGTTTTATAAGAGTTAAATATGTGACTAGAACTCACCTATGTCAATCATGCAACTATATAAATGCTGTGTGTGCTTTTGCAAGTCTTATCTCAAAAATCATGCAGAATACTTCCTTTAGGTGGGGAGGGGGCAAGAAAAGTACAACAGGTACATTTTCATATTTATTCTGTGTAAGAAATAAAAGAGAATTTCTATTTCTTTTGCCACCTTCTCCGCTGCTTACAACCACTTTCAGTACAATAAAATTCTATTGTGAAATGCAACAGTATTATTTAGCCAAAAAGTAAACATATAGTAATAGAAGTTTTCTGCTTTTATGAATCACCCAACACAGATCATTTGCCTGATGAAGATTTACTATGCAAATATAACTTTATGCATTTAAAGAGGACAAGATATATTTAAATATTCACTTTCTTTAAATATATTTAGTTGGATTTCATTTCAAACTTTTGAAGTTCTTTCAGTTTTACCAAGACAGGCATGTACTATTTATTTTCCTTAACATTTTTTGTTTCTTCTTTCCTTTTTCCCTGTAACTCTAAATCTTCCAGCACCCAAATGAATCCATTTTAAAAAAGCAATTCAAGTTGACTCTTTCCATCCTGAATTATCCACTTTTGCCTCCTCCAGATTCCAATTTATTTTCCAAGAGGTAGCTGGAATGAAAGTAAGAACTTTTTTTCTTAATTTAGAGGTTGTGTATTCTGTTCCGAGCACTATTTCTAGGACAGATTCATGCATCAAAAATTCACAACAACAAGAATATAAAATTGCCTTGGGATGACTATTTCTAGGGCACATTCAAGCGTTAAATTTGTTCATTACAATAAGAAAATGAAATTGCCTTGGAACCCAGCATTTAACTATTTTTAAAACTGTCCTCTTGAGGTGATGTGCAATAATTCCCTTTTGTCTTCTATAAAGTGAACTGTATTACTTAAATAATTTTCAGTTTCAGTTATATTTCACTCTCGGCAACAACAAAACAGTGTTGATGTTTTTTAGGTTGGGGTTTGATTTTTTCCTTAAAGGGGTGCTTTAAAGCCTTTCAAAATCAACAGAAATCTTTCCATTGACTTCAGAGCACTTCAGGTCAGCTCAAACATTCTGTCTTCCTTGAAAGAATCTTGAGAATTCAAGAAAAAAAAAAAAAGTACAACATAATGATTAGAGAGAACCTGGACTATTTTTTTTTTTTAATCCACAAGTGAAAAATGGCTGTCTGCACAGTTGTCTGCAAATTAAGATATTCCCAAAGCAATTTCAGTACAGAAAAGTTTTAGAGCTACAGAAAGTGTAGGAACACTCATGAAAGAGCAGGCTGTGTCAAAAGAGTTAGAAAACTAAAAGCCATGTGCAGACTGCCTGATTTAGATTAAGAGCAGCCTGAGAAACTTAAAAAAACAAACAAAAAAAAACAAAAAACACAACAAAAAACAAACTAAAACAAACTAAAACAAACCAAAAAAACCACATACACTAAAAACACCACACTACACAAAAAACAAAAAACAATACCAACAGAATCCAAAGAAGGAAGAAAGAAATGCAGTACAGTAAGTTTTATTGCTTAGAGTAGTTTGGGAAAATACTGACCAGAAGAGTTCAAAATACTGAAATTGAGTCAAAACTTTTCTCATATATTAATACAAGGCAGGCAGAATCTGTTAGATATTACTCTTGCAACTAGAACTAAGAAATTTTTTTTTTTAAAAATAAAAATATGCATGAGACCTCTAAAGCTACAGACTCAAACTTCATATTTCCCCTCTCTTGGTGATAAATATTCATTTCCAGTGATTCATGTGATTTTAAATCATGTGTAACTCAAAAAGCTGTAATGGTAACTGTAGCATAAGCTGCAGAGGCTATATGGTAATATAAATATGATTTTGAAAATGATAAATTGAACTAGAACTTGTAATTGATAAACTTTTGTAGTTTTAAAATTTGTGCTTTTTAAAAATTATGTCTGACAAATGTCTTCTGTGAAGTGTAGAAGGTATAAGGTAAGTCTGAGGAATTATTCAGGAATCTTAAGTGACTGCACCACTGAATCTGTATAGTGACTCTAGAACTAGAAATTCAGAATCTTCAAAGGATGAAGTCCCTCTGGGTGTTCTTTGCAGTTTTTGTACTTACAGCACTCTGCTTTTGACTATTTAAACTTCAAACTCCCTTTTTAAGTTCGTCACTCACAGTCTGTCCAGGCTGTTAAACCTGCTCTGAAAAAGTGCCAGACAGATTCCACATTTAGAAATACTGCCAAGCAAGTGCTCCCCTGAATTTTTCAGCTGCAACAAAAAAGCAAAGAGCAACTTAATATTGGGCTAAATGTTAAGTTGTCCCCTTTGTACAAAAACTGAGTCATAAAACTGATGGCAGCACCACAGTTAGAAACACAACCCTGCCGCCGGCAGAAAATAACATTTCTGTTATTAGGATTTCTTAATTCTCGTGGTGCACAGGCACAGGGAAAGGGAATGGCTTTGCTGCCTGTCAACCTCTCACTTGCACCGCCAGAAATATTCCCTCAGATTTAGGATGAGCTCTGGAAGCAGAGCAGCAGCTCAGCTCTGGTTGTCCCTAAACAAGGCATAAACTGAGGAGCCAGAATTGCTGTGACCCACTGTGTGCTCTCCTTGATGGGGGAAACAGGATTCTGGGTGAAAAGAAGAGGGAATAATTATCTTCTTTCCATCAGCAAGTCTCTGTTTCTCACTGCCAGGAACCTTGCTAGAACTAGAACTATAATGCAATTAACAGCCCTTTCTGAGCACTTTAATTTCTGCATCTGAGCAGAATAAATTACTGTCAGAAACACCAGAACTGATCTCTCCACCTCTGTAGGGGTGTTCTCAAAAGCAGAAAAAGAAACAGAAAAAACTGATTATTCACCAGAAATATTCCCAAAGGCTACTGTGAAAGCAGTGTTGGCCCCAGGAGAGGTCCATAAGGAAGAAAACAGCATTTCTGCTCTGAGATTGGGAAAGGATGCAAAGAAAAGGAGGGACCCCAGGTGTCACCTAGAGCTGGCTCACTTAAAGTGGGACCTTGGAAATCCCTCCTGAACCACTGCCCAAGCATAATGGCTAATATTAACTCAGGGGAACTGTCATAATCTGCTTTAGACCTGAACATTCCCAGCAGTTGTGTTTCTACCAATTCCCAGGGTGAGCCCTCCTTGATTGTGCTGAGCTTTGCTGGACTCTGATTCTTACTGGGATTCAGAAATAACATCACCTCCTCCATAAAACTCCTGAGGAGTCCAAAGCCACGGATGTTCCGAGTCCAAGTTTATTCCAGTCAATATTCTCAGACCAAATTTAACACTTGAGGGATTCATAAAGCAGCAACAGCCGCCGATGTCCCTTTGAGTAACCACAGAGCTGCAGCTGGGAAGAAATGGAGAGGGAAAATTTCCTTTGGTCACAAGGAAACATGCAAAAAGCAGGTAACACTCTGCTGTTTGAGACATGGTTCATGTGTTTTCAAAATGAGGGAGATAGCTCTCTGTTTCCAGGAGAGCAGCTGCAGCTCTGAGGCTATGAAGAGCCCCGGAAGCCCACTGGTTTTATATTTTATTTATAAAAACTGGGATTATATATAGCCAGGTGTGGGGGACTTTGAGCATTCATGATAAAAAAAATGTTAATGAAAACTCACATTAAGAGGATATTGTCAGATCTTTACAGACTTTCAGAGGTTCTACTGAATGCACTGAGAAATAACCGCTATTTATAAATTACTATGATTTTGCTTATACCACCTTTTTGTTGAGAAAAAAATTCAATTTCACAAGGATGACATCAAAATTGTGTATATAAACTCAGGAACCAGTTAAATTAAAGTATCAAGGTTTAATTAATTGCAATAAAAACAATAAAACTGATGCTGTTGGGTACTTTAAAGCTGTGATTGTCAGCAATGCAAGAATTGCACAGATTTCCTCATTTGCTCTTTATTGAAGCACAATTGATACTAATTTGATGAATGCAGAAATGCTGGCTACTGTGAAGTAACATTTTTTAGGAATAGAGAAACACAGACAGCATGCCACCACTGCATGGCAGCCTTTTTGTACAGCTTTTTTCCTTTTATTAACTCAGAATGAGACAAATATGAAGGCAAGAGTCAGCAAACCAGAATATGGACACCTTGAAGTCCTGACCTGACAAATGAATCTCAGTTATTCCATCTGATGGAATTTTCTTTTATGGANAAAAAAAAACCAAAAAAAACCTGAGTCAGGGAGAGAAGATTTGGCCTTCCTAGTAAATATCTTGAGTGATGATCGTAAACAGACTAGACATTATCTACATTACTAAAAGATACCCTCATGAGTGTGGGTGTGGTTCACGATTCAGCTGGGAAAAAAAAATTACTTTTCAGAGAAATGAAGTGCCAGATTTATTGGGCCTTTTTTGTAATTTTTTCATTGTCTGCTTTCAGTGTTCACAGAAAGAAACTCCATACTACTAAGGAGACACAGGACCAATTTCCTCCTAGAAAGCATCACTCACCAACAGGACACGCAGCCACTCCACACCTTATGGTCCAGAAGTACCACCTGTTCACACAGAACCCAATTAAAACCAAAACAAATAAAACTTTTCAGGTTCTTCCACAGCTGGTAGCAGTGGCCACACTGGCACAGCAAAATGAAGCATCCTCAGGTCACACTCACATTCCATTCTACAGTGATTTGGCTTGGAAAATTTTCACATAAAAGGTTCTCATCCTTCCCTTTTCCCCCCGAGGCTCATCACAGAGCAGGATATGAGGCAACAAGGAGTTTGGTACGTTCAAAGCCAGAATGACAATGGTTTTATCCTCTGAACTTGTTCAAGCTGTTAAAGAAATGTTGATGCATCTCATGCTTGTGAGGGATTACTCACCAATCCAACCAGCTTCCAAGTTTTTTTGCATTCATCTGTGTTTGACCCTGAAAGAACAAATTACACATAAGATATCTGTGTTCTGTAGAGTTTAATTAGAAACACAGAGTGGGAAAACAGACATGAGAAAGAATGTTTAATTATTTAACAGCATTCAAATAACCAAGTTGCTCAGACTCAATAGCAGTCAGACTGTGGTGCAGCTGGTGCTTTGAGAGGTTTTAGCTTCCTTTGATTTTTCATTCCATATAAATTGAAAGACATGATAAGCATATTTTAGCTCATATTTTCAATTACTTTTGAGCAGATAATATAGCTGAAGCTCAGCAGCCAGCTTAGAAGAAAAGGAAATGGTGTCTCTGTGAAGTTAATTTGGTAGAAAGCAAAGGGCATCGTCCTGTAGTTGCTCATTACCGTCGTCTGTCACTGCCTTCCCAGGAATCTGGAAGAGCTCAGTGTGGAGGATGGATAGCAATTTTCAGTACTGAGTCCGCAGTGTGCACATCTGCTTAATTTTCAGTGAAATTGCGGCCTAAATACTTTTATCTCTAGCTGGAAAACCATAGACATTGTCTTCATGGAGAACACTACCAATTTTCAGGAATATAAATTCCTGAATTTTTATTTGGCTGGACCTGTCATCCACAGAGATGGACACGAACCAACCATTACTAGGGATCAAACCCAGAAATGTCAGGAGTGAAAGATCAGAATTCCGTGGTATCAACTGAAGACTCGATTGTCAAAGTGGAATAACTAGCCTGTTCTGTCACTGGAAAAAGGTGCTGGAGATTCTAGCTGAGACAATAATTTCTGTTTTGTTTTTCTCATGGCCCTGCATCTAAAGGAAATTAGACCAGAGAATTGTTTCCAAACTGACTACAAAACAGCCACCTGAAAGAAACTTTGAAGCTCCTACAACCTGAACCTGAACCAGGCTCCAAGTCAGCATCTGAAAGGAAAAGTCCTTCTCTTGGAGCGAACACACTGGGTCTTTAACAAAGGTGGAATGAAAGGTGGTGGATGCAAAAGCAGCAATTACCTGACTGCAGCTACTCTGCTAATTCCTGTCCTATTTGCATGGTGTGCAATTATTTATTTGCATTACTCAGCCAGCCACAGATGTGCAACCATAAAGTGAATTACGCATTCTTCTCAAAATGGAAGTTGTAATCACGTATAAAAATGAAAGTTGAAATTACATATCACTTTCACCCTTTTTCTTATTTATTTCATGTCATTACTCATTCTTTCCACATGCATTATTCTGTTCAATCTCATATAAGAAAATAAGGTGTACACATAGGGATTCACACATATCTTAATGGGAACTTTTATTTACAAAGACAAAAGCATGATTGCTGTCCATATGGATTTACACGGAGCTCATATTAATAGAAAATACACTGTCTATGATTTTGAAAATAGAGGTTGTTTAAAAATGTATAAGCTTTGTGATCCTCAGCCACTTTTCCAAGATATCTCATCTGTAATTCAAATTAAAGGTGGTGTAAATCATTATGGATCAAAGTTGTGGGGTATTTTTTTTTTAAACTCTGTATCAAAGGTAATCATCTCCTAATGATGTAGAATAAATTGTAAGTAAAATACATGAGGGTCTAAATTTTACTCAGGAGGCTGAGTTTGAATGAGTAACCTCAGTCTCTTTAAAGAATTCTCTTACTTGACAGAAAACAAAAAGTGGGGATAAAAAAGTCAGGGCCAATCAGCTAACAAAGTGATATGCAGTGACCTTTTTGCATTTTGGTGATTCCCAGTTTCTCTGTAATGCCATAAAATAGAGGAAAATGGGTTTATTCTTTTGAAATCATTACCAAATTCACTGGGCCATTAGGCAGCAGAGAGATCTCTCACACGGGAACTCTGAAATGCTCCATTCTGTGCGTCAGACAAGTTGCTCCAACACCACGATTTCTCAAGTAGGTGTTATGCTGGCACTGAGCAGGAGAGTGTTTTTCCTCTCACGACCAATAGTTCAGGGAAAAATTTCAGCACTGATAAAAAAAGTGTATTTTCAGTTTGAATTACTCAGAATGTTCTCCTGACATCAAAATAATCCTGTTCAAAGTTAGGGGGTTTTATGAGGATTACAGTTTCACTTTTCATTAAATTTCAGAGTATCATGCACTTAAATTCTGTTTCAGATAACAGAATCAAAATCTTCACTGTAACGAAACAAGCACCTGATATTATAAAAATCACTGTTTTCCAAAGCATTTCCTGACAAGTTAACTGAAACAAGCACTTTCTCATGAAAGGTTTCTGTTTTGCTAAATTACCACTTTCAACAACAAAAATGTCTCACATTATTGTGAGGCCTTGTGGTTTTTTTATGAAACCTACCTTTCCAGTTTCTGCTAATACATCTCTACAACAAGGAAACAATTTTCCAAATGGCAACTTTCCCACACTTGAAGACTTATATCTGAAATGATGACACGTACCAAAGCTCTCTGTATTGCAGTGTCTGAAGGGTTCTGAGATATTTTTATCTTATAAAACACAACATGACAATGAGCAAAATGTAAAAATGGACTGGTCCTGCAGTTTTAAATGTTTAACACGTGTACAACTGAGACAGGACAGATATGTAACAGTTTAGAGGTAAATCTCACATGTTGGTGGCTCATTCTCTAAATCCACACCACAGGTCCTCTTGTAATCTGCTCTTTATTTCCTTTGTCCCTTCCAGATAACTCTCTTCCTTAATTTCTTTTGCAGAGAATCAAGTATGTCTGGGTAGAGCAGAATGCCCCACAGGGGCATCTGAAACATGCTGCCTCTTTGCCTGTGTCTAACAAGAAATAAAACCCTCCAAATCAACCTTCTCTTGCCATCACACTTACAAAAACGTGTGTTCTGTGCTCCTCTCCATTGCTGCTCATTGTTCTCCACATTCAGATTAGCTGCCTTTGCGAATGTGACAAAATCTCCTCACCAATATCATCAGATTTGGTCAAACTTCCTGAAAAAAAAAAAAAAAAGAAAGAAATGAGGGAAATGTAATTCCTGAAGCTGTTAAAAATATCAGCATTTCCCAATGTCACCTTCATTTACCTCCCACACACACACATACCCACCAGCCCCTCGAAGCAGCGCACGAGAAAATCACGGTATTCCAGCCAGAACAACCAGACACACTCAGAATCCCAGAAGCACAGACGGGTTTGGGTTGGGAAGGACCATAAAGCCCATCCAGTGCCACTCCCTGCCATGGCAGGGACATTTTTGTTATCTCAGGCTGCTCCAGGCGCTGTCCCAGCCTTGGTGTTAATGATGTTGACGGCGATTAACGCACGGTGTGTGTTTAGTAGGATGAAAACCTCAAGTCAAGCACTGTTGGTGAAAGGAATAAAGGAGTGTCTTTACAAACAAATGGCTGGTAAAGATAAGACCTGAGTCTGCTGGTAAGGTAACTTTGATACTGAGAGATAGAAGGAACAATAGGTAGGATTTCCATAGGAGTTTCCCTAGTTAGATTTACCCAAAATTGTGTTAATAAACTACAAGAACAGAGACACAAGAATAAGAAGAAAAGGGGGATGTGTATTGGGGATGTCTGTATTAAGGGGGGTGTATATTAATTAGGCGTTCCAGGAAATCTGTACCTCTCGAGTACCTCAGGCAATGGGGAAAAGAGAGAGGGAACCTGCGGTCGGGAATTCGGATAAAAGAGGCTGCGTCCTCTGTCAGTCTGAGAGAGACCCCATGGGAAATGTCCATGACCTCTCCCTTTATTCATGAATAAAGCTACAGGACTCCTCTGTCTCCTTTTTGGACACACACCTCTGGCGTTTGTGGATTAATTTTCCTGACACTGGGAAAGCTAAAGACACTTTTTGCCCGTGTTTGACTGACCTGACTGATCCAGACTCCGCTCCAGAACTGACATTTTTCAGTGGGATTTGTACAGTACATTTTTTTCCTCTGAAATAACGATGTCTTTGCCAGAGGCAGGGAGTAGGATTGTAATCCTCCATGTGATTAAATGAGTAAAAGTCACTCAGAAAGTGACTCTTGTTCACCTCTCTTGCCCTTCTTTCTTAAGAAATCAAACATGATTAAAGACTTGGTTTTATTCTCATTGGACTTAAAAGAAATTATTATAATGAAAGATCAATGTGCTTTACAAAATATAAAGAGTAATGACTTTACAAATTCACAGTAAATCTTGTGTGGTTGATTTCCTCCTTGAAATATTTCATTTAAATAGATTTCTAAAAGTTGGTTAATGTAAGACTGATCTATACGTAACATATCAGCCCTTAGCTCTATTTTTTAAAAAAAGTCAACAAAATTTGAAATGAGAAATAATAATCAAATATTTATAAGATTTCTTCCTGCCTATTTCTTGTATCAATCTTCCCAATCACCATTTCTCTTACATTTTACTGCCCTATATTTTATCATTAACAATCACTGAATACCAAAATGAAGTTTCTTCCATGTCAGGGAAACAAACAAATAAACAAATAACCTACAAAGCCAACCAACAAATCAACCAAAAACAAACAAAAATACAAATAAACAACCCAGACAAACAAAAACCCAAACATAATTCTGAAGTCAAATCATTGCTATTCATTTGGGAAGATGATTCAGGTTCAAAATTCTGTGGAAGTTTTCAGGAAATGCACTCCTAATTTCCTTCAACATTTCTGAGCATGCTAATTTCATGTGCTGTGAACAGTTAAACTGATTTTGGTTAAATTAGTCCAAGTAAAGTAAAATGTGGGGAAGTCTGTAAGAGGTCCTAAATCACCTCAACAGTGTGTCTATTATCTTCTGTTCTGCTGTTTTATATCCTTCCAGTTCCAGGCAGAGCTGAGGGTTTGAAGGGTGTGGCAACAGGAGGCAGGGGAAAAAAAAAAGAAAAAGAAAAAAGCAAAATTTTGAAATCTTATTCAACAGCTCCAGTCTTCATCCAAATGCAGCTTTTGTCAAAATACTCACATATTACAAGAAAGTAGTCACCAGGCTTTCATCAGCAATGTACTGACTCTTCTGGCTGGAGAAGGAGAAAAAGAAGCAGTGTCTTGCTCACAACTGAGTTTACCACAGAGAAAGTAATTTCAGTGACTTTCTGTCCAGCAGGAAAGGAGCAGACCTCATAAATTTTCATCTGCAGTTTCTAGAGAATCATTAAAGGCTCAATTGTGAGTCTTTGCCTGGCTGTAAATGGGGGAAACTGATCTTCATTCTCAAACACATGAGAATTACAAGATTATGGTTATCCCAACAAAATTCCATTATAACGAAAAGGTGTCAGAGAGAAATGCAACCAAATTTAGGAAAATCGCTGCAACCCTGATGAAAGAAAAGAACAATCAAAACGTTCATATCTTCAGATTGCAAAAAGTTCATTTTCTGTTTATCTGACAGTAACTCGTCCTGCAAAGAGGCAGGACAGTTGAATGGAGCATTCATTCCTCTTCACCACTGGACGTCTGCTCCTTCCAATGATTTCCAAAATTCCCTTCCTGAATTTTTGCTTTGCAAAGGCCAAGTCACTGTGCTAATATTTGTCCAGTGGAAAGCAGCCAAAATATACTCATATAGCCAGTTTGCATTCATTTGCTGTAAATATGTTATTCATTCTTCACCTTTTCAAGCGGTACGTGCCAGTGATGGGAGTGAATAGGATTAGCCCAGCATGTATGAATAGATTTCCATAATTAATACAGTATTTGAATTCTTAATCTTGTATGCTTTTGGTGCTGAAAAAATTCTTAAGGCATTTATGAAAAACAATGTTGCAAAGCTTTGAGAGATGCACTAAGAAATGGATAGCACAGACAGTGACATGCACTTTTCCAGAGATCTTCTTCCAAATTCTTTTAACTGTGAAAAGAGTGGGTAAATGTTTTTAGTGAGTGGTTCTTTTAAAATTAACTGGAAGTACAAAATGAGAAGTCCTCACTTTAGTTAGAAGTAAGTATCATGGATCAGGCAAACCAACTCTTTAAAGCCTGACACATTGTCATGATCTTATCTACACAGCAGAAACAGAAAATTGGATGTAGATTATATTTCAACATTAAAAAACCAAAAAGGCGGTTTAAAATATTTTTCATTATAAGCTTTGTGGCTAGAGTTAGTTATTTTGATTAGATTAGTGAATGGAATTATCAGATAGTTAAAATACAGAGTTTCATTAAGCAGTAAATCAAAACAGATGACAAACATCAACTCTGAATACTGTATTATTGCAGTGTGCCCACTGACATCAGATGCAGGTGTCTGAGTCACCTCCCCCAAAAGTGATATAACTGGAGGATGCCATATGTTCTAATGCAGTGTTTTTCAGCTGTAACACATACTTATTTCCAATTATTACAGCAATATTTTGGACCGTTAATGGATCAGGTGAAGTGTTCAGTGATAGTTTGGATAACTGAGGGATTTACTTCACAGTAAGAAGCCTCCTTGCAATTTTTTGTCCTTTTGTTAGTAAGCACAACTTGACAAGTATTCAGCTTTTGCCTCAAGATTTTTTTCCATTTAGTTCAGGAGTTGGAGTGTTCCTTTGAAATATACTTCTACTATTAGAAATTTATATTTCTATCTTTGTCCTGTCTTATGACTAAATTTCAATAAATTTCTTTTGGAGGGCTATTCTCAGAGTAAAATATCTAATGAAGAGCATGTCTTATAGAAGTCCAGTGATTTCTCTCTCACAATCCACTGTTCACACCTTTTTCAGGCAAAAACTGCTAACTGAGGGAACCTACTGTGGATCTGAAAAGGCTGCAGCTGGATTAATCCACTGCTGTGCTAATGAGCAATTCAGCTGCAAGAACTGCAAGGAAAGGCTGAGAATTCGATTTCTTCATCCTGGGAAAGGGAATCTTTGGGCTGACCTAATTTTGGCCCTCCAGTACCTGAAGGGGCTACAGGAAAGGGTGCCCAGAGCAGCTGGGGCTGCCCCTGGGAAAACAAAAAAACAAAAAAACAAAAAAACAAACAAAAAAAAAACCAAAAAAAAAAAAAAAGAGGGTGTTTTACTGTTTTGAAACAGTTGATGCTCATATTATTTCTGTGTGAAACCTGGCACAATAGGTAAAAGAAATTCACAAAATGGAAGGGGCCTATCTCTGCTTCATTTCAACAATCAATTAAGTATCATGGAATACACAGGCCTGTGCACAATGTTGTGGGATAACCCAGAAAAATTCAAAGGAATTGCACGAAGGAATCTACCTGTTGAAAATAGCACTCCAGGACAGGTCAGAATAAAGAGATTAATAGCATTAATGCTTTGTGCCATCTTAATGCTTTGTGCCATCTTAATGCTTTGTCACACTAAGTATTTCATTAAATATTATATTTGTAGGGCATAAAAAACTTCCAGGTATTGGTATGATTAACTCTAGGAGATTACAGAGTAGGGAGCTGTGCAGTTGTACTTAAGACAACAAGGACTTAAGGAACTTAAGGAACAAGAACTGTGCTCTCTGAAAGCAAAAAGAAGCTCCACAGGGGTTGGACAAAAGATTTTAGAGGCTTTCAGAATGGACTGAACTGTCCCATTCCCAAGCAAACACACTCACCAGGTCCTGCCATGGGGGATGTGCACTGGATGCAGGTTTTTCCTGCTGGTCTGAGTGTCCTGCAGTGTGTGACAGCTCCAGAGCTGCCCAGCACCTGCTGGACCGTGGGGATGTGTCCATTTATTTCCACATGCTGTGTGTTGTTTTCCCCAGTAAGCTCTGCACATCTCTATCAATTCCAAGCAAAATGCTGGATGCCAAGTCACCACAGGGTTTGTGTCAGCGTTTGTTAAACACACTCTGTACGCTCTCATTAATTTTACATGGCTGTGGTGTCACTGCTGGGGAAATGCAAATGGCAGCACACGGCATTGCCCTGTGGGGGAACAAGGGAAACACTGCATATTTCAGTAATGCAGGAATCACTTTTCCTGCCTTCACAGACTTCTTTGCGTTTTTTTGCTGTATGGACAGCTTCTGTGCCACTTCTTACCTGCCTAAGGCACCCCTCTATAGACAGGATTTTTTACACACGACTTATAAATCTCTGAATTTTAAAAACAATGAAAGATAGGCTTGCATGGCAGGGGAATACTTCTGAAAAAAATAAAACCCCTTAATATTTAAGAAACAATAGCAAAATCATGCTTCCCTCTGTATCCATCTGTGGGGTTTGGAGGCAGGCTCACACAGGTTCACACAGTTCTAAAGCTTGTGTACACTCAGACCAAATTCCCTATTATGGGGCTTGAGAAACAGGAATAGACTGGAGCTGGATGAGCATTCTACTTGATTTGTAAAGATAAAAGAAGCATTCCTCCGGTTTTTACTCTGATGTGGGAATAAATTCCAGCTGAGGATTCTGTGTCCAACTGATGTCCCCAGAGAGGAAGAGCAGTCAGGGCTGCTGGAGCACGAGGTTGATGTGAAGGCAGGGGAATATCAGGAGGGCAGGATGAGGCAAACCTGCTGCTCTGATGGAGCACATTTCTCCCAAAATCAGTTTGTTACAGACATCCTCTGCCTCTGCATTTTTCTGCCCATTTTCTCAGTGTTCACTCAGGATTCCTTTACCAGCAAAACCCCTGAGCATGAAGACCCCAGCCTTTGCAGATCCCACAGCCATAGAATATTGCTCTCAGAAATACCTGTGACAATTTGTCTGCCACTTGTCCCCTTTGTCTCAAGACCAGTGGCCTGACACCATTTCAACAGCACAAAACTGGAGGAACCTGCTGTATTTTCCATGGGCAACAGTTCATTTATGTTTTCTTGCCTGATGTCAGCCAGCAATGATGGAATGTGAGAAAAACAAGATGTGCAAAGACCACTCAGTACAGGGGCTCAGCTTCCACTGAGCATCCACAAAATATTTTCCTTTTTCTGCTCACCAGTCTCTCGATATTCAGCAGCAGCCAGCTCTTTTCCCTGTATTCTACAGTTTCAGAGGTTTTCACTGTCTTGGGGTGGTGTCTTTTAACAACATCCTGCTTTATTTCTTGATAGTTTTGATCTTGTCATATACAGTACATCTCTCACTCCCAGGTGTGAACAATACCAGGTTAGCCACACATGATAGGAGGGACTGTGCTTTTCAAAAACTGTAGAAAAAAAAAACCAAAACCAAACACAACACTTCACTGTAAAAGAAAAAAACAAAAGAACAAAAAAAAACCCCAAACAAAAAACCACAAACAAACAAACAAAAAAAAAACCAACCAAACAAAAGAAAACAAACCTACAAAACCACAGCAAGAGACCTAAGAGTATCCATCTTTTCAGAACACAGTGTGGGTGAGCAGAGAAGCTTAATTGAACAACTTGATTTCCATTTACAGTCCTAACTTGGGAGGGGGGGGGGGGGGGGGAAATAAAAAATGCCACACACT
>VZTX01022727.1:0-17871 GCA_013400915.1 Pardalotus punctatus | reverse complement strand
GGGGGGGGGGGGGGGGGGAAGGAAATAAAAATGTCCCTAAACTTGATCAAACACAAGGACTATGTAATTTATGATAGCTCAGAGAAGCCAGGGCCATAGATGCTGCTTCTGGAACAGCTGAAAAGATAACATCTATTGCACTAACAGAAATGAAAAACTGAATATGTTTTAATTATTTCCAAACCCCTGGCCAGAAATAATACCCCAATTTTGGATACATGGCTTTTTTTAATCACCCAGTGATTTAAATTCAGCACGTCTTGAGGATGTGCTCAAGGGTCACAGCACCATGAGGATGCCCTGCAACTAATTTTAATGTGAGAAAATCCTGTTCCTTCATAAAAAACAGGTACATTTTGGATTTTGCTTTTGGACACAACGTACTTATAGTAGAATTCCACTGATAAGAAAAGGAAAGTAAGTTTTGTATTAATTACTCATCAACCAGCATAGCACCATGCATGATTTACACAGAACAAAGTATTTTCCACAGTGACACTTTGGAAAGTATGCCTGTGGATCAGTACCCAAAATAACACATGCTAGTAGCACACAGCTTTGGAAAAAGTTAAAAGATATTAAATGTAAAAGAATAGAATATATTACTCTCTCAGTATAGAACAAAATTATGATGTCAAGCTTGCTGCCGTAAAATGTGGAGAGTAAGATTTTTAGAATTTAAAAAAAAGAATAGGCGTAAAAAGATCTTGTGTGTGAAAATTATGTCATTTTTTCACAAATTCTTTCCTCTGATTTTGAGGATTTTCATATCAAAGATATAGCCCTTGAATAGTCATCGCTTCTTCGAACATAAGCTTTTCCTCATAGTCTATCAAAAATAGTATTTTTAAATTTTTGGCAAGCAATAATTTTTCCCAAAAAAAGGAACTACAACCATATGGGAAACATGAAAATTAAAGTAGCATAGCAAAAACATAATTTTAGGGCCTGGAAGCAGGTGCTGAGAACTGATTTTAAAACACTGGTTCAAAACCCACCCACCTTTTCCTCTTTCTTCCTGCCCTTCCTTCCCCTCTGCCACCCAGACAGACATTTAAGAGGGATGAACACCCACCATATAATGAGCAAATCAGGGGATTTGTGGCTTTTCTTCAGGTATTTAAACCATTCTTTTGGGCTGAGTTCCAAATTTTCCGTTCTTGCTCATAATCAGCATTTTGGGGGTTATGTAAGCTGGAATCGAAGAAATTTTGAAGTTCTTTTTGTATTGCAAAGACTATGTAAAAGTGTAAAACAAGTAAAAATAAAGAGAGAATAAAAATTAGTAATTCCTTAAACAGGACAGAAACAGAAGCTCATTTTACTTGTATGATATTCAATAAAAAGCTTCTCTTCTGCCACTTCCAGAATCTTAACTACCAAATGAAAGAAAAAGTTTAAATGTTTATTTGGATATTTTCAACTGCTTTCATACATATGCATAATGTAATTGGTTTCCTGCTAGTTTGATTGTAGTAATTTATCTTGTACACCACGAAAATAATAATAGCTCCTGGGGAGTTTAAATTGTTTAGCAATGAAGATTATATGAGAGCAAAAGTCTATTATCTGCCGATGCTTCAGAAATTAATGCGTAAATAAGGGTAGTATGTCTAAACATATTCAATCACCTCAAACGTTGCCACTGGAAATATTTTATCACTGTAAAAGACAAGTGGTCAATGATCCATCAAAGAACCAAAATGAGAAAGTATAATTTATTTGGCTAGAAAGGAGGTCTCTGGAAGAAACTCAATACTAATAACACTAATACTAATAATAATAATAATAATAAATAATGTGTTTATCACAAGTCAGTGTTGACTGTATGTCAAGCACTACTTCTGATTTTTATTTCTCTTTAGAGTAGCAAGAGTTTCTCCCACATTTCCTTCTGGATTTTGGGAATTCCTTACTCTGAAGCTCCACTGGGCATTAGTCCCCAAAGCATAACATGATTTGTCTCCCATTAATACCAGTGGGTCTCTATCCAGGGAATTTAAAAAGAATCTCTCTGCTGACAACTAAAACAGTCAAGTCTCTGACTGTCAAGCCGGGACTCACTCACAGACAAACTGAAAGTTTTCATAATCACCGGCTAAACAACAAAAAATGTTGGTTTCGCAGGGGATTTTTCACCACGAGGAATTTCACCAGTTTCTCTGAGACCTCTGTCTGAAAACCCATTGCATCTCAAATACATTATTTTCTCATTTTCGAGTTTCTTCTTCTGCTTCAGCAGCACGTTATGATTTTGGTTGGTATGTAAGGCTACAACCAGGTCCTGATGGATGATTCAGAGAGATGTGTTATTTTCTACCTCAAGGCATGGGGGGGTTTTCATTCCCTTTTTCTTGGGGAAAGGGGGGATAGTTACCTCTAGAAAGACTGATTTGAGGATCATTTCTGCAGATTCAGTTTTCTATGGGGTTTTTCTCATCATCAAATTATCAGGATAGATGATCTCCCATTGTTTAACAAATTTCAAGACATGGAACAGAGACAGTGCTACCTTCTAGACAGTACTTATTAATTGGTGATTAATTTAACTGACATTTCTTACACTTTGTGAAAGATGTTCTGAACAGAACTGACTTCTCTTGGTACCTCTTGATTTTCAAACATGGAATTATTTCAATCACCCATCAGTGCTATCTTGCACCCCATTTTCAATCAAGTTCATACAAACTCCTGTTGCTGCAAACGCTTTCAGGTGTTTTAATCAGTGAAAAGGTCAGGTAAAAAACCACCTGATTCCTACAGAGTCCAGAAGAATTTTGCCATTCCCTTGGCACTGGGTGATTAGAGCACTTCTTGGAGGGGCAGACAGAGTAGTTCCCATTGTAGTGACTTCTCAGTGCTTCATTCAATCTGAATTGGTTCAGATGACAAAATTATACTTTGAAGTGTCTTTTATCCTGGAAGTTCTCCAGGCAAATGGGCATCAGGGTTCAAATCAGCACAAACAGAGGAGCATATTGAACAAATTTCTATTTGAGTGTCAGTCATTACAATACTCAGTCAGCATTGACCTGCTTTCGCTTCCTCTTTGGCAAATTCTTCTCAGAATTCATTTCAGCTGCTTCATCTTCATTAAAGATCTGTGAAAAAAAAAAAAAAGCAACATTTGGCTTGGGTTGAAAGGAAATGAGAGAGCTGTGAACACATTTCTGCTTTGATCATAATTCTTTCCCCCTAAAACCTTCAGTGGCAGCAGCAAGGGGTGGATTCTGCAGACTTGGTGTCTTTGTACAATCGAGGACAAGGTTTTGTCGTTTCCTTGATTTAACTCAGATTGCGTTGACATTGGCAGAAATACATTGAACACCAGTGATAATCACTTGTTACCGGCAGATTTTAGTTCAAAAGTTCAAAAATTATTCAAATTCTTAAGGTCTTAAGGTCAGATCCAGGCAAATCCAGTCCTCCCTGAACTTTTGCAGGGGGATCATCTTCCATCACTTGGCTGCAGCCCATTCCCATTTTCATTGTCCCCTGTTCTCACAGCCCCCTGAGGCGAGGTGTCTGATGAAATCACCCCATCCATATCCACATTCACATCCACATCCACATTCACATCCACATCCACATCCACATCCACATCCATATCCAGGCACATCAGCCTGAATAACCTGGCACACAGCCACGCTTCCTGCTGCTCACCCCATCCCTCAGCCCAGCTGAATTTTCCGCTCTCAATGAGATCAGGGACGTCGGTCACCAAATTATCCCATTATTTAATAAAAGCTTGAGAGGATTCCATGTGATCTGGGAGGAATATCCGCAGTGTCTGAAAAACTGGAATTATCAACTTCACCCTTTTAGCATCACAGCCCTCGGTCTGCACCAAAGGGTCTTTGTGACAGAGTAATTAAGCAGCACCCTGCAGGAAGAGGATGCTTTTAATGGAGATGGATAATGAGTTTCTAACAAGAATGGATAATATCTCTCATTTCTGCATAGAATTAATATCCCTAGGGAGGGACAGCCTTCCTAAAGCCGAAAGAAACCAACCCAAGCCAGATATAAAGATTACCTTTCACCTCTTCAAAAAGACAGGGAGAAAAAAAGCAAAGGAAAATGGAAAGGAAAAAGGAGCACCGAAGTGCAGCAAGTGGATTTTCTCATAATTTTATTGGTCTTGAAAGCGGTGCTTAGTCATGGAGTAAACAACTTTCTCCAACAAGCATAAATCTGACCTGGACATCCCTCACTGCTCTGGGAAAGAATAAATTTCAGTCCTGGCCTTCAGGTCTTCGTGTGCTGTGTATTGTGCCTGAAGTTTTCTTTCACTGTCACTCTCTTAAAACTTCATTTGGGTGTTTTCTGTACATTCCTCTTGTGATCACTCTAAAATCTTATTAGGTATGACTGAGGGTGATTTTTTAAAATATGTATTATAAAAAAATAACTTCTACAAAACTAAAACCTTCTAACAGTCTTTACATTTATTTCCTTAATTGATAGTTGTTCTTTTTATACCCTTTCTAGCTTTAAACAAGCAGTATAGATATAAAAATTGAAAGCTGAGCATGTGAACGAGTGAAATTAGCACACAGAAATTTATTGTATTCTTCTAACTACTCTTCAATTTTTAAATAACTTCCTAAATTTAACTTCAATTACTGTTAGAGGAAAAAAAATAAAAAATTTCCTTTAATTAAAATGTAAATTTCACCCAAATAAAATTTTGGCAGAGAACAAATCTTGTAACCTCAAAAATTACATAGACACTCCCTCAAGAAACAATTCTTAAGCAATCAATCAATAGTCCTAGGCCACTTTGCAGCCAACAAATATACCAAGGGTTAAATTCCAGATTGCTGAATTGAGAAAAAAATACTTTGGTGCTTGTGTTTTCATTTTTGAGAGCCAGAATTTTTCCAAGAAAATAAGCATTCCTCATCAGCCTTCAATGACATGCATGTTAATCAGTGTACAATTTTTCTCCAACTTTTTATACACAAAACCAATATATTAATAAAATTTAAAAAAAAAAACAAAAAAACAGTTGCATACTTGTCGTGCAGGTTGGGATATTGGAAGATATGGAAAACCTTCACTGCAAATCCTGGTGACTTGGGGAAATCAGACCATACTGTGTAGTCTTGTGCAAAACCACACGAAAACTCTTTACACACCCCTAAACTGCCATCTTCTGTGAAAAACAAACAAACAAAACCACAAACCAGACCAAAACAAATCAAGAAACACCCCTGGTATCTGGAATACATTTACACCCATGTGCATTTCTTACATCTCTACAGAAGTTGATAGCAGAAAGGCTTCCTCTGGAAATTACCTATGCCAGCAGAGCAAGCATAAACCAGGCATAATTCTTTGGCAGATAAAACAATCACCAGGAACAGAATCTGTTTTGCAATCCTCGTCTTGTAAAGTACTTATGTATTGGTACTTTAAAAGAACCTGGAGAAATAAAGAGCCATCATATGTGGCACTTTATCTTCTTTCTATTTCCTGGTAGCAGGAGTTTGTGGGTATTTATGTTCCATCTGCATGGAACTCCATTGCAAAGGGAATGTAATCTGCACTAATAACTACACGCTGGAATTACAGCTCTGGCGATGTCTTTGCACATACCCCATTGTATTACCACCTAATAAAGTAGTGACTGTAAAGAGAACAGCTAGGACTGCCCTGGTTTTGATTTCTGGATTTTGTGTGAGGCTCAGAGCCACTGTGGCACAGTGACAAAAGCACTGACTGCACACCTGACCCCTCCCTGGAGTCGCCAGAGCATCCCTTCCTCCTGCACAGCTACACCAGGAATGCTGCCCCTGCTGACACTGGGGACCAAGCTGTCATCCCACTCAGGGCTGCCCCAGAGCAGCCTCACCAAACAGGAATGCCCTTCCATGACCAATTGCCACCAGTTTCGGGATGAAGGAATCTGTAGAGATGCTACATTTTAAAAAAACCATACCCAGGGAGCAGAAATATGTAATTCTGTTTAAATGTATTTAAATATTTCAGTATGATTTTGTCTAAATATGTCTTTCTTAGATATGAGAGGGCTTTGAAAGAACATAATCTTTTAAAGATGTTTATTTCTAAAAGTGCTGTGAAGTACACATCTCTTGGGCAATAGACTTGCTTTTAATGAAGTATGAATCAGTTAAAAATACACTGAATCACACTGCTGTACATGGGCTATCCTCTAGCTTTAGGGAAAACACTACAAACATCTGCTGCATCTACTGTACTTTGTCAGTCTACTGATGTTATGGTTTTTACTGTGTTTTTAAAGTGTGATATTTAAAAGCAGCAGATGTATATGTGAGGATTTTTTTCAAAGAATGACAGCTACGGAACACACTTGGCAGATTTATACACCTCCAATTTTTATAGGTTTACTCTTAAATGTTCAGGAAACATGTAGGACAGAATTGCTCAGATACAAGGCTGTGCTGCCCCCAGCAAAAATATCAAGTTTCACCTACCTGTGTGGGTGGTTTGGGCAGAGAAACACACCCTGAGCCAGAAAAGAACAGGTTATTCCCAGTGCAGACAGACCAAGATAGTCCTGTGAACTTGAGGCTACATTTTGCACATTCCTTCAATGCATCTGATGTTAGAATTAACATTTAAGTTATAAAAGCACAACTACATCAGGAGTTCTTTATAATGAAAAAGAACAAAGAAAAATACTCACAGCTTTCATAACATATATAAAAATGACTGAATATTGCAGCTCTTGGATTCAACATGGAAAAGGAATACAACCTGAGAGCTCTGTAATGGGGCAAATAGAAGAAACAGGTGACTGTATGTGGGAATATTTATTTATCTACATGGATCCACAGGCAATGCTTTATTTACAATCCTTTTGCTGGCAGGCACCATTTTCCATCCGTTCTCCATCCCTTCCTCATCCATAACCCAAAATGAGGAATGTTGATTTCTGCTCACCTTTGGCCAGATGGGTTAAAGGGTTATGTACCCAAATGTGCATCTGGACATCCTCTGGATCAATTGTGCCGATGATCCCAACTGAAACTGCAGCTTGGAAGAACAGCAAATGAGGAACGAGCAGGATTGCAAATGCCTGCCTAAATTTTGTGAGCCATGCATAGTTCTACTCCATATTTTTTCACTAGTAATAATTATGTGGAATTCAAAGTTGCTGAAAAAGAAAATGTTTGTTTTTCATGCCTTCCTTATTTCCATTGTGATCGGCACAAAATTAGATAGTGTAGTACTAAGCCATGCCACTAATATTCTGGGGAATAGCAAAGAATTATGAAATACATATAAAGGTCAGGCCTCTCTTTTCCATGTACAGACTGTGTACAAACTGTGATATGTCAGCAAATGCCCTGACAGTTGCTGAAATTAAACACATGGTTGTGCCCTTGATAAGAACCTTTGTGTTAAACCTTCAGTGGGGTTTGGCCTGAACCTTGCAAATTCAGAACCTGTTGCTCACCCAAGGCAGCTCAAAGAATCCAACAAACTCCCAAAGAAATCAATTAGTTTGAACAAATAGAAATTTGTTCCTGAAGTCACTTGATCACACAAATCTCTGCTTAGATATAAATACCTACTAAAGCACTGTGCAACTAAGATGAGAGTCAGGTTTATCGAAAGAATTATTATAATTATTCTGATCATTCTTTATGATCCATTCACACCCACACAAATGCACAGGCTGTCTCTCATAGGGAAAAAATAAAACAAAAAAAGGAAAAACAAGGAAAAAAAAGAAGAAACAGAAGAGAAAAAAAGAGAAGAAGAAAGAAGAGAGAGAAGAGAAGAGAAGAGAAGAGAAGAGAAGAGAAGAGAAGAGAAGAGAAGAGAAGAGAAGAGAAGAGAAGAGAAGAGAAGAGAAGAGGATTAAAAGAAAAAGAAGGAAAAGTGAACAAAAAAGACAGAAGTGTCCATATAAAAGTTGTACCTAAGAGAAAATATAGTTTTTAAACAGTGAAGAAGTTTTGCCATAAACTTATACTGTATATATTTTTTACACAGTGCAACTTGCTAACACTGTGGTTTATGGGAAATGCTTCACAATTTAGAATTGGTTCTGGATGTTTCAAATTCTGGATTCTCTGATGAGATAAGCCCTTTAAGAAGCCTTACTCTATGTGGGTGACCGCTCAAGATTTCCTGAAAATCCAGCTACAGAATTGCAACTCCTCTCTGCAAGGAACACCACTAAGAGCACTGCACTTGCATTGCTTAAAATGTTATTTCTTCAACAGAAGAGAAGCTGAGTAAAATACATTTATCAAAATTGGTGGTTATTTGGTTTTAAAAAACCCTGGCAATCAGTGTTGCTGTGATGCATTGATTTTCTCCTCAGTGGTTAATGAGGGCACGTAGAGCAGTAGAGCTTGGGCTTGTGGCTGTAAAGAGAAAAAAATATTCTAATTGGGTAAAATACAGACTGATACACTGTCAAAATATAATTTCCCTTTAGCTTCACTGGTCATTAACAGAACATCAGCAAATAAAGACAAACTTCATACCTCTGCAGTAGAAGAAACTTTGAAGCAACAACTGTATTAAAAAAACAAAAAAGAAAAAAGGAAGGGAAAAAATAGGAAGAAGCAGCTCTGAATAAGTAAAAGAATGAAAGTAGATAATAAGTTACAATTTTAAAAACAGCAATATCTTTTATCAGGTACCTGCTCAGCAATTAGCACTGGTGTGAGAGTCTTACTGAATGCCTACAGGAACTTCTAAGTTAAAAATATTAAAAACAATGTATTATTAACTATTATTGTTATGCACTTTGAAAGGGCTTTAACAAGTGAAGAAATTATGCCTCTTGTTACACAAATTTTCCAGATAAGCCCAGAATGAACAGAAATTCAGGGACAATGGTGGAGTTAAAGCTCAAATTCCTGCTGTGTTTAGTGCCCAAGTCACACCAAATTCCCAACACAGACACTTTCGTCTCACACATCTTTTCTGAACGTACCAAGCTTTTGTAGTTGAGTTTAATAAGTCCCAAGTACTAAAAACATCTGGCAGGTAAATATTTTAAGCTTCTAAATGTAGGCTTTCAACATTACAAGTGTTTTTTTATTCTGGTTTACCCTTTCTATTTTCCTCTCATTTGTCGTTTTTATTTTCATTTCCCTTCCAACCATCTCCTTTACTCACTTATTCACTGAATGGCCCATCTTCCATCATTCATATTCCTTTTCAACCTTCATTTCAGAACCCCTTTCACCTCCTTTTTCAAGAAGACAATAACTGGGATAGAACAACATTTACACATTGCATTTGAGCTCTCACAGAAAATGTATGACTGCCCAGGAAAACAAGTCGAAATGATGATGAACTTATGCTTACAGAAGAAAAAGGTTCTGTAGGGCTAGAAAGAAGTGGAATATTCAGCATTTGTAACCTTATTTTTTTTAAACAAACAAAAAAACCAATCTGCATTTATGCTCTTTTTAATAGATTCTTTAAAAAAAAAAAAAAAAAAAGACAAAAAACAATGAGAAAAAAAAAAATCTGTATTTAAATAAATGTGAGATATTTGGTAGCTAAATTCTGGGAAATAAAAGACAAATATAAAAGCTCAAATCCAGTCCCAAGGGTAGCCAGTAGAGAGGATGTTCCGGGAACAGAGGGACCCTGGACATTTCTTAGGGAATAATTTAATAAATCCTGTAAATTGCAAAAGGCACTAAGCAGAATGTTCTGAGGGCCCACAGAGAATCTTCCAAGAATTCATAACACAGAAATAATATGCATTAACCAAGGTGAAGATTTAAAGAGCTGCGCATAAGAGAAGAACCTCAGTGCCCAGAAATGAGTATAACACTGACTATAAAATTAATTAAAGGCCTTTCCCTTTGGTACCTCACTGTAGTGCCCTGTGCAGTGCTAAGATCTTACTCCTTAGGAGGTCACACACCACAGAAGATGCTGCAGCTCTGTGAGATTCCTGACATTGGTGCGACAGGAAGAAACCAATCCAAGCCAAAGACAATTTGCTGTCAGGATTCACTAAGGACATTTCAGCAAGATCTTTCTCAAATCCAGAAGGAAAAAGGGAACAAGCAAAAGAAAAAAGAAGAGAGAGATTGTTTCAATGAAAGATAAAGTTCAATACTAGCAAATGAGAGAGAGGGGAGTTAGATAAAATTAATAATATGCTACTGAATTTCCTTTTCAGCAGACATTTTGTTGAATTCTGGTATTGTTAATGATAAACTAAGCACTGCTACCTTTCTTCAATTATTGTATTTTGTTTATGGGGCACTCGTGTTGACAAAAAAACATCTCTGAAAGAGAGGAATACACAGAAAACATATGGAGACAGAAACAACCCAGGGAGAAAGGTAAAAGGGTTAGATTACAGCAATAATTCATAACAAGTCTAATACATGCCCCCTTGTACTTAAAAAGGATGAGTTAGATTTACACAAATATTAACATGGTACTTTATTTATATGAGTGCACTTATGATTACATTGCAATAAAAAACAAATGTCACGGAATCCCAGGTTGGTTTGGGTTGGAAGGGACCCTAAATCCCATCCCATCCCATGGATCCCATCCCATCCCATCCCATCCCAGGGACACCTCCCACTGTCCCAGGCTGCTCCAAGCCCCAATGTCCAGCCTGGCCTTGGGCACTGCCAGGGATCCAGGGGCAGCCCCAGCTGCTCTGGGAATTCCACCCTGGGCCAGGGCCTGTCCACCCTCCCAGGGAACAATTCCTTCCCAGTATCTAAACCCACTCTCTCTGAAGCCATGTATATGAAAACATACATACATGTCTACATGTCAAAGTAGGAAAAATTTTTTTTTTGCTGAGTAGAAAAACAGAAGTCATAATGTTATAGATTTCTCATAGCTTGAAGATGCAAACGGATATACTTGAGGCGTGCATGTATTTAGAAAGAAGAAAATTCAGTCTCATTCAAAGTTTTTCTTCTTTCCATCCTAAAAAAAGGCTTATTTGCTTCTACATTTTACATCTAAAACGCTTTTGCAGAACTAAATACAGAGCTTTTGACTTTAGAGGGAATTTGCATGCAAGAGCAAAATTTGTCATTTCCTAAGAACTGGATTTAATAACTACTATAATTTCCTAATCACAGTGTCTACAAGTTCACCATGTGCATGGATAGGAGCAAGTGCTGGGACATCAATCCTGTTCTCACCTACAGACCCGATGGCGAGGGTAAAATCAGACTCATTGTGGCTTGATATTGATATTTTTCCTGGCATTCTTCCTTTTACTGGGATAAAGAGAACGGGAAAAAAAAAAATTAAAAAAAAAAAAACCACACAAAATAATAAAAAAAAATGTTTCTGAGTAAAAATATCTGAGAGATGCTCAAGGGGGTTTCAGAAGAAGACCAAGATGCTGAACGAGAATCAATGGACCCCACAAACACACAGGCTGGTATTTGCTTTCTCACTTAACAAGCAGTGCAGATTTTAAAAGGATATGATGGTTGCTACTCAAAATTTCAATTATAAACTGCTTTTCCACATCTCAAACTCACTGCAGAATGAGATACACCAATCAACCAGCTATGTATTCAATAGATACCCAGTAGGAACATCAGGCAAAACTGACAGAAACCGTCTTTCGAGATATCTTGATCATATTTATTCTGTCAACAAGTTTAAGTTATTGGCTGTCCCTCAGTATATTCACTTAGTTCCAGAGATTAAGACATTCTCAGTAAAGAAATGTTTTGCCTCTGGAGTGGATTAGCAGGACTATTTCATATCTGTCATCAAAGCTACTTTAAATCATTCTCTCATTAGGAGCCACAGCAATGGTGCACAGGGAAAAACGATGCTTTTTTGAGGGAAGGCTCAGTCCTCCAAAGAGCTGAGATGTTCCCAGCACAGAAGCGATCTCCCAGTGCTTCCCATGCCAAAGGAAGCATGATTCCCACCAAAATTTGCCACAAAGCTTCAGGTCTTTCAAGGCTTTCCCACCTCAAATGCAATCACCTGCCTTATTGATAGATTTCCCTTCCTACAAATTAATGAAGTATTCATCCATGGCCCACTTGCAAAGATACAGATCATTCTGGAGGCAGGGATTTTGGTGCGTGTTGCCCAGTGCAGACATTCCAAAAGCATTTCACAGATGACAGAAAAAACCCAAAGTACATAGAAAATTTAATATATGAGTTGTTTTGAAGGCCCATGAAGCAGCAGTAAGTGACCAAGAATAATGCTGAGAAAATCTGTACACAGGAAGATTAATAATGAAGAAAAGAAAGATTTTTTAAAAACAACCACTTTTCAGTATTCAGTGTCTCTCACATGGATTTCTTTGCTCATTTTCTCCAAGCCAAAACACTGGAGGTGCAACCATTGAGGTTGGATATATTTGTTACTGAACAAGCAAGTCTGGTACTACCAGCATTTGATCTGCCAGTATGTCTTCTTCAGAAAAAGAGAAAATAATCTCATCCTGGTCAAAACTTGGAGAAAATTGAAGTCAAATCAGTTCCCATGCAAGAGCAGCTAAGCAGGGCAGAACCAAAGCAAGCAAAACCCGTTTGCACACCTTCTCTCTACCCAGCTCAGCTCTCCTCAGGATCAATCACAATAGCAAAACACTCACAAAACACTTTATGTGTTTTTTGTATCAATCCATGAAACATTATTGGGTTAAATTTGGTCTTCATCATTTTACAGCAGCTTAAACAGAGTTTAAACACGGTTCTAGCAAGAAAGAGGATGAAGATAAGCCCCAAGCACGCAGTTTCCCTTATAGGAACCACAAAAATCCAAGCAAAAATCTGACTGTCTCACAGCATCTGGAAACAAACAAAAAAAATTTTTGTTTGATGGGGAAGCCAAGCTGCCTCTTTTTCCTTTAAGTATTTTGTGTTCCCTTGCTCAAGGACAAGAGTGCTCAGTTTGAATGAAGAACTGGAGAGTTTTATTTTCTCAGTCCCAAGTTATTAGCTCCCACCATGGTGACGAAGCTATTGTGACTACTGTGGTCTCTCTTCCCAAATAGTGAGGTAAAATCTTATTTCTGTAACACAAAAAATTTATTTAAAGGAATGGTTCTTAATCAGGGGTACATTTATCAGAGCAGAGACTGAAAGTGTCATGCACTTTTAGCTCTAAGCATCAAGTCATTAAATTTCACTTTTTCTTCTAAAAACAAAGAGGAGAAGAAGAACACAGTTCAAAGGAAAATGCCTCACATGTGATCTGACTGTAGTTTCTGGATTATGTAGATCCATTTTTCTCGCTGATCTCACTCTTTAATAACCATTCATTTGTAAACTGAACACATCCACTGTCCATCACAAAAATAAACAATCCCACACATACACCAAACAACACTAAAGTTACTTCGTGACAGATTAAGTGCTGTACTTCTTTCAAAACATGGCCTGTTAAAGCACTAATCATCTGAATTTGTGATTCAAAAGAAACAAAATTAATCCAGGGCACCCAAAAGATTTGACCTCAGGACTTTGCAATGGTATTTTAGGTTTCAATGCAAGAAAACCACCAGATGCATTTTTATCAGTCCCTTTCCAACTCATTCTTCTGCAAGGACAGACATCTGTTCTGTCAAAACACAAGGGGAACTGAAACACACACCACCCACCCTCCCTGCAAGAAAACTGCAGAAAGGCTAGGAAGCTTCCTGCCACAAACTACAGAGCTTCAGATTAAAAACCAACATTCCACAGACACAGGGAACATTTCTGTTTCCACCTGCTGTCAGTCTGATCTCTCCTGCCATCACCAGGCCAGACTACAAGAGGAACAGCACTCAATGCATTACTTCACTTTCAAATGAGGTTATTTCACTTACACCAGGAGAAAAAACAAAACACACAAAGTAAAATTAAAAGTCACAGTCCATTCACTGTCAAAACCCATGTACTTACCAACCTCAGTTCATTATGAGGCCAGCTAATTAGAAATGTTTAATGGAGACATCAACAGTTTAAGCTTGATCTTTGAAGATTTTTGTTGTTGGTTTGTTGTTTTTTTTCAATTTGTCTAGCTGTTTGAAAATATAATCAACTGGCTAAACAGAATTTCAGCTAAGATATATGCTTTAATTACAGGAACTTCAAACAAGTTGCCAACTTGGCTTATCTGACAAAAACCTTTTCCAAGTTGATTTAGAATATTATGCCATCACCTCGTTAGCACTACAGTTAAAATGCATCACTTGGGTCAAGAGAAGCACATCTATTGAAAGATTTCCACAAAAACACAAAGAAAAACATTTTAATTAATGTAATGAATATCTCAAGAGTTCTAGCAAATTGCCTGATACACAAGGTGCTAAGTAGCAAAACATTGGCAAGAAAATAATTCTAGGAGAAAGTGTTTTTCTTTGCTCTTACTGATTCTTTTTTTTCTAATAGGTGCAGTGCTAATCTTAGGCACTCTTCTAGGGAGAAAGAAACACTCTCCTTCCATATTTCGTTCTTTCTGGTTGTGAGTTTGAGAATTGCTTCATGATTCTGAATGTTTACATTTTTAAGTGCCTACATCAAAAGACATTAAGGGAACAAGATAAGACAATTATATTTGGGTGCTCAAGAAACAGGCACAAAATCATCAGTTTTCATCCTGTGTGCCCAGAATTACTTCAGTTGTTTGACTTACAGTTTGAAATTTTGATAACAATTCTAAAGAAACAGAAGTCTATAACTGATACAGAGTGAAACAACAAAAAATCAGCAGGGTTTTAAAGAGTTATTTCAGACTTTGCAGTCAATCTCAGGAACACTGATGCATCAGTGGTTCAAGCCTTGGTATTTCCTATGAGATAATGTACAGAAGTAAAATTTTCTGGAGTGTAATTGCATAAAGCATTTCTCAAAGAGTAATAGAAGAATTTCAGGTTATCTATCAAAGGAAATCTAGTGAAAAATAAAATGCATTTGGTTGAAAATGAGGAAATTCTGTCACATTAGGCACCACTGCCCTCTTCAGTCAGGCACACATCAATTTCATACACTTGTTTAAGAAAACTTTGCCTGATAAATCCCCATCAAAATACCAACAAAGATGACCTTTATTTTTACTTTAGGGAATATTTTTCTCCTACTAGCAGGATATGATACAGCATTTCATTAATAGAATGAAAACAGATTTAGCTGTAACGTTTGATTTGACACGTGGCTTAGATGCATGTGCGCTATGAAAGTAATGTACATTTCTTTACATATTTAACATTACATATATATATATTTATATGGACTTGAGATGGATACATACCAATTTGGATTTCGATATGGATTTGAGAAACATGCTCCTTTTTTTTTTGTGGAAAAACTGCATCACAAAGAAATCAACTCTCTCAAGGTTTTTGTTCGTATCATACCTGACAGAGCTACGAAGTAATCACATACCTTCAAAGCAGGACTTCAATAAACTTGCAATAACTGGTAAATGAACATAAAATCTTATATATATATTTAAACAAAAAAAAAAAAAAACTCAGCACATCTTTCACAATATTCCCTGACTAGGATGCAATAATGCACAAACACTGGGAGTTTTGTCTTAAGGTGAAAACACACACTTTGCAAGCAAAACCTCTCAGATCTATGAGTTTTCAGGTACACTGGCATGAAAAAGTAGCATTGAAAATCTAAACAATCCATAGAGAGGTCTGGATGTCAAGAAATTCTTAGTTCAATAATTTTTTAATCATATCACTTCAGAATTCAACCTTGATTTAAGATAGTCAATCTTTCAACATGGCAGCATGGGAATAAACACTAGGTAAAACATTGCTTTTAAACAACACAAAGAAAAGTCATTTTGCTTCTCTAAGCCTCAATTTCTTTTCTTTTTGTCTTGTTAATAAAATGGAAATATGTTGTATTCATTAACATAATTCCGTAATTTGCTTTTCATGTCTCCACTTACAAAGATAAAATTTACAAAATCATAGAACATCCTGAGTTGGATGGGACCCACAGAGATCATCGAAGTTCAACTCCAGCCATTCAGGTATTAACTAGAAGCATTTCATGCTAAGCAGCAACTTCTACACAAGACCCTGAGCAACCGAGGAAAAAAAAATTGCAGAGCAGCTTATCTCCAGACTTTAGAATGCACACTATCTCTTCTTATACACCTAAACTTGCATATGGGAGAATAAAGGTTTCAAATCTGCTTGTTACAGCCCATTACAGAGAGTTATAATCTCTATTGGCAAACACCAGTGAGCTGTCACACCTTCCTTCCATTAAATGCAACCACATTTCACTGGTCTTGTATGGCTTCTCTGAATTGCAGACAGCAAAAGTCCAGTATCATTAAAACCACCCCCATTCTAAAGCAGGTTTTTCTTAATCCAACTACATATCTTGAAAAGGTGGCTTGGAACCTAGAAGCAATACAGAGGTGTTTTGTCGTGTGCTGATGCTCCTGATTTCCTTACAGCAAATTGCAAGCTCAGGTACCCCATCCAGATGGTTCCAGATGGTTCCAGAACTGCCTGCACAGTGTCATTTGTCACATCTAGGATCAAAAACTAGCTCTCCTGTAGCCTGCTGAGGCAGTTTAAATGCCAGCAAAAACGGAGGGAAGGGGTGACCACCCCCCAGTCTTTTCCACTGGCAGTCTGTGCAAGTTCAGTTGGGCTCTGGTGCTACCAGAGAAAGCACAAAGCAGACTGTGAGCCCCTAACCCATTTAGTCCTCTGTGCCCCTCTTTTCTCTGTGTGGCATCTGTTCAGCAGCTTCCCTTCGGATGCTTCCTTCATTAATGCGTACTGCAGGCACGTTTCTCCATCTCTTCTGGATTTGGCTGGGGTAGGGTTAATTTTCTTCACAGCAGCTGGTGTGGGGCTGTGGTTCGGATCTGTGCTGGAAACACAGGGATGTTTTTGTTCTTCCTGGGCTTGCACAGAGCCAAAAACACTCCTCCTCCTCCTCCCTCCACCTCACCACAGTGGGGATTAAACCACAACAACACTCTCAGGAATGCTACGCAACAAGCAAGTAGTTAATTAAGGGTAAGCTAAGCCCCATGTGAAATAAATACTTTTTATTTTCTCTTCATCACAGCTGAATCTGTGTTTAATAGATTTTAAAACTGCATCTCTCTAGCTCATTTATGTCCCTTTCTGCCATCTTCTTTCCAGTAATTTGTTCCATAGTTCCGACTCCTCACTGAACTCACTCCTGTTTTACTCTCTCTCCCACTATTTTTAGGTGTAAAATATGGATAGGACAAGGAAAAAGATCAAACAGGTTATGATTCCAACCAAGCCAACACAGCATTGACACAAGCTAGCAAAAAGGCAAATGTTATTTGTCAATTGTTCAACTGTATACCCATTTGTGATTTCTATGGCAGAAGAAAGCTAACAGCAATAAGAAAATAAAGCACATCTAACACATGGATCTAGAGTTAACATTTTAAACTGTAAAAGGACATTATGTGCATTTGTACTTCCCTGCACACAACTATCTACAACCCTAAATTAAGCCTTCTGTCTATTTTGGGTACGTGCACAAAGTTTTGATGGGCTTTTGCATCATACAAATAGCTCCATAAAAAAATTTTTTAAACTGTCAAACCTACACTGAAAATTCAAAAAACCTGGAGACAGTAACACCTGTACGCTTTTGTCACTGTGGTTCATCACAGAAGTAAAAATACTCAATAAACACACTTTGAGAAAAACTTTTCAATGAACTTTATGACCTGAAACCATACAAAAGTCTGAAGCTCCAAAATTTTGTAATTCATTTTTTGAAAAGACAACACATGAGAAAAGCTTTTTTTAACATTATTCTGCCTCTAATAACATTTCAGAAACCAGCAATAAAGTGAGAATCAAGAATCTGAGAGAGGACAGTGAACAGTGCTCTTAATCACCGGGTTTTACCTGGATCAATAGAGTGGGTCTAG
>VZTX01022725.1:0-135676 GCA_013400915.1 Pardalotus punctatus | reverse complement strand
GTTGTCGCGGGGTGGGGGCTCGGTCCGTGAGGGGTCTCGGAGCGCGGCGTGCGCCCCCCAGCGGCGGGGCGGGTGGTGCAGCCCTGAGCGCCATGTTGGGTGTCACCCCCGGGTGTCACCGCCGAGGGGGACGCGGGGACACGGGGACACGGCCACCCCGCCCCGTGTGCCCTGCGGTGTGCCGGCATGGAGACAGTGAACCCTGCCCGCCCTCCTCCCCAGCTAGTGGCGTTGGTCACACGGCTTCTACCCCGCAGAGTTCACTGTTCAGCTGTGTAAAATCAATGCTGACCGTCACTGTCAGAAAATCAGAAAATCCTTTTTTATTTTTTTTTTAATTCTGCCGACATCACACCCCTCCGTGCAGCCCTTTAGCTGGTAATGGCAGTGGAGTGTTTCAGTTGGACTGACACTTTGCCCGGTTCTTGGTTTCCAGAGGGGCGTTCTCTGTCGTGAGGAGGTGTATGAAAATCACCACAGGACAAGAGTATGCTGCCAAAATCATCAACACCAAAAAGCTTTCAGCTAGGGGTGGGTATATTTTAACCTGGTGTTTATAGTGTCTCCTCCCTATTTCTTGTGTTCATGTGCTAAGCATTAGGAAATTATAAAAATAGCTGAATGTGTTAACAGATTTTTCAATACAATTTTAATTATTATTTCCTTGGTTTGTTTTTTTTTTTACCCCTTGATGCCTTTTTGTTTTTCCATGTTAAATGTTTCATGGATTGACTGCATGGAAGTCTGAGGTTGCCATAAAGCATTTCAAGAAAAGATGTTCAAAAACTAAAATCTAACATAATGCAGTCTCTTCATTTTTGTATCTAAATAATTTGAGTATCAACTTCCAAGCACTTTGCAAGCTTTCTTCTTTTATTTCTTTTTCTTTTCTTTTTTTTTTTTTTTTGTTGGAGTATGGTCAATAATGAGTTTCCATTACAGATTTCATTTTAAACATAGCTTCACTGAATTCCGTGTTTCCATTACATTTAAAAATGAACATTAAGGCCTATCTGACTATGAATGAATGAGAAAAAGTGTACTTCTACCTAATATTAAACTTTTTTGTGAGAAGAAAATTATGATAAGGAAGAAAACTGTTTTTTTGAACTAACCACTGTGTAGAAAGTCACTCCTGGAGTGATGAGGAGTGTTAGTGTTGCAGCGCTGCTGCACAGCTTGTTTCTGCCTTGTCTGTGATGTGTGTTTCCAGCAGCTTGTCAGCAGCAGTGGACGCGTTGTTATGATACATTGTAGGTAAATATACCCACGGTGTGGGCTGTTGTTGTGGAAAGGGAGCCTTAGCGGTGTCGTGTCAATTGCTCCTTAATTCCCACTTGGAGTGCTTGTTTTCGGATGTCAGGGATTAGGGATCACTGGCCCTTAACGTTATCTGTGTTTTTATATGAATTTGTAAAGAACATGGCAGTGCAGAAGTGAGCAGTGTCAGAGTGTAAATGTCTTTGTGGCATGCTTTAAGGAATCACTGCAGGTAAATGGCAGCTTAAAGTCATTAAACATAAAACATTGCGTAGGACCTTATGGCAAGTTCTGATAATATGCTGCTCTCTGATAAAGATCTTTCAACAGTTTTTATTTGCAGTTGGTGAAAGTTGTGTGAAAATTTACTTTTCGCTGAATTTTAGTCTTCAGTCTCACTGTGAGATTAGTTTCCCTTTATTTTTGAAAGGTTACTTAATTTTTTTATTTTTTTTTGTACAGTTATGGGTTGGAAGGTAGGTAAAGAAATTTATAGTACTTAAGATTAAATATATTCACAAGTTTTCTTTAAATGGATTTTTTAGCACACTAATGTCATCTCTTGAATTTTGATGCTTAAAATAAAGCACCACACTCTGTGGCTTCATAGATCTGGGTAATTTTCAATGTGAGAAGCCATAACAAGGTCATTGTCAGGTTACTGGTAACAGGTGCTGAACCACGTGCCAGTAGCCAGGTTATCAATGTGCCATGGGTTATATGTGTGATGGGATAAATCCTGGAATGCCAGGCTAAATGAGGAAAAACTGGGTCTTTCTAATGACTCATCATTTGGATTGCACTACATTTCAAGCTGTAGTTTTTGTACTTCGTTCATGCCAGGACCAAGTTGGTCCTTGATGTGCTTTGCTAAGGAGTGGAAGCACATTTGGGAGAATTTGGCTCATAAAATGGACTGAGGCAAATTTCACACAGATTTTTCTATAGGTTCAAACCATAAAGGAAGGGGTTGCACTTCAAAGCTGAGCTGTGGAATACCCCATTGTATCAGAACACGTGTCCACGAATGCAGGGAATGCCTTTCCATCTCTGCTTTCAGACATCCCAAAAATAATTGCAATTTTTTACTTGCTTGGTTGGTTTTTGTGGAGGTTGTTTTGCATTTTAGCACTTGGAAATCTGCTAAGCAGTTTCTGAAGAGCAAGCTTCTTGGAGAAATCTTTAGATTCTTCTGAGGAAATTTTTTAATTGCAGAAAGGTGCACTTGAATGGCACTTGTGGTGCAAAAAAGCTAAAGATGGAAAAGCCTCAAACTGTGATACTTTTCTCCTGGCTGATAATGGAGATACAGTTTATAACTAAGGTGCTGCTTTTACATCAGAGTTCTGAATTTTGTTCTACTCTATCTGAGGTGTTGTATGAGCAAGCAGCAGCATAAGGAAGTTCACTTCTGTGTGTGAGGCTTACTGAAATCCCCATTCCAGTGTAAATCATGGGGTCAGCTTCATCTGTGAGCAGAGTGAAGAGGAAATGTGCCCTCTTGGCTGGGAAATGCATCCCTTGTATAGTGCTTGGTTCCCTTGCAGTCTTTTAAATAAAATGTCAAATTTGGGCCTTGTTGCTTCCTGCATTGGACAAGAGCAGTTTGAATGTATGATATGGAGGAGTCAAGACTCTCAAGACCGAATGAAACTTCTCTAAAGTAGTTTTGAAATAAGAAGTTATTGAAGTGGATTCAGCCCAGTCAGAGCAATAGTTGGTCTTTTTTCCCCTCTTCATCGCAGCCATAAACATTCTTGGGGATTTTTCCAAATTCTTACTTTAATAGTCTTTCTAAATCTGATGTGGTCACCAGCTAATGCCAGTGAAGGTGTGGTGCCATCCTTGTATAGGTACAGGGAAATTTCAGGGGAAATGCCTGTGTGCAGAGGCATGGGCTTTGGCTGGAATTCAGAGGGGAAAGGAAGCTGTGCCCCCCGTTCTAGCAGAAGGAACCTTGGTGCTTTCAAGCTGATGGTCAGTTATTTGTAGAATTCCAACTCCATGGTTTTCTGATGTTAGTAGTAGAAATAATAAATATTTGCAATTGGAATCTATTTCAGTATAGCAAAAGTGCTTTTGCTTGTTAAAATTATGTATATTCTGTTCTTCAAGTACACTTAAGCTGCTCTTCAGAGTTCTGATCTTTGACTTGGTGTTTTCTAAGTCAGCTGGAGCATTGAACTGATACTAGAATATCAACAACTAGTTTGTAGCAATTGAATATGTTCTTGCACAAGTTGATTATGCTGCTGCTGGTAAAAAAGGAAGGGCAAAAAAAAGGTGTTACCCCTCTAAAATTAAGTGCAGTAGCATGCAGAAAACCAAGAATAAAGTGATGATCATGTGTTTGCTGGTTCTGGGTTCTGTATGGTTTCATCTAATGAAGTCTTTGGGATTTCCTTACTATTCAGTAAGGGCTTGGGCTTGTCTGTGTTGTTTTTCGCGTATAGAAAGTCAGGCAGATAAAAGTGAACATCTGTGAGGTGACTTTACTTTTTCCCTGTCTCTTCCAAATACCAAATAGTAAGCACATTGTCTGTTTCTTTTTGCCATTATCTGTACATCTTTTATCTTCTGAGAGTCTTCTAGCTTTGATCCAAATTGATTTAATGCAAACAGATCCATTTTCTTAAAAGATTTAACTCTCCTTTTGTGTCTTAAAAAAAAAAAAAAGAGATCAGATTGTGCTTCTCTGATTATACTTGAAAAGGTGAATTACTGATAGATTTTCATCAGGTGTACCTATTGCCAGTAATTCCTACTGACAGTCTGATGGCCAGAAGCCACCAGATTGCCTTTGGTGCAATTTGATGGTACCCGTGTGAGGAGGATGATGTTCCAGTCCCTTTTCTTTTCTAGGGGGCTTTTGTGAAAAGCCTGGGCACACCTCTGCCGGCCCTTGGGTTGCTGCAGCAGAACTAGGAGCACTTTGTTTATGAGCGTGTGTGCTACAAGGAGTAATGTGAGAGTCAGCTGGAGGTTTTTGCTGCTCCCTGAGAAGCTCTTGTGAGCTTCCAGGGACCAGCCATTCCAGTAGCTTCAAGCCTTGGAGGTGTCACCGCTTATTTATCTTCCTTCTTAGCAGGAAATTTCCCAAATCTTTTTCAGCATCTCTGCTCTCCTTATTTCCTGTGAGCTCCCGACTGCAGGTGCCCGGCACAGCCAGAGGGGCCTGGGGCGATCACAGTCACCTGCAGGCAGCGCCGATGGGTGCGGGGCTGCAAAACCCCACCCTTCGGGAGCAGCATTTTGTAACTGGGCTGTGGAAAGTGTTTCAGCATCCAAAGCTCTCCAAGTAGGGCACCTCATGATCCCTAAAGTGATTTAAAATACATTAGGGAGATGAATGAAATGGGAAGCGTATATAGGGTAATATTTTTCAGCACAGCTTTTCGTGACACAGAGATAAACGTTTTTGATGTGTCACTAGGCTAACATTTCCTGTAGTCAGGTAGCTTGTGCCACTCCATGCCAGATGTTGTACAGGAAGGCAAGGTCTAATAAGGCTTCCAGTACCCCATAGGAGGAGAAAATAATTCTTTTTAATCTAGCTCAGGATGTTAATCTCTGAAGCACACATTTACCTGTGCCAGTTTATTACAACACATGTATTTTTAATGCTAATTTCTGTTCTTACGTACACGTGACGTTACTCCCACACAGACAGGACTATCCTTCAGGGCATTTAGTTGTCAGTGAGGCAGATTCTGTCTTTGTGAGCACAAGATTTAAGCATGGGATTTTAGTGATTTTCTTCCATGTCTTGCTGTAGGCTCGTTTCTTTGGTTAATGAACTGTCATAAGAGTGTTTTAAAAAACTGTTTTTCCCTAGTATGTAAGAAGGCTCACCTGCTAACATGCCGTCTCGCTTTTTTAACATTTGTGCTCAGTGTTTGTGTTCAGCTTAGTCGTGGCATTCTTTTCAGTTTGACATCGTTGTAGCACAACATTTGTTTGAATGTTTATCTGCAAGTATTTCTTTCAATTGCAAATTACCATAATTTAGCAGGCTACTGGTTCTGTTGAAATTTACTGCATTCACACGGCTCAGGGTAGTAGAGAGGGAACAGCATTATCCAAAAAAAACCTCAAAAGGGATTTTTGGTTAGGTGCTCTGTTTTGTGAAGGTTTTGAGCTTTTTGTTCTGTTTTGGTTTTAGCTTTTATTCTGTTTTGGTGTTCGTAAAAACATGAAGACCTTTCAAAACCAGTGAGAATGAGGACTTCAAAACTCTGTGATGAGTGTTGGTTGTTAGTAGTTTATTCTAAGAGTTCAAACTAGATTTGAAATGAAATGTCCTGGCAGTTCATAGTTAAATTATTCATTACAAATGCTGTATGATTTCAGCAATGTCACTTCTGGGTTGTTTTGCAAAGGAGTTATTTTCTCTCTCCATTGTGACTGGAATTTCTGTTAGAAGGGCGTGGAGAGTAAAAAAGGTGTTTGCATCATCTGTCAGCTCAGTTTCAGCAGGCTCATGAGGGGAAAGGAGGGGAGGGAGATGTCCATAAGAGGCGATTCTTGGGGACTTCACTTGTCTACTGCTCTCCACCCATTTTCTGTCAGAAGTTTCACATTTTGGTACTGATACATGCTCCTGTTCTGTGTGTTCTCTTCCTGCAAACTGAAGAGTCAGCTGCACATCTGAACAGCTCCACTTGCAGAATTGCTTCTCTTGGGAGGGGAGAACTTAGATGCAGGGGAAAATACAAATGGAATACCTTTACTGAGGTAATCTTCCACAGCCTGGTATGGAAATATGGGTGTTTTCTGTTCCTCCTGGTCTGAGGGAATGTTTTACTATGTTCAAATGGATGAAAGGTTTGGGTCAAATACGACAGCAAGGAGATGAACACAATGGCCAACAGTTTGCATTTATTGAAAATCGGTTCTGTTTGTTTGCACATAGTACATACATAGAAAACATTGTTTTATGGGAAACCGCAGGCCCACTTAGGTGTTTGTGACTTGCATCTGATCTCACTGACAGCCAGGCAGAAATACATTTGTTCCTAGAAGGACTGAGATTAGGTGCGGAACAACCCCCCAGAAATCCAATTTAAAAACCTAACTAAAATAACAGTGGAATGTGAAAATCCTGCTGTACGTAGGCATGTATTGATTCAAATGCTAAACATTTATGTACCTTCTCAGGTTGTGATTAGGGGTATGTGAAGTCATCTCTGCTATGTTTATTCACACTTCTGTGACTCCACCGTCTGGTTTGGGGTTTGAATTTACCTTCTTTTTTTATTATTTTAATTTTTCATGTAATTGGGGAATGTCTGGTCTAAGAGACTGAAACAAAAGTCAGTGAAATACTCTGCTTTGCAAATGTATGTACTGCCAAAATAGTGCTTTTCATGTCTTTGTCCTTCATTTGACCTCCTGAGAAATGTAGGCCAGGGTGTTTGATATGTCCAGCTTCCTCCTTCGTACACGTATATTGCACATTTGTCAAATGCTTTGTAAGGATATTGTGGGGTATTTTTGGAAGATTGTATGAGAAATGTAACTTCCTCCGTGCTTTGAAAGAGGTTACTAGAGAACAAAACCCTAACTTAACAGTGGCAGTTCCTCTTTAATAATTCCTTATTAAAAATAATTGTGCTTTGAATTTGAAGAAACATCTGCTGTGTTGTGGAGAGGCATAGGAATCCAATCTGTCTGTTTATTCCTTGGATATATTGAGCTCTGTGTATATCTTGGAGTGCATATTTGTGTGAACTCCTCATCTGTTTAATCCTTGTATTATAAGAAATGTGCTGTACATGGTATCAGGGAGGGTGGCGAATTTGTGTGACATGGGGTTGGTATTTTCTTCCAGGGAGACAGTTGTGCTGTTACCCAATGTAATTTTCTAGATTGTTGCCAGCTTGTTCTGAAATTCTTTGAGTTTTGGTTGTTTGAATCAGGGAACTCGCTAAGCTTTGCATCCCTGTTAATTTCTGTGGAATCTGCTCAGAAGCTGCTGGATATATTCTGCTGTACTGAGGGGTTATTTAATTTCTCTTGAATCTGATGTTTTTCAATGCCACTGGATAGAAGCAGTAGCTGTCAGAAAAGCCAGGGAGGGGCAAGTTTTGCAAATTTGCGAGTGTGTCTTATCCCCAATTGAGGGGTTTTTTTTTCTAATCCAGGGCCTCTTTAGTGGAAATTGAGAAGTGTAAATGGTGCTACAGCATATATTTGTTTTTTCTAATTAGGTTTTTCAGTCTAGAGAATGATAGATAATGTGCTGAGCAAGCTATTACAGACATGTTTATGCAATCATTGGTTTAAGTTGGTTATATTTGGTAGAAAGGAACTTTCCCTACCTGGTGGTTTGAGGCACCTTCTGTTACATGAATTCCTGACCTTTTGTCAATACTTTCCAAGTATTTCACAGGAAACTTGGAGAGTAAAACCAGCAGGCTTAATTTAAAAGAAAACAAACTCCCAAACCTCTCAAAAATAACAAAGTAGGTTTTAATAATAGAAATCTGATGCTGTGGATATTTGCTGTTTGAGATGAACCATTTTATCTTGTGATGAGAGGCCTTTTTTTAAAAAAAAACAAAAAACCAATAGCCAAGAATTTATCAAAGCTAAATGTATAAAGTTAAAGTCCTGGTGATGCTTTCCAAGAGAACTGTCTGGCATACATAAACCCAGAATTAATTTAGGTTTGGCAGTCACTTTCAACTTGAATATAGAGTGTGCTTGTAAATGTTCGCAACTGGTTGTGGGGTTTCTTTTGCTCAGTTACAGCCAAATCAGTCATTTTGGGCTGTCAGTTGGACAGTCTCTCCCACTGTCCTAAACGTGCTGTGTATGGAGTTGGTTCTTTTTACTGCGCAGCAGTTTTGAATTGCCAGCACACAGCTGGCAGTGCTGTGGAAAGCAGGGTTGTGGTCACCTTCCACTGCATGGAGAACTTGACCTAAACCCATCTTCAATCAGAGCTTATGATGTGCACAATTAAAAACTTGAGGTATGAACGGAGTATTTTCTGGATGGAGTGAGCAGCTGCATGAATTTGGGCAGATGTGTATAGCAGAGTGTGTTAAACCGATGGCAGTTAGCTCCGGGCTGTGTGTGTGGTCTGCAGGCAGGTTCAGCTCTGCTGAACAACTCCTCCAGCCCCGTGGCCTCCAGCTGGCAGCTGCCCTCACCTGGCAAGCTGGTCATTAATTTGGCCAGCATTATGGGCACTCAGAGTCACACAGAGCAGCCGTCACACGCGCTCCCAGCCCTGTGCTCCAGGGAGCAGTGCACCTTGTCCAGCTGGGAACATCAGCAAGCCTTCATGCAAGTGCAAAGGATAGCACACCTTGGCTGTGAAGTTTCATCAGCTCAGCACGGGAGGGAAAGAGAAAAGGAAACTTGGAGCCTCAAAGATCGTATTTGCGGGCAGCAATTTACTGCCTGTGTTTTCAGAACTTTGTTCCTGATTTAATTGTTCTTGGGAACTGCTTACTTGTAAATTTTCCGCAATGTGAATGCAAGTGTTGCAGCAACAGTCACGTTGCATATTCATGTAGCTGCGCAAACAGATGGGGTTCCTACATAAAATCCATATTTGACAATCTGAGGGGATTTGCCAAGGCTAAGCTTTCGTTTAAATTTGAACCTCTTGGAGAGATGGGTTTGTGATTTAATGAGTCAAGAGAGGCCTTCAAGTTATTTGTATTGCATAGCAGATTTCAAGCCAGTGCTTAGGTGTGATGTTCATTTGGGACACTTCTTGTAGGAATGGTTTTAATGGGCTGTTGCTCATTAGAATAAGTACTTGCCAAATTCGGACATTTCTCTCAACCTTATTCATTTGTCTAATTTTACTTGTATCCTGCAGAAAGTGAAGATGTATATTCAGTTATAACATGGTTTAACATGGACAGACTGCTGCTGCTGCTGTGATACAGCCTTGGAGGGAGGATTTTGTTCTGTAAGGGCAGATGACCTTTGCTTTCCCTCAGGGCAGCTCCAGGTGCTGCTGAACTTTGGTTATTAAAACTCACTTAAAGACCTGCTTCACACTTCTTTTTATAGAAAGATGTCACTAACATTAAGTATCTCCAAGGTGCAAGTAAGGATCAGTGCAGAAACCTTCAAAAACTATATTTTCCCATTATTTATGAAATGCTATAGTTACAAAAATAAAAAGCTCATTTTGGTGCTTTTTATACTGAGTCTACTGCTTCTAAAATAAAACCCCCTTGGGTATAAGGTAGCTTGCCTACTCTTTGCACTACACAGCTTGGACAGCTAGGAATTTTTGATTAGGGTTGCACTGATACATCCTCATGGGACTAAATGCCTTACTGATCATGGCATAAAACCCCTCCTTTTTTCAGGACTTTTTCATACCATTGCTCCAAATGGGGGAGGGGGACAAAAAAAGGTTTTCTGTCACATTTTTGTATCTTTTCGTGGTGCTTTGATGATATTCATCATTGATACTCTCAGTAAACTTTTGCATGTTAAAAACCTTTCTGGTTGCTCCCTCTTTGAGTTAAAGCCTCCTGGTAGTCTATTAATGTGGGGGAAGTGTAAGATTTATAGGGAGATTTGTACTGGTGCTGGATGGAAGAGCTTCCAAAGCCCAGTGGCATTTCTTTTGGTACCTATAGCACTCCGTGGTCTCTCATGGCTGTTGCATTTTTGGGGGGGGGGGGAAGGAAGAAGAAAAAGAGGCCACTGGTGCAGTGCTCTGTATGTGTGGCCTGTGTGCACCCAGCCAGCTTGTTTGCTGTAGGAAAATGATTCACTCTAAAAATCTATTAACTTAGAGTCATTTTACTTGTAATGAGGGTAGGAATCGGTGTCTTTAAATTTTTATTTAGTTGTGTTAAACGTGATTTATCTCTCTAAATGAAGTAATAAATTGCTTTCATTGCCATGTTAATCAAAACATGTAATGAGATTAATTTTCCCAGAGCAGAAGTTGCTTATGTGTGGTCAATCCCTTCTGCTGGCATCTGTGTGTTGGTGTTACAGATGTTTTGGGGAGCAGATTGGTGACATAGGTCAGCCTTGCCACCTCATGGTGGTAAGTTCAGCATCTCAGAGATGCTTTGAGGAAACCCAAAGGAAGAGGACAAGGACTCGCAAATTAGGTGTATTTTAAGTGTTTAATAGGTGCAGATTTTTTAAAGTTTCAAAGTAGTGGAATTTAATATTCTGTCTGCATTTATCGATTTAATTTAATTTTGGTCATAGGGTGTTCTTGTAGTCATATAAATTTGTTACATCCCAACAACTCCTACGAGTATAAAAAACATTTTCTTGGTCCTTTAAATAGGATTCATTCACCTCCATCACCTTTAAATAGGGTTGATTCCTCTGTTCCCAACTGTCTTCTTGCTTATATAGTTTTGAGGGGTAAGGATTGGTTCTTTACCAATGCTCAAAGGAAAGTCTAGTTTAGAACCATATGCTTTTGTCTTCAAAGGTCTGCTTTTTGTTATGTGAAACAGTAAAACCAGGCCTAGTAAAACGGAAACCTTCCACTTCCAAATCATGTTTATCCACTGTCGGACTTCTACGGGATAAGAGAACATATGAGCATTTATCACCTGGTGCTGGCCTTCAGAGAAAATTAGGAAATGAAACTGAAGTGTATTCAAGGTGAAGTTGAGTCCTTCAACAGAATAAATAATCTGATTCGGTAATCAAGCTCTATCTTAAAATTAACTGGAGAGGTGAGTGGGTTGGTTATTTTTGCTTTATTAAAGGCAGAATTTAGTAGTGCCTTCTTTTACTTCAATGACTTTTCTGATTTACAGCCCAGAGTTAGTCATGGACAGCATTTGTTGTCTGTGCCTGGGCTGTCCTTCAGAGAATGCTTCATCTTTCATCAGTGTATTTATCAAGGATGGTCTTGTTTGCATTATTTTATGTAAGAGCCAGCTTCCCTTAGCTTCCTTGTGTGACAGGCTTGGCATTATTATGGCCATTCTTCCTGATGCATCCCACAAGCTAATTTATATATTTATATGTGGATGTTTGGAGTGGGGAACTGTAATTGAGCAGGAAAAAAAATAGGAGAGGTTGTCTGAGTGTCTTTAGTATCACTGGTCTTCTCTGTATGGGAGGAAATTGTCTGATGAATTCCAGTGTTTACTTACAGATTCATCTGGCTGATTCCGAGGCTGATACTGAAGGAACTCATTTAGTAATTTCACTTCAGCTTTCCCATTCATCACTGGGTTTCCTGTCACCTCTTTTACCAGTTTTCTACCAATTTCAAAGCTAGTTTGGTAATCTCCATTTTCACTAATCCCCAGATGCCTCATTCTCTTTGTTTTTGCATCCTAAACGTTGGAGCCTGGCAGGAGGCTTTGATCCCTGTCTGGAAAAATTCCCCAGAGTACTGTTTTAGAGAACTTGCTGTACCCAAGCAGTAACTGATATGCAAAGATGTAGGTAGCTGCAGGGTTTTTTTGTAGAGTTTCTCAGATCGTGCATATTGAGATCTAAGTCCAAACCCGTTTCTTTCCATCACAAGAATGTTGTGCAGTTCCTGACACAGTAGCTTTCTATAGCCTGCTGTTACTGTCGCCTCTGTGCAAGGTCGAGTGGAAACTGCTGTGCAAATAGCTCCATGAAACAAATCTAAATTAGGAATAGTTTCTGTTGAGTGTTGACTTGTTTCTGCAACCACAGATGCTCATCTAGTCAACAAAATGGCTAAAGAAACAGAAAACTCTGCAAATGCACTTAGAGCAGCATAGTTCATTGTTTAAAGTTCTATTGATTCACACACTAAATAAACTGAAACACTTTCAAAATGTTACTAATTGTTGTTGACTGGTTAAGTCAATAAGATACAGTGTGGAAAAATACCTAACTAGCTCAGTACAGATTCTGGATTTTGAGGGCTTTCCCCGGTGTGTTGCATGGCCATTTCTTTTTCTTCTTTTTTTTTTCCTCTTTTTTCTTTTTTTTTCCCCGTTTTTTTCCCTTTTTTCCCTTTTTTTTTTTATTTTTTTTTAAATTTTCTTTTGTAAATCTTAGAGATGCCTTTCCTTCTTGTTTCTCAAACTGTAATTTATAGCAACTGGTATTTCATAAAGCTCGGAGAGTGGACAGCAGAAACTTCCTGAGCTGGGAAAATGTGTGAGCTCCCGGTGCCTTGAACTGTGGTTTGTATATGTACAGTTTTGTGAGGAAATTGAGGCAATTACCAGTGGCTGTGTTGGTTTGAGGGGTTGTGTAAGAGGGCTCAGATGCTACTTGTCCCAGGTCTAAAGTCTTGAACTCGAAGAATGTGTTTGGGTTTTTTACAACAGAAAAGTTCATTGTAATGATACTAAGTCCCTACAGTCTGACCTTGAAAGTGAGGTGGTTTTACATAAACCGACAGTGGTTGTGTACTGAGCAATAACATAAATGTGACAAGTAACGTACTGAGTTTTGCCAACAGGTATGAGCATTCATGAGATCAGCATCTGGGTTTGCATCTGTCACATTGTCTTTCCTACAATAAAAATAGGTGTTTTTATTTAAAATTACATGAAATAGGTTTTGAAATAAAATTTTAGTAGCAGGAAAAGCTCCATAGGTTACAGGAAAGCTCCACATAAAGGCACAGGCTTTGCCTGTTTGGCATAATGTTTTTAAAAAGATTGAGTAGTGATTTTAGGAATATTTAAAAGTGAAAGAAATTCCTTACTCTTGTAAATATTTAGGTTGATAGACTGACTTAACTTCCTAAAGGAGAAACATGTCCCTTGATGTTGGGTTTTTTACTTCATAATGAACAATGAAAAACTGAAGCTACAGGGAGTATAAACCAGAACAACAAAAAAAACCTCATATTATTTTTAGTTAAGTCTTTCGGTTGAGATGGTTGCTGCACCCTCTCTGATTTGGATCATCTGTCTTAGAGGGAAGAAGGGAAGGTTTCCACAAGGAGGGCCATGTTCCTTTCTTGGACATTTTAGAAGCTGCAAAAGTTAGTTTTACAGAAAGGTGGGGGGGGAAAAAGAAGGTGACAGCTTGTTTTCAGTATTGAAATCCAGACTGGAGCTATGAAACCCATCTGTGGTTATTCAGAATGAGCATTGCCTCAATCAGTAAATAACCCAATTCTGCAATCACACCAAGTTAATACTTACATTGTCAGACTTAAACAGCAAGTCAATGGAACCGTATTCATATTCTTGACATCTTTCTAGTATTGATCAGACCATGCAAGTTCTAGATGAAAAATGGGATTATGGGAATGAGAACAGAACTATATACCTAATGCTACAATGGCATTCCTTTCAAATCTTAGTAATGTGACAAAGCTCAGTTACCTGAAGTTCACCACCTGCATCTGTATTTCACAGCACACAGTTAATGAATAATCTCAAAGGTGATTGGAAAAGCCTTTTTAAACACTCTGCTAGTATATATTCCATAAATGCATTTTCAGCATCAGAGTGTTGTGTACAACACCTACCTGATTTACTCAAAGTGGCTCCAGAATAAGAGGTCAATGCCCCAATAATTGTCTTAATAAGCAGAGATGGAAAGCTCTTTTGGCAATTATACTGCTAATATTAGCCAGAAAGTTTTTATGGTATTATGATACATAGCTGTGTAATATTCTCACTGTGAGTTTGGGATGTTTGCAGCCTAAATCTGCTTCTGGACTTTCATGCTGGGAAGCACAGAAACCAGGAACTTGCATTTGATGTTTTACATTTTTGAAAGATTTCCCTGCCCTTCCATGTTCCTAAAACATGGATTATTTCTTTGCCAAGAAGAGAGTGTGTGCAGGAGCCATCCAAAAGCTGTGCATATAGACTTGGTCTGTGCACCTCTGTAGAGGGTGTTGAAGCTCATGTGCTTTGTTTTGAAACAGGCAGGAAAATGCCACTCGTGGGCAACAGTTTTGTTCCACTGCTGTAACCTGATCGTGTTTAGTCTGGTACCTGTATCCTTAGCAACTTCTGGGGGTTTAATAGAAGGATGTGGATGATGTCTGTGCCATCCATGTATCCTTCTCATGCACACTTTTTCCACCAATTTTGTTAAGCTGTTAAAGAGCTCTTGCTTTGAGAATCATTGTTCTCAGTTTGATGCTTGAGAAAGTTTATAAAACAGACACCTGAGTTGGGCATGTGTAGGTTTGGTGGGATTTGTTTCGTTTTGGTGGGGTTTGCATTTGTTTTTTTCTGGCAATTGCTACATCTCATCTCTGTGATGGGTCCTTATAACCTCATTACAAGGTAATCTATTTTAAACTCTTATCTCTTTTATTTTGTCCCTTTTGCTTGAAATGTGCTTGTTTTTCTTTTCTGTGGTATGTGAATACTCAATGTAAAAAAGTTCTTGTCGTTAAAATGTTAGAATATCCTCTTTTGAAATGCATACTGCTTTGAACTGAATGTGCTTAGGTTTTGGATATATTCAGTTCCTGCATACATTTTGACCAAAATATTTTAAGCATTTAAGCAGTTTTTGAAGGTCACTCATTTTCATGGTAACGTTTACCCACTCCTACCAGAAATCCATTCTGCTTCAATTTTAGTTCAGCTTTCTCAATTTCAGTTATAACCTAACTATAATAATGTAAAAATAATATATGGGATGCCAGCTGGGGTCTCCTGATGCAAAAGGGGCTCACTGTCTGAGCATGGACTCCTGCCAGCTAGAGAAGAGAAACAGAAGCATTGGCATAGCAGAGAGAAAGTTTCATGGGCACCAACACAGACGACTTCATGATTATTTTAAAGAATAGAAAATCTGGAGGGTAAAAGAAAACCCTGATTATCTTATGGGGAGAGTGTGATTGCTTTTTAACCTGGTCTTTGTCGGTAGTTTTGCCTTATCAAGAAATGAAAATATTATCCTGGCATCTTGTTTGCCTGTCCTTCTAGCATAAGTGCTAAAGATGCACGAAGAAAAAATGTTTGCTGCTAAGAGAGTATTCACTAGTAAACTATAAAGGTGTCACTTGATCTTGCACCAAAAAATCAAGCAGAGTAAGACTTTGCAGTCCAGTTAACTTTTAATTGCCTGTTTCCAAGGGTACATTTACCTTATCAGTGTGGGAAGAATCTTCCTATTTTCACTGGACTTTCTATGAAACAGCTGAATAAAATGCTCTGCCACTGCTTCAGCCTGCTTCTCATTAAATACATTGATATTCTGTGGGGGATTGTTGAGTGACAAGCATTGCAAATGTGCTTGAAGTTTTCCTTAATGACTAAGCTTTCTTGCCTAATATAAAAATGAGCGGCTGCGCAGGAGTGAGCAATGTTGTCAAACCTGTCATCAAGTTCTCAGAGTTGGTTTGAGTGCTTGTAATGTTCTTCCTTTAATTGACTTGGAAATTGGCAAAGGTTGCTTATAAAAGGGGAAAAGCAATTTTTAAAGACGGTGGGAAAGTTTAGCTTTATAGTTAACTGTGCAAAGGCCTCAATAATTAGCTGTGGTTATATTGCCTGCTTTCGTCAGCTTGGGTTTTTTATCTTTTATTTTGAGTAGGATGAAATAACTTACTGAAGAATCTGCAGCCCGTGAGAGTGCTTGTAGGTTGAACTAAAAAAAAAAGTTTAAAATCATCTTTTCATTTGTTGGGTGTGTGTCTGTTGTCATTACCTAAATGTCCCTGGTTTTGTTATTGTCAACAAACAAAAAAAAAAAAAAGGTCCTACAGAAGTCTAAAATGGAAACTTTTAGTGTTTTGAGAAATGACAAACAGTAATCATGGTAGCAGTTTGGTGACAGCAGGTTGAAAATGAAAAAGAATTCAGAAACTGTAGTTCTTGTATCTTTCTCTGCTGCAGAGGTGGTCGTTAGAAAGCTGGAGAGTGCACAGCTTGGTAAGAGCTGCTTTTAATGCCCTCGTAATCATCCATAGCAAAACCCTGTGAAGCTGTGGGAGCACAGCAAGGTGGGGATCTGAGGAGAATCCATGATGAACTCTCCTTTATCTGATCTTGACGTTTTAAGCTTCAGTCTAATCCCCCATGTCTGTCAGAGCCAAAGGCAGGGCATTAGTTGTGTCCTGTGGTGCCAGGTCTTCGCTGCGTGTGTCACCAGTGTCACGACCGACACTCCGGTACTGCCCTTCCCTTGTGCTCTTGTATGATCATCATGTGATCATAATGGTATATAATTTATCCTCTGAACTCTGTTTTTCGGATCCATCATCTCAACAGAATTATCTCTAAAGAGTAACTTGTGAAACTGTTGGATTTGTACAATTGCGGTGCCAAGGACAGATGGGGAGGCAATGTTGAAACGGCAGATGTCTCTTGCACCCTCTGCCAAAGAAATTGCAATAAAAGACCAGGAGTTTCCTTTAACTTGATTTTTGACATTTCTTTTGGGAAATAGCGTATTTTTCACTCTTGTGTACTTCTCGAGTGATTTCCCATGAGCATCAGGACCTAAATCAGGAACTAAAGAATTCCCCCTGGGAAAGCGATAAAAATTTAGGGTAGAGGGCTGCATTGAGTTGTCTTTTGTCTTTGAAAAAATGAGCAAATGATTGAAATGGTGTCAGTAATTCTGTGTATGTGTTTGTAATGTTGCATCCTCTGTTAAATCAAGCATAGGATTCTCAGGGTGATCCCTTCACCAGCTTGGCTGAATCCAAGGAGAGCTTAAATTGGTCAGAACATGTGGGCGAAACCTGCACTGTAATTTTGACGGGTGACAGTCTGTAAAATTGCAATTTCCATCCCTTTTGAAAAACGTGGCTGTAGCTTTGACAGGTAGCTGTGCATTTTCCAATGTGGAGTGATGTTACCCTGGAAGTAGCATCAGGGGTGTATCCCATGAACATTGGAGCCGATAGGAAAATTGCAGAGCATGTCATGAACATTTGATGTCTGTACAGCAATGCTGCCGCTCAGCCAGGCGGTGTTGAGCCTGGGGAGGGAACTCTGACTGTCCTGGTTAGCAGAGCTGAGGTGCTGATTCCAGCAAGGGCTGCGGGAAGAATTTTCAACCAGTCTGTCCAAAACTCCCTTTTCATCCTCTTTTACACCCAGGGCTCAGTGCTGTATGGCCGTCTGCCTGCTGGAGTTGTGTATGTGTGACATGGACTCTAAGAACAGTTTTACAAGTGGTCTTCCCAGAAAGTCATGTGATTAATACATAACCTGTGTGACAGATGTAAAATAGCACCTGCAGCTGCAGTGTGCTTCCATGATTCAGTAGTTGCAGTGAGGGTTTTGCTTAGATCTTGTTTACACTTCAGTACACATATATTTGTAAGTCGGTTGACTTTCCCTTGGAGAGAAGTTTTTGCAAGGGATATTCTTTGATTAAATCTCAAATGTCTGCTTTTTCAGTGTAAATCATGCTGCTCTCTTAGGTTGAGGTTTAGTATTTTGTTTTGAGTTTATGTTTGTCTTATTGTTGAGGTCATGTTGGTAGATTTTAAATGAAAGATCTGAATTGTTTTATGTATGAATACAATTTAAAATAATTGTCCCAAGTGACAGTTCTCCATGCAAATCTGGTTTATATCCAATCACAAAATTGTACATTCTTGATACTTCTTGCACTGTACTGGGGCTTAGAATTTTGAAATATTTGCTACCAGGCTATTTGATTAATGATTTGCGTGGAGCATTCCAATAAGGAATTTTAATTTTGAAGTGAAGAACCAGAGCTACTGTATTCTCATCTCTAGAATACTCATAATAGAGACATCTCCTGTATTATATGGGATAGATTACAGTGGCTTGGAAAGAAGGGTTATTTTAACAAAAGGTGCACACTGTCATTTTACCCCTGACTTCGGTGGTAGTACCTATAGTGTTAGTGAAATTTTATATTGCATAATGTTAAAAATCAAATTGCAAGGTGGTGAAACTGTGTCACTTAGCTTTTTATCTTGATTCAACATGATAATTATGTAACTTGTAGCCTGTGAATAATCCATGGGACTGAATGTCTGCATGTGTTTACATAGTCTGCTAAATCATAATTTCAAATCCATTTCAAACTCAGAACAGGGATAATCTTGCTTTGCTCAGTAGTTGCCTGGTTCTGCTAAACCCCCTGTGTGCCAGTACCACAGGTGATTGGCATATGCCATAGATGGGGCAGATAAAGCCATCTGCTGGCTTGGCTAATCTGAAATGGGACATTTTATGTATTTATGTGTCTCCATAGCACATGGAACAATTACCAGGGTAGTTTAGGCTTGATGGGTGTTACTTGTGTTTACTATAGAAATCCAGAGGCAAGGAAAACTAGTGTGCAATTTATTAATGGTAGAACTGAACAGCTACTATTTTTTATTATCGTGTTTCTTCAGAATAGTATTAAAAAAAGTACCAGAATGTGGCCCTTAACTGAAAACCCACATGGAATGAGATTTCTCTCCTTGGATCTTAGCAAAGGGCAGTTGTCCTTTCTACCTGCTGCCGTGAGAGCTGTGCAAGCTGCAAGCTGGTCACTGGTTTGATTCAATCATAAACTCTTAGGTCACTTTCTTGCCTCTCTGGGGGGTAGGGAGGGAAATCCTTTGCAGGCAGCTTCTTGTGTTCTGCCTGCCTCTTGCAGCATCAGCAGCCTCAGGTATAACCACGTTAAGGGTCTTCTCCTGTGATGCGATGAGCGGTGTTTTCTCTTGCTGCCGATATGGCACAAACATGACAGTCCCTATAAGCTTCACTTCTAAACGCTGTTATGTAAAGTCCATCAAAAATTTGGAAGGGCTCAGATCAGAATGTCTTGCTTTGGATTAGCAGTGCTGAGTTTTAACGACATCCAAAATGCGGGCTTCTGCTTTCCTCTATGATGTTTCAAACCCAAGTGATTAAAAAGTATTTTTGTCTTCAGAAATGAACTGCTATTGGTGTCCAGTATTGTGTAACCTGCATTACTTAGTGGTCTTTATTTTCATTCATCACAATAAAACATCATTTAAATTGAATCATTTTTATGCTTGTAGTTGACTGAAAATAGCTGAGAGCAGTATTTGGCATCCTAAGACTCAGGATGAAATGCTTTGATCAAAACTCTGTGGAAAAACTAGGAGAAACTGATGTTGAAAATACTGGGTTTTTTTACTGGTGGGAAGGGTGATGAGAGGTGAAAGGCTGTTTAGCTTTTTGTTCTAATTTGGTTCAGGTTTGGCATACTGTGTTTAAAATGACTGTTGGATCATATGACCATAAAGCCTCTCAAGTTTTCTTGAAGCAAAATAATTTCTGACAGAATTTCTCATGAAAGGTAGGGAATAATGTGCAGTTTTACTGCTGACAAACACTCAGAGAAAGGAGCTGTACTTCTGCTTGTGTGCAGTGAGACGTGTAAGGGCTGCAGTGGCTGTTGAAGGGACTGTCCCACAGACATGGCAGACTGAGCTCCTCGTCACCACTGTGACACGGGGCGCTGTCACAGCTCCGGTGCTCACATCTGCTGCTGCAGGGGTGCACATGTTCCCTGGCAAATGCAGGCCCTGCACTGCCCATTCACCTTTGCCAGCGTCTGTGCGTGTTCCTGAGCAGGATCAGCTCTGTCTGATAAGCTCCTTAGCTGCTCTGCACAGGCCTTTTCCTTCACAACTCTTCCCTCCAGATATTTATAGGTAGGGCATTAATGACAGAGACCTTCTTACAGGCCTGAGACAGACTTCTGTATAGGCTTTTGCAGGCTCCTTTGCTAAGGAAATTCAGCTGTTGAGTCTTTACATTTTGGAAGGTGTTCATTTAGAATTCCATTCATAAGGAATATTTGTTTCTTGTGAGCAGTGGCCCTCAGGGTTTTTTCACCCTTCTTCCTACATTTCTACAGTCTGCATGGGACAGAGATGACTTGTGAATATGCAGCAGAAGAAAAGAGCAAATAGAGGAGGCGAGGATGCAAAGGGAGTGTGGTTTTTTTACTTACATGTTGGAAAGCTGTGAAGGCATAATAGCTGTTTCTATTTCCCTATGATCCTTTGCCATGATGCTCTAGAATCAACCTTCAAGAGATAGAAAATGGCCTTGTGCAGCACAGAGTTACTCACAGGAACCCAGTCATCCTGGTAGGCAGACTGGAATGTGCAAAGGATGTTTTTCTGCTATGATTACCTGGTATATGTTTATATATATAATCTTGTCACAAGAAACTCTTTGAAAAGATGATGGCTTTCAAATCAAGTTAGGCTTTTCAAATGGTCAAGTAAAAAGCACATGGAAAAGATAACAGCAGCAGTGTCTGAAAAGGCTACTTAACTGGAAAGCAGAAATTATCCCTTTTCATGGCGAAGTCTCTCTCGTGTAGCTTACGGTCATTTCCAAATTAAATATTCAGGCTACTTTCCTTTCCACAGTTAAGTGCGCCTGTAAGCTATCATTAGTTACTGCACACTTGTATAAATCTGTGCAGGATGTTCTTCAGCTGTTATTTCTGGGCATAGGCTCTTCTTAAAGAAATTGCTAAGCTGTTATTATTAGGCTATTTTAAAGAAGTGTTTCCTAAATGCTCTTACCTTTCTGGCAAAACTAGGAAACACATCTTGTCCTTTAGCCCAAAGCAGAAACATTATTGCTGTTGAAATTCATTTAAAAGCACTAATGTAAGAAAGGCTTCAGCAGTGCCACCTGGTAAATCATTTCACGTGCTTTTACCCTTTACAGTATGCAGATTGTGTATGAAGCTTTTGAGTGTTCAAGAAGCAGTGTTCATCTCAGTTATTTCTCTTAGAATGACAGAACATCACTGGGTAATGGCATAATTTCAAAGAATGACTTCTGAGTTTGGATAAAATAATTCTCTTTGGTTTATACTTGTAAATGAAGCTAAATATCTCTGGACAAGTATCCTGCTGGCTTCATAACTTTTGACATGGTTCAGACAGAAAAGCTAATTTGGGGAGAATTAGGTTAAGTAGAATCTTTTTCTGAGCAAGTCAAGATGTGAAGAGATTTGAAAAGTTTCGAAAATTTCAGAAGTGCAATTAAATGTGCTAAACAAGCTCTTCTGATGTGAATGGGGAGGAAGGAGGTTCCCCTTTGCTAGAGGGGAAAAAACCAAAATGAAAATCGCAACCAAAAACTTAAGAGTTGATCTAGAGAAAAATGGACAGTTGAGGAACTTCCTCAAGACACTTTGATGTGTTTTGCTCAGACTGCGAATCAAAGGCTTTGTGAAGTGCTCGTGGCCGAAGGTGAATGGAAAGCACTGTAGTTCTCATGTACCATGGAGGAACTCAAGGTACTTCTGGAGAGGAACGTTCTTTTCTGTCCAGACAGAATGAGGTCTTGACCCCTTTTAAACTTGCTGCTGTATTTTTGGATTAATATTCTTCTGGATATTAAAGAAGAAATTTTACTTAGCCTCAAGGAACTGAATAATATTTCTGGTAAGGCTGTCTTTCATTCCAAGCTGGTGATAACCTTGCCTCCCTCCCCCTTGGACAGGTTATGTTTATAGGTCATAAAGAAGCACCAGCCAAATATAAAACAAACTTATTAAGCAGAGCAGAGGAGTAATACATTATTCAATATTTGTATTAAAAGGAATGTAAATACTTTTAAATTTTCAGTGTAAGTATTTAACTCTGTGATTCTGATATCCATTTATGGAACGTTGCCAGTATATTCACTATAGCTGAATGATTAATGTAGCTTCGTAGGGTTTTCTTTTTTTGCAGGTTATCTACCAGAAATTTTCTTTTCTTAATTTGAAGAAATTAAATTTACACTTCTGAGGCATTTTTATCCTACTGCTACCTCACATTCAGTGCTAGCAACTGTTCAACAGCTAGCAACTCGATTTGTGAGATCATATGATTATTAGAAAATAAGTGAATAACAAAAATCCTTCCAGCTTAGGGGTGGATAGGATTTTCTTGGATTTTTTCCCCTTTCTGTGTATGCTCATGATGTGCTTTTCAACAAAGCTGCCTTAGCAAGTCTTCTGGCCTTAATGAGAACACTTCTCAACATGTGCACTCGACTGGCTGCCTACTGATGTGCTAATCTCTGGAGCCATCTGAAGAGCCAGGGAATTTTAACAGGGAGGGACCGTGAGTTAGACACGGCTATGCTGATCGAAGGTTACCTTGCTCTTCAGGACACTTCCGGTGGGCAGCCTTTGGAATGCTTTTTCAGCACAGAAGTCCTTCATGTTTCAACCTGCTCTGAATCCTTGGGTGACATCCAAGGTCCCAAACACTTCGTTTGTTACTTGAGTTGTCTACAGTTGGGTTCAGAGTTGCAGTATTTGCTTTTGATGATATTTTTCTGCTCTCTCATAACCCTCCCTTTTTCCCTCCCTGCACTTCTCATCTCCTATTTGGAGAGAGGATGACACCCATCAACCTTGATGGGATATCAGAAGGGTTTTTGTAAAGCCCATGGAGTATAATTTCCAAAAATTGGTGTAGCTGAAAAGGCATTTGTACAAGGAACTGTCAGGGAGCTTTTGGGCTGCCAAGGCCAAGGTTAAACTTGCCAAGTGCACTGAAAACCAAATGTAGCCATTTTGTGATCGTCCTTTGGAGCAATCTAATCTGCTGAAGCCTTAGTTCACCAATAAACAGATACTACATGGAAACTTTTACAGTACATGAATGTGTAGTCTTTCATCGCTATCAGAGTATAGGTTTTATTTTTACCTGATAAAATTCAGATTTTTATTTTGTATTTTTGGAATCATTAGAAAAGACATCAAGGAGCAAAATTTCATTGTTATTGATGAATGGACAGTTTTGTTCAGTCTGGAATCACTTCTGCATCCCCTTACACCTTTTGAACTGTCTAATCTGATCTGTAAACAGAAATATTGATACATGACCCTTAACTGCAGATACGTTAAATTGAGATATGAGTCAGTAATTTAAAATGTATCTTGAAATACAAGTGCAGTCTATACAGTATGCAGCCCATTAACCAAACAATCCAACTGTAGCTTGGAATTCTCTTTGCTGAGGGCAATTGGAAATCAAAGTTCTTGAGGTAGTTCAGTAGTGAAGAAAACAAAAGTGGGGCTAAGAGGGGTGAAAGATGGGGTTTAAAAAAAGGTAAGCATGTTTCAGTTACACGTTTATTGCAGTAATTTATAAGTGAAAGACAGAACTTAAGATCCTCAGTGAGAGATGGTTGATTTCTCACATTATTATACTCTAAACAAATACTTCAAAGGGGAAGAACAATTATTTTTAATTTTGCACTTGAACCATGAAACAATGACTTCACATCACTGATGTGCTTCTGGCTGGTAGCTTGGGTGTGCTTCTGCATGATGAGTTCTGTAGCTTGCTCAGGATGTTTCATGACTTTGGATAACTCTGTGATCCTTGTGGGTCCCTTCCAACTCAAGACAGTGTATTATTCTATGAATTCGTTGTAGTCTTTTATGAAAGCCAGGAGAAAATGCGATGATGAGCTCTGTGGACTGGTATGTGTTTACTGATAAGTTGGTATAATGGGTTCTTGTTGAAGCAAACAAACCCCAGTTCCTGCTTTGCTGCCCTGAGCTCTCCTGGTGTGTTATATATAGAGGTGGAGGCTGGGCAAAGGGATTTTCTTCCGTGTGTGCTCTGCACTGGCACAGCACAGCGTGGGCAATTCCACAGGTTCCTGATGCTTCCCTTTGCATCTGCTGATGGATTCCTGCAGCACAGGAGCTTAGCTTGTGCTGGGGAGCCACGTGTCTTCTCCACTGAAAAACCTGGCGTATAAATGCACAGGAAAATCTTCACGCTGTAGGGTTTTCTTCTTTTTTGTTTTCCCTGTGGGAGTTAGCAGAGCTCTCTTTGGTAGAGGCAGCAAAGCCGAATGTGCAGACCTTAAAGCTATTTGAGGATTTGACCCATTGATCTTGCTCTCTGCTAAGTTAGAATGAACAATTAATTGGTGGTAGAAACCTGATAAACTTCCAGTTGCTTAACAACGTCAAAGCAAACAATACTACCATGTGTTTTCTCTGAGCTTGTTTGTATTTAAAATAGCTGTGAACGTGTCAAGTGGGGACATGAATAAAATGCTCTCCACATAAATTATTTGCAGTTAAATTGAATTGAATTTTAAGTGCTCATTTGTTTCACTTGATGATGTTGCATTGTGCAGACCTATTAAATTGGGTTTTTTGCAGCTGTTTCACTTACAGTGTGACCTAAAGGGCAGCTTGTGTTTCTTTGCAGTAGGCTCCTGTTTATATGCAGCAAACATGAGATCAGATGTTAAAATGCTGGCACAGAGCCAAAGGTGCCCAAATTTGTCCACTTTTGGGAGTCTCTTGATAGGTTGGGAATGGTGAAGAAAATTAATGTTTAACAATGTCTGGTTACATACCTACTTTACAGTCAATTGGCACTGTATCATCAAACCACGGATCATTTGGCTTCATCAATTAGGAGTATTAATGTGGTAAATAAGGCCACTACCAATTGGTGCCGTGGATTTAGTGGGTAACAGACAATGGTTTTGCATGAGGGTTGCCAGAAAAACCAAAACCTTGACATTATGTTATTTAAATAAAGGAAAATGCATGATCATAAAAACTGAAGTGTAGAGCCTGCATGGCTGAAAGCTTACACAAGAATTCAAATTTCTGTACAGTAGCTGATTCCCTCCATTATCTCTGCACTGCTGCATGCAAAGGTAGTGCAGTTTCTGTATTTCAGCTGGATGCTGGTGGGAGCCAGCAGCTTGCACCCAGTTGTGCACAGGAATGAGCTGCAGGCATGTTTTGACATGCAGGCTGCTCTTAAGTGTCCAGTTGCTGTTTTCACTTCCAGAAACATTGGTTGGCTTTTGGTGGAGAAAAGTTATGAACCACCAACACAATAGCCCTAAAAATTCTTGACGTTATTACATCATAAAATAGTTAAGGAAAATAATTCTGTGGTCTTGGAAGTCACATTTCAACGCTGTTGTTTAGATGGAGTAAATGAGCACAGAGAATCAAATATTACAAAGAGTCTTCAAGACCTTATTTACAGTGGTATGTGCACACAAGAGTATTTAAGTGAGTAAGAATGTGAGCAGAGATACCTGTCCAAGTTGTGTGGAACTTGGACAGGCTGTATGTGGAAGTAGAAGTTCAGAACTGCATAGGAATGTTCAGGTGAGCTGAGCAGACTTGAACAGCAGGAGAACTTCACCTTGGGACCAATTTATTCTTGGATTCATTACTCTGGAGGGAGAAAAGAATAGGAAATCAGTCAGTTAACCAAGTTATGTAGCATTCTTTCCTTTTGGATCAAGGATTCCTTAACTGAAAGCAGATCAGAATATTATTCTGCTAGTCGCCAAAGTAGATTTAATCCAAATAACAAATAATTGTTTTTAATTCTGCCGTTAGTTCATATTGGTGATTGTAATGATTAATTTATCAAGTAGCCTGAAAGTATCCTCAGATAATGCAAAGAGGATCAGTAGTGGTATTTGTTTCCTGTAGGAATTTATGAAGGTTTCCCAAAGGGAAGGCAGCTCTTGGGCCCTTTGCAGTTAATACAGGTAGCAGCTACATACTTGTCTGCTGCTCAGCATCCCTTGCACAGATGTTGCTGCTGGATGTCAAACAAAGCTTCCTGGACATTTTCCTAAGGAATAAAATGAACACAGATCAGTCAGATTGTGGCTGCTTCATGCCAAGGATTGAGCTGTGCAGTCAGAACAGCAGATCTTTTATGCAGTGAGAAATGGGAGCTTTTTATGACTCTCTGTGGCTTTTGTCTGGAAAATGTCGGTGTGTTGGACACTGCTTGGCCTAGTTCTGGTCAAAATTCCCTGTTTGCACACACTGCTTTCCATGGGCCTTGTCTGCAGAGAGGGTTGTTGCCAGCATTGCACAGCACTTGGATCTAGCACGCTTTTGTTAGCAGAGAAGTTCATTTTTCATCTGTAGTTACTTCTCTTTGCAGCTCCTAGGAGTGGTTCTCCCTCATCCCTGTGTAGCAGTCCATTTTCTAGTTTTCTAGAGGTAACATTGGATGGCATCAAATAAAGCAGTTTCATCTTCATACCAGTGCTTCCAGGTATAAGTAGCAGAGTCGCTGTTGATAATTTATAGCTGATGGCTGTGCCAGTTTGCTGTTTAATCTCTTGCTCACACCTCTGATAGATAACTGGTGTCACACTGCCCCTCGTAAGGGGACTTTTTAACAGATGATATGAACTAACAATATTTAGTAGTGGAATTACTGAAGTTTCAAGATGTATCATTCCCAAGGCAATCCAGAACAGTTATGTTCCCCTCTCTTTCTTAACTGAAGTTAATAAATTACTGGAAGAGATAGTGTTACTTCAGTGAAATGACAGCATGCAAGGTGTGCTCAGCAATTTACACGCTAAATAAACTTGTTTCATACTTCAGCTCCAGACCTTCAGGGCGCACCTGGTCATAAGTTTGCTGGTGGTGTTAAGTTTTTTTGTTTGCAAAAATTCTGCTTAGTTGAACATGTGACACATTAGTTTCTGCTTTGTAATAATCTTTTATTTTGCAAGGCAGCTGACAGCTGAGATGTTCTATACATCTGAAAGATGTGATGTTGCTGACAGTGACCTCTGTCAGGTTAAGTGTTCTGACGCCTGGTGTGGCGGTATTAGGAGTCAGCTGTGGTGGATTTGAAGAATGGATCCCTTCCTCTTCCTTGCTGGCAAAAAGCTGAGATCATCTTGGTTGTAAATGCTGCAGACTACCTCCTCTTCATTAGGATGAGATATGGGAACAGGGATGGGAAGAGAGGAATAGGAGCTGTGCAAAGGCAGTGACACCTAGAAGAGTGACATGAGTAAAAATCTTTGAGAAACACTACATGATAGCTCTGAGGTGCGACAGCACCCTTGGAGAGGGTGGTATTTGAATAATGAATGTACTTGAGAATTTCACTGGGTTTGATACCACGGCGTTACAAATTTTATTTACTGTACATTTACTGAGAGGAATCGGGCACATGATACTGAAGTAATTCAACATCCTGCTGGAGGGATGCTGTCAGGCATTTGGATTAGTCTATAAATAATTGTTGGATTTGATTGCTTAGAGCTGTTCATTAATCTCTAAGAAGCACTGTGGATTTTTTTGTCAACTGTCTTCTGAGTTCACCAGTCATACTAAACTAGGAATGTATTTTAGTCATTAGCTTTTGTTTTATTAGAAAAAGTGCTTTCAGATCAAGTAGAATCTGAAGCATAAGAGGTTTTCATTTTAGGCCTGGCTTCTCAAAATCTTCCCGGTTACCTCTACCCTGCTATCAAAACACATTCCTGAATATCCATATGGGCGCTTTTTCCACATGATTAAACTCACCTTTGCAGAATGCTCAGTAACAGAAGTGAGCATTTGCAGGGGTCTCTGCACCTTTGGCTAATATCTGGAAAACACTGTTGATGTGGTGCAGCCCTGAGAATGTGTTTCTCTCAGTACTCTAACATGGCTTCAGAAATTTCTAAAATCTGTCTGGTTTTATAGGTGCTGCACAGCCATGTGTACCAGCAGGAAAAGGGACGTGTTCAGGAGAGCAGGGAAACCTCTCCCTTGATTTAGCCATGCTGTAGTTGCAGTGTTTTAGGATTTTCCTTTCTCTCTCATGGAGAATATAGATAAACTGTACTTTCTTAATCTCTGTGTTTTGTGTTAGAGGTGTACAAGCCATAACCAATAGGTCTTTGGGGGTGGATTGTCTTTGGCCAATAGACAATTGTTTATTACTGTGTATAAAAAGAACTTCTTGTAAATAAAACCTTCTTCTTCGCCATCTTGAAGCCTGTCTGCCTGACCTCTCTACCTGCTTCCACAAATCCCACAAATAACAGAAAAGCAACCATAGCCATGCAGCTCCTGTGGAGCTGCTTTGAAACTGTGGCCTTGCATCAAAACTACTGCTCTTGCTTCTTGGAGCTGGGGCAGGAGCTGTTTTTTTCTGCAGTTTTTCAGCCACACATCCTTTCTCCTACAAGTCTGTGCACTTTTTCACCATTCTCTGCATTTTTTCTCTCATCTGCTTGTCCGTGTTTGTAGTGTAAGGCAGGTCCAGGAAAGGGACTCCGTATCCTCCCCTCTCTGTGTGTCACTAGGGCTGGGTAACAGGTGTGTGTGGGTCGTGGGGCAGTGCAGGAAGTTTCCCCTGCACATGTGTGGAGCGTGAATTCTTGGGAAGGGAAGAGTGTCTGGCCCCAGCAGCTGCGAGGCGCACAAGTGGAATGAGGCACAGCCATGTGATGTGCCTGCTTTCCTGGTAATGTTTGATCAGCACTCGTGACCACGCCTGGGACATGGAGCCAGCCAGCCATGCACTGCTTTGTCTGGGAAGTGCTGCAGGTCCCTGTGCTGACTGAACATGGTCTGCTGGCTGAGAAGCATGATTTGGTGACTGCAGACAGCTAGGAGTGGGACTTTTTCAAGTGGAGTATTCAGAGTGGGGAATTAAAAGAGGTGGTATTTAAAATCACATCAGTGTGCAGCTGATCCCACCTTTCGGTATTTAAAACGTGAAAGAATAACTGTTCTTAGTGGTTCACCACTTGGATTGCTCCAAGGGAGATTTGGGGTTCATAACTCACTCTGAGCACGTCTGAAGTTGGTGAGGCTAATTTGATTAATATTCGTCAGATTTGAATGTGGCATGTTAATCAAGAATGCTATTTCAAGGGGCAGTAATGCCTCCCTGATGCTTTTCAATCCTACTTTTACTGCAGGGAATTATGATCAGAATTTCTACTCTGTGACTTCTTATGTGCATCAGCACTGGCCTGATTCCTTGCATTGTAAGGAGGCAGTTGCACAGAGAATGTTCTTTGCAGACAGAAATTATATAAATAAAGACCCAGTTTTGTTCACTGAAGTTTTGTTGGTGGTAGTAATGCAACTTGATTTTTGAGTTCTAGGACAAGATTCCTTTTCAGAAAAATGTTAATTTTGCTATAAAGTCTGTGTGGATATAAGGGAACGCGAGTTATTTTGTCCCATTATTTTAAAAAGTTCTTCCAGAAGTAGGATCAAAGTAATAACATGTGCCGTAATATCTGTGTTAGTATGCTACCAATGGAATGTATGAAGGTTGAGGTATTTTTGAAAGAAGATTCCAGTGTCTTGGATGCTTTACCATCACTGGCACTGGTCTCTGCCTGGCCACTCAAAGGCAGGAGTGTTTCCAGCTCAGCAAGAACCATGACCATCCATCATCCTGGATTCTCTTTCGGTGGCATTTGCTTGATTCTTCAAGCTGTGAGTCCCTGCAAGTCCTACTGAAGTATTTCAGTGCTTCTCTTTCAGCCTTCTAGTGTATTAAATTGTCCCTGTGGGTATATACTGCAAACACAAGCCTCATTATCACATTTTTGTTTTGCTTTTTGACAAAGTGATTACACATTTAAGAAGTTTGTTACTCTCTCCAAGCTGCTAATTTTCATAATCTATCGAAGATACTGAGTTGATAAAAATAAACATGTCTCTTAAATCTTAAACGATGGGTTGCCAAAACTGCACACGGTGGGTGGCAGCTTCTTAAAACACTTCTTCCTTACACCTGAAGCTGTAAAATAGCACTTTGTGAGAGCTCTGTTTCTGAATTCAGGCATGTACATTAGTGGAGTTGGGAAATCTTCTATTTTCTTGCAGAATTGGCACATTCCTGAGTACTGCAATCAGATGCTTTAAGTATGGGAGCTCCAGTGTTAAGAGTGGTGTGGTCTTATTTAAAATGTATTCCAAAAGTTACTGCTTTGGGAAAGGCATTTTTTTTACTGTGGAACAATGAAAAAAAGTGGGAAAGAAATGACACAGTACTACCAAAACTACATTTATGTCAGCATTGCTGAAAATGTAACATGAATTAATGTATTTTTTAAAGAACCACTTAGTGCAGTCTTAGTAGTTTGTGTCACTGAAATGTTTAGCTTTGCAGTTGTTCTTCCTATTTTAAGTTTTTGCTTGAGTTTTTATAGGTTAATTTCCTTGAGAGTAAAGCCTTACTTGTTTGTATTCCTAATGGCCAGCCCTTTTTTCTCCTGGGATTGTGCATTATTATGTGTGTTTACTATGCTGTGAAAGCAGTGGGGTGAGGGTGGGGGGTCCTTACACAATGTCATGCTAGCGCTGAAGCCGAGCTCCATGGGGTAATTCAGCAACTTTAGCTGGGACGAGAAGAGCCCAGATTTTCCTGAAGCTGAAAAACTTGCTCTACCAGATGGTCAAAACAGACTTACGCTGTTCTTTAGCCCAACTAAATGGATTTGTGGCATTTGCTATCTATCAGTGAACTCTGAAGTTGTGGGACGGGTTTAGTAGCGAGTTGTCAGACTGGTGCTAGATCCTGGAGAGGTCTCACTGCAGGCACTGGGGGGATTTCAGCTGGCACGGTGAAAAGCCACTTTCGCAATGGGTGCAGAGTCTGCACTGCCGGGAAATCCCTGCTTTTTAAGGCTGCTCCAGCTCCAGCCTGAGCTGCATGGCTGAAGTGGAAGCCATTCAGTGGTTACTGCTTCAGCACTGCAGTCAAGTACTTTTTAGGTCTGTTCATATTCCCTGTGCTCTGAACACATCTGTGGTTTGCTCTTACCTTTTTTGCTTCTGACGTTCAAGCTGGCACTTCACCCTTGCTCAGTCATTTCATATTTGCAAATTCCACATCTCTCCCTGTATCATACCTGTATCAATGGGATGTACTAAAGCACGCTTAAACAGGAGAGCACTTTCAATGGTGACTTGTATTTTTTTAAAATAAAAAAGCTTGTATGTAGGATTGTTCACAAATGAAGAGCAGGGATTTCTAAATATGCAAAAGTGAATGTAGAGGCCCAAAGCCTGTAGCTGGGAAAGGGAATTCCTAGGAAAGGATATGTAATTGTGCTTTCCTTTTGTAAATCTGTTTCAGCTTGAGAATTAATGCAAATCTTGCATCTGAAACCTGTCTAGCTCTCATTTTTGCTATCTAGCTCATTGATTGCTGCTAATATTAGTATTTCAACATTTTATCTTGAGAACCTGCAACCGTGCAACAACCACCTTTCTCCTTTAGACAGAGATGTTTGCCTGAAGTTTATTTTGTAAAGAAGTTGTAAATTCAGTTGATTGTGACTCCTTCCTGGTGTAGGACATCAGGCTGTTCACACATGAGCAGAAACCAAGTCAGTTGGTGCAAATAGCTTGTAGAGCAAAGTGTTTTGTGGTGAACGTATAGGGGAGCTCTCTGCTTTCACACTGAAACCCCACTGCAGCTTAACTCCTGTATACTTAAACCCCATTTGCTGTAGAACCGCACAGTAAATTTTAGTGGTCTTTTCACTAGAAATTGTGCTCTCATTCTCTCAGGACTGTGATTCCCTTGGCCTCTGAAAGCCTGGCAAAAGTATTTCTGCTGTGTTACAAGGCCCTTGCAAAGGTGAAGTCCTAATGTTTTTATTAGCAGAGTCAGTAAATATTTTTGCATGCTGGCAGAGTTTCTCTCACAGCTCACACTGAGGCCATCAAGGCCTGCTTGACTAGGAATACCAGGGCTCAGGAGTGAGGGCAACTGTGCCCAAAACCTCGAAGGAAATACAGCAGTGACTAGTGATTTAGAATTCAATTAGAAGTGTAATTTGGACATCACAAATAATGAGAAATGTTTATGTTCCAAAGTGAAATACTTGCTATTAATAGAAGAGTTAGTTTCCTGCCTCTGCATTTTTAAAGGTCTAAAGAATAGCATTTGTAGTCTACCACAACTGGGGTTTAAAGGTGGCGAGTTTTCTTCTTTTAAGTCTTTTGTACTTTGATTATAATGTAGATAAAAGTATTGGTTTAGTTTTTTATTCTTAGTAGGAATGTTGGTTTTAGTTTTTGTGTATTTCTGATGATGATTGGTTTGCTTTTTTTCAAAGACCAAGACAATAATAAAAAGTATTTTCATCTTCCTCTGTTTTCATAATTTCTTAGTGGTTAGTGCATGCTTAAGAAACTGTGTGTAACTTCCTTTTACCAGCCACCTGCCAAGGGCTTTGGTTGTAGTTTGATCTACAAGTTCACATCAAGAGACAAACCCAAGAGATCTCTTTTGCAAGAGAAAAATGTTAATGTTTTGTCTTATTTCTGTATGCCTGATAGTTGCACAGGTCACCAGATCTTCACTGGAATCTTTGGACTATCTTTTTAAAAGTGAAGTAGCAATAGAGGAAATTCTCCAGAGAGTTACAGTAGAAATAAAACTAACAAAGATAAATGAGCTAAACATTGCTTCAAAACATCCAATTAAAAATAAAAGACAACAGAAGGGTTTGTACAAACCCCATGGGAGGAAAAAATGAAGCAAGCCATGTTCAATACATCTTTTAGGCTAGCCAAAAATATATGGCAACGGTTTACTTTGTGCATATGAGTTTCTTTTACACTGTACCACTGATGCTCCAATGGATTCTTTAAAAAAAAATTAAACCACGCAGCAGCTTAATTTCTGGCTGCCTGTAACTGGGGCCCTTGAGGAGAGAGGCAGCAAAATAGATTATTTTCAGTATCCCTTTCAGTATTAGGTATATTTGCTACCTTTACAGCGGGTTTGTGGTGCTGAATAGTCTTTTGGCTGCAGACACAGATACTGATACTGTTATGGTAAAAGCTGGATTGTAGGATGTTTGAGTGAATTTTAATTAGATGGGAAACAACTCCAGGAGCCAAGATTTTGCAGCATGAGTCATGAAGTGCGTGCTGTGGAGCAGTTCCATCAGTGAGAGTTCTCCCAGAGTAATGACTACAGTGCCTGGCCCTCTGCCAAGGAAGGGTGTGAGTTTCTGGCTTTGTTTACCGAGGTGACTATTAGCTCTTCTCTGAGTAAGAGCTCCTCTCATTTCCTAAGTGAAAAAAAAAAAAATCTATCTTTTGACAAGTGCTAAATTCAGGAATAACAGGTAACAATGAACTTTGTGACAGAGGTAATTGTGCTACTGATATTTCCAGCGGTAACCAAGATTTTGGTGCTCTGTTGTACCTTTGAGCCGTGGTGGGTGCTGTGCAAGGTTGTGCTCACCTTGCAGGGCAGCGTTCTGTTTGCAGTGTCACACGTGTGGGAGCTGGGTGGGTGACGCTGGAGGCACCCGTGTTCAAACACTGCACAATAACCCTGCACACAGCTCATCAGGAATACAGCTCATGAATCAGGCTGGAAGAATGTGGAAGTTGGGCACTTCAGAGCCCTGTTTTCCGTGGCACCGTCATTTCCATTCAGCATAGCGCAAGGGAGTTTGTCATGGTTATCATGCAGAAGTTTGAGTTGCCTGAGGAGCAAAAAGGGGGCAGATTCCAGAGGCAAATCTGCTCAGCTGCCTTTGTGGTGGATATTGCTGTGTGCTCTGTTCAGGAGGTGCCAGAAATCAACCTCTCTTTACATCTGGTCTGGAGATTACAGGGTATTTCTGCTGGCAGCCTGATGCTGGGGTTCTTGCCAGCAAGTCTGTGTCATGATGGACACCCTCTTTAGCTAACAGATGGCTTTCTTTCACGTGTGGTTACCTGAGCAATCACAAACTGCTCTGGTGTGCACAGGGGAGAAGCGGACACAATTAATTGGGATAGCTCAGAGCAGGAAGTTCATGGCAGATTGGTCAGGGTGCTGTTAATAAAATAACAGTACTTAAGCAGCAAACTTTGAGTTCTTGATATGGGAAACATCTACTCAGTTCCACAAATGGAATCTTGATGTACCAGGAGGTGAGGGATTTAGGAACGTGTGTGCTCTTACGAGTTCTGTGATGACATGAAACAGGTAATGGTCCTTTGAAGGGGGTGTTGGAGAGCCTGGTTTAACACCAGTCCAGACTTTGGAACCCTCTCTGGAAAATGCCTGTGACTGTTAGCTCAAGGAATGAGATCTGTGCTGGTCATTTGAAACACTTGTGCGTGAAGACACTGAAACCAAATGTCTGTGACAGTTGGCTGTTGTGGATATCCGGCATCTGGGATTCCTTCATGCCGAGGGCTCTCAGAATCTCTGCGTGCTGAGTCTGGAGGGCACCTCTGGAGGGTGGCCACTGCAGCCCCCCTGCTCAAGCAGGCTGCCCAGGAACGTGTCCAGACAGCTTTTGAACAGCTCCAGGGATGGACACTGCACTGCCAGCCTCTCTGGGCAACCGGTGCCAGCGCTCAGTGGCCTCAGCAGAAACTGATGAGCTGCACTGGAGAGAAGCAGAGAGCTGCTTTTGTGCAGCGTTTGTCATCAGTGCTTTCTGGGTCAGTTCTTGGATGTTGGAGAAAAGGTGCTGTGGCCCTTTTTCTGTGCTGAGCTACAAAGCCTTTCCATCTCAAGAGCTGTTCCATACTGGCTGTGAGCTCTTGGAATTAGCTGAAAGGACTGTGGGCAAATACAGCACACGAGTAATGAACTTCTGTTTTATAAATTTGGTATAGCAGTGGGACTATTTCCCCAGTGCTTTGCCAGCAATTTAATTAGAAGTGGCAGTTTTAATTAAATAACACAACTAGAGGCTGGGTTATTTCTCTCCTCCAGTTCCTTCTCAGTTTCAGAAGAGAAAGGTTTTGGGCTTTTTTCTACAATAGTTTCATTCTATATGGTAAATAGAACATTCATGGAAACAGCTTTAAATGTGGCTGTTAATACTAGTGGTACATAACATTGATAATTTAAAGTATTTCCATTAAATCATTTTTTCAGTTATTCAGCAGATTCTAGAAAAATGACAACAGTGCCAGAGGCTGATACTTAGACGGAAGAGTACTTAGAGAATCAAACAAAACACTTATTTAAAAAAAAAAAAATTAAAGTAACCTCTATCTGGTCAAGAGGTTTTCTACTGCGTAAATTGAAATTCTTCCCTTTGACTCTGAATTACATTTAGTTCTTGTGGTTTAGTTGTGGTCTGGGCTGCCTTTCTTTCTGGAGGGGGATGGGTTGTCACTGATGTCTGCCATTTTTTGCCAGCGCCCCACGCTGTGATTTTTTTCAAAGCCATACTTGCATCAGTGATTGGGGTTTGGCAATAGAACACCTCAACCATTAAACCTCTAAGCAGAATAATAAAATTCCTGACTGAAAGTGACAGCATGGGTATTTAGAACAAATCATGTTGCTGTAGATATATTCTTACATACTTATTTTCTCTAAATCATCAGGCTAATCAGATTCGGTGATTTGCCAATTAATACTGATTACTTTCTTGCTTTCTTCTGTAACATCAGTAAAATACAGTGCAATGCTAATATCAATGATACTCCAGTATTTCCATCTTAGATAGTTACTGTTTGTTATTGTGCCAGAAGCTGGAGTCTCTGGAATATTAGAATATCTTCCCTGAGTTCTTTTTTTACAGAAGCGAGGGATAAACGTTCATTATCTGCAATGGGCTATTGGCTGGGTTTGTTATATTTCTGAGAGTGTGTGGTTTTAAAAGATTGATCATATCTTCAATGCTCTTTAAGTGGTAGCAGGGATGAACCTGACACCGTGAGAAACTGGAATGCATGGAGTGTTCTTTTACATAGTGGGATTATTGGGTGGTTCTTCTATTTTCCTAAGGTACAGAATGATTTGTTTGCCCTGTTTGTTTTGCCAACAGAGAGATAACCCAGTTTCCTACTGTTTCCCAAGAAGCTCAGTAGCTTGGGAAAAGGCCAGCAGCTTGGGAACTAACACTACATGTGCAAATAAACAAGTGTTAATTCCCTTAATAGTGGGGAAAAGCTTAAATCCCTTTAGGCAGGTTTTGTGCAACCACTGTCCATTAAGGAGGATGGCTTTCCTCATGGGACTTCCTGCCTGCAGCACTAGATGGAGGCTTAATATCATACAGGAATTCTGTATACTGACACTTCCTCTGGCTATACATCCTTTTGATTGTCTTACATGCTTTGATTATATTCTGTATCTTCTGCATATAACGTATGGCACACAGTGCCTAAGCTAAGGAAAGCACACATTTAAGGGAGAGAGTTTGTTTACACAATAAATCTTACAAATTTGTCAAAAGCCGAAGTTTAAATACCTGTTAATGCTTGCTTGAACTTTTGTTTGTGGCTGGTTATAAAAATCCTGGTTATTTTCTCCTTGCCTTAATTAAAAGGAAAAAAAAAAAGCCTCAGACCTACTTGCCTGGGAGCATCTTTATATGCCCTGTCTGTAGAGCAAGTGGAATGACACAGCTGTTGAATCAGACAAGCTACTTAGGCATGTCTTACTGAAATAAGACAAATTAAGAATTACAGAGGATTTCATAGAGTCCTAGAATGGTGTGGGTTGGAAGGGGCCTTGAAAATCATCTTGCTTCACCCCCTGCCACGGACACCTTCCACTGTCCCAAGTTGCTCCAAGCCCTGTCCAGCCTGGCTTTGAACATTGGCAGGTGTGGGGCAGCCACAGCTTCTCTGGGCACCCTGTGCCAGAGCCTCCCCACCCTCTCAGGGAAGAATTTCTTCCTGAGATCTTGTCTAACCCTTGGTTAGTTTGAAGCCATTCCCCCTTGTCCTGTCACTCAGGGCTCTTGTCCCTCTCCAGCTCTCCTGGAGCCCCTTTAGGCACTGGAAGGGGCACTCAGGTCTCCCGAAACCTTCTCTTCTCCAGGCTGAATACCCCAGCTCGCCCAGCCTGGCTCCAGAGCCGAGGGGCTCCACCGCTCTGAGCCTCTTCACGGGCTCCTCAGCTCACTCTAGCATGTCCTCATCTTAGTTTGGGGGCCCCAGCATGTCCTCATCTTAGTTTGGGGGCCCCAGCATGTCCTCATCTTAGTTTGGGGGCCCCAGGCCTCGAGGCAGCGCTGCAGGTGGGGTCTCTGGGGAATTCAGTAGAAAGGAGGAATTGCCTCCCTTGACCTGCTGGCCCCGCTGGTTTTGCGGATGCAGCCCAGGATATGTTTGGCTTTTTGGGCTACAGGTGTACATTGCCATGTCCCATTGAGCGTGCATTTGGCCTTGTTGAGCCTTCCTGAGGGTCCACCTCGCTTCCCACATGGGCCCACCTCTCCATCCCTTCCATCCAGACGTCAGCCACATCACGCAGCTCCGTGCTGTTGGCAAACTTGCTGAGGGGCACTCAAGCCCATTGTCCATGTCACTGACAAAGATGATAAAGAGCACCAGTTCCAGTACCAGCCCCTGAGGAATGCCGCTCGTCACTGGGTTCCACTTGGACATCAGCTCTTCTCTGGGATTTGTTTTTTAATGAAAAACTCCTTCGGGAGACTCTCTTTTACTCGTAGGTGTTTTCAAGACAAGTTGTTTTTTTTTTTAAACATTGGTTTTACAAACCAAGTGAATTGAGTTACAAGAAAGTGATTCTAAAAATAATGTCGAGACCATTGACCATTCTTGCAAAAGAAGACCATGCTCGTGTAGCTTAGACACTTAGACATCAGTGTTCCAGTATCAAAGATTTCTGAAATGTAAAGCTTCAGATGGTTAAAAGCTATTCATGCACATGCTATTTGAGGAGGAGATTTGTTTTTATTATGAGCAAAGGCTTGACAGGGCAGAAAAAAATTAATACAGTGGGTTAGTCATAATCCACTTCCTTGTTTTAAAACAAGTTATGGACGGAAGACAATCAAGTTTTAACTTACTCTGGAGCTCCATTTTGAGTTTATTATTTCTGCTCTTTCAGTTTTTTATGGGCCATGTAGAAATACTGACTTTACTTATGACCTGCTCTTTGATAAAAACTGAGGTTTGGGCATTAGGATATTTTTATTAATGCAGTTGTATCTTTAGTCCTATAATACTAGTGCAGCCTACTGTTATTTTTGATGAAATATTCCTGTAGTCATGTGCTTATGTATTCTTTGTGTTTTTGTTATGAAAAGCTTTTTGGCTTTGATGTGCTGCTTAAATTTCCTCTGAGTCATAACGGTAGTTGCCAAACCATTGTTTTTGTTCCATTTGGACTTGATGCTAGTTCTACAGTTGTTTCCTCCTAGGGGGTTAAAGTCCATGAGCTTTTATTAAGATAAATGTCAGTGATTTCGAGTGGATTTGCATAAAAGAAGCCCTTAGTCTCTGGTAGGATAAGTCATGTGTAATGTTTCATTTTAAAGTAACAGTGACTACAGGAAATATTGGACATAAAAGTTGTTGACCTTTTCTGCACAATGGAATTTCCCTTTCTACTGAACATGGAATGCTCTCTCATCTGTAAGCTGTCAGCAGACTGAACGTCCTCACTGGTCATCTTCTGTTTAAAAAAATTTAAAAGTTTCTCCCTCTCAATTAATGCAACATCTTGTTGTAGAAATTGCATCAAGCCAAAAAATGGTGATCATTGATATGATTTCTAAAAATAAATGTTGCCAAAGTGAAAATTTAAAGTCAGAGTTCAGAATTTGCTCTTTGCAGCAGTTTCAAAATCAGTAACTTCTGCCTATCCCAGCCAAGTGGCTGTCTCAGATCATCATTTGACACCAGTCTTACATGGTAGGAATTACTCATTTATATTAAAATTAGCTTGTGTCAGTCAGAAGGTCACAATTTATCTCAAATTAATGATTTGCTACTATAGTTTACATATTGCTGTAGCTGACAGTGGGTTTTGACTTTATAGTAAGCTGCTTTTTCTTTCTTTTGTTATTAGACCGATATTGTTTTAATAACATTTGGAAGGAAAATTAGTATTTCTCATGCATGTCTCACGAAGTCACTTCAAAACCCAAGATAATTGAGGGTGCCTTCAAAATTTTAGTTGTCAGACAGAAGTCTGCTCAGAGTTTAAAGTGCTGCTAATGGATTTAATGTGTTTAAGAGGGGCTCTGTAGGACCACAGTTCAGCAAGGCAGTCAAGTATATCCTGCAGCCTATCCCTCTCCAGTGAAGTGTTTGAGGGCAAACAGGTGCTTCAGTGTTCATTAGACTGATGAGTCAATACCTCAGATTCCAGGCATCTCTTATATGATTGCTTTTTCTGAACGTACTTCCAATTCCTAAGATAATTTTTCCAAATAGTGTTTCTTGAAAAATTCAACTTTCTTCAGGAAAGGAGTTAAGAAAGAACTGAGAAGCCTAAAAAAATTTAAACAGCGCAGCAGACAATAGAAGCTAAAACAAAATGAGGAATACTCAATGCACTCACATGTTTATCAGCAGAAATCAAAGAGGTAGAGGGCAGGCAGCTTTCAGTTGAGAACCAAAAATGAAAGGAGGGCAGTGAGGTAAAGGAAGAGCTCTCAGCATGCAAAGTGAAGGATGTGCATTTGTTTAGGGATGGAAGTGGAATGGCTGAAGGAAATTCAGCTCTAGGAAGTGGCAGGTTTGAATCACAAAGGAACATAGGCTGCTGTAGGGACAGAAGGAGGCAGCAAGGGGAAAGGTTAGGGATGAAAAGTGCATTCAGGTTTTCCTGTCAAGGCAAATGGAAGCCTTGCATGAAGATGTATCAGGGAGGTGCTAAAGGTGCAGCACTGGACAGGTCCGATTAAAAGAGGTGACAGAGAGAAGATGGACGCAGGGCACACAGAGTTAAATGTCAGGCGCAGGTTGTTGGCAAACAGACGGAGCTCACCAGGTGATCAGACTCACACTTCTGGCTCTCGGGCCCTTTCTGTTTACTTTGGCACTGAAGAGTTTACAGCACTTCATTCTGTTTCAGAAGATGTGCTGTTTATATAATAGCTAAAATGTGTAATAGATATAAAACTGCTATATGTAATTTTGCACATCTTATATAGAAAACGACAATTAATATATGTATATAGCAGCAATTATGGCCTTTTAATAACGCTTTTCTTGCTTTTCTAAGTCAGAAGGGTGAAGAGAGTGAATTGCCATCTGGCTGTTTCAATCCACAGCAAATGAGAGTATAAAAAGGTGAATAAATAGGATTTCTTAGCTTCAACTCAGCACCGTGTGAATGTGTTAGGAACTATTGGAAATAGTTTAAAGATTCCAATCAGTTGGGAAAAGTCCGGTTTGCATTCTTACCATTCTGTTGATCTCTTCTCTCTCTTTATTATGGACATCATTAAACACAAATCATGGGAAAAAGTGAAATTGTGGGCTCAGTGCTTCGCTGTTAATGTCACATGTCGTCTTTACTCCTTTTCTCACCTCACTTGAAGTCACATACTCCTCAATTTCAGCAGCGGTGCTGGAAACAGCAGAAATGCAGGAATACTCTGCACCTTTTGGTCATGGCAGGTGTCTTAGAAATCAGGGCTAAAGTATCTGATAAAGTGGCCTAAAGACACTTGCAGTGTCTCTGCCTCTGTAATCTGTGTTTGTAGATGGAAATCAGCTTTCTGTGTCCATTTATCAATTTTTCACACACTATGAAGGGTAAAATATTAACACAGAAAGCAGGTGGGAAGTGGAAGAAAGCCCTGCAGGAACATCAGCCAGCTGAGAACTGCTATTGTTGGTGGCCTTTGCAGCTGAGCACAAATGTGCTTTTTGTTTTCTTAATGCCCTGGGGCAGAATTTGAAGCTCTACAGGTGTGGGGTTTATTCATTATTTTACAAAGCATCTTCAATTAATATATTTTGCTTTTCCTTGATATTCAGCAGCCTGGTTGAAGAGAAGTGTGTGTGGAAACACAGGCACAGAAATAACTGGAGGCCTACTCAGTGCCCTGATTTCTGCTCTATTGCTGCTTTTGACCAATGGCCTAATAAAAGAATTGGCTGTGCTATTGTTGTTGCACGCTCCAGCCCATTACGGAGCACGGTATCCATGGAGAAGATGCCTTTCTAACAATGAACACCTGGCGCGTGATTCTGCTCAGGAAACATTAGCAGGGGTGGGTTAGATGAGTAGTCGCAGTGTCTGTAATTGTTTATTATAAGAATGTCCCACTTTCCGAGCTATAAATACTAGGATGAGAGGAATAAGTAAAGACTCTTTTCAAATATCTCCCCAGGAGCAGGTACTGAATGCTGGAGCATTCACTTTGAAAAAGTGCTTTTGGGAATTGAAGGACTGTGTTCCTTAGCATTTACTTCTTTAAGAATAGCAGAGGGGGTAACTGAGGTTTATCTGTGCATGCTGGTGTAGCTTATGAACTCAGTAATGGAAAATTCAGAGTTGTGTGATGGACTGTTACATGAATAAATGGTGGTTCTTGTTTTATCTTACAGGCTGAAAATGAATGCTTGCAAATTGCTAAAGGGCTGTAAATTGTCTTTCATAAGAAGCTGCTCAGGCAGGGGCTCAGTAATACTGTTGGTCCCCAGTGTTGTGGCTGGACCCCACGGGCAGCTAAACAGCACACAGCCTCACTCCCTCCTTCTCCCACACCCTGCAGGAGGATGGGGAGAGAATGGGAAGAAATAAAATTAAAATTTGTGGTTGAGTTAAAGGTAGTTTTAACTAAGACAGAAAAGGAAGAGAGGATAATAATAAGTAGGAGGAGGATGACAAAAGGATTAAAATACACAAAATAAGTGATGCATGATGCCACTGCTCAATGGCTAGTGCCCACCCAGTTCCTGAGCAGCAGCCCCCAGCCACCTTCCCCCAAGCATATCACAGAATGGCTGGGGTTGGAAGGGACCTCTGGAAATCCTCTCATCCAATCCCCTGCTGAAGTAGGTTCAGATTGGAGCAGATTGCACAGGTGAATATTTCCAGAGAAGGACACTCCACAGCCTTTCTAGGCAACCTATTCCAGTGTTCAGTCACCCTCACAGTAAAGATGTTTTCACTCACGTTCAGATGGAGCTTCCCAAGTTCCAGTTTGGGCTTGTCCTGCCACTGGGCACCACTGGGGAACATCTGGCCTCCCCCTCTTGACAGCTGCCTGTAGGATATTTGTGTTGGTAAGATTGCCTCTCAGTCATTTCTGCCAGGCCAAACAGGCCCAGTTCCCTCAGCCTTTCCTCAGAAGAGAGCTGATCCAGCCCCCTCGTCAGCTTTGTAGCCTCTGCTGGACCCTCCCCAGTCCTTCCTTGTCTGCCTTGAGCTGGGGAGCCCCGAGCTGGAGCCCGTGCTGCAGATGTGGCTCCAGCAGGGGAGAGCAGAGGGGAGGATCACCTCTCTCACCCTGCTGGCCACGCTCCTCCTCGTGCACCCCGGCATGCCACTGGCATCCTTGGTTCCCAGAGCACTGCTGGCTCCTGGACACCTCGTTGTCCACCCGGACCCACAGGTCTTTCTCTGCAGAGTTGCTCTCTAGCAGGGCAGCCCCCGGCCTGGGGGTGCTGTGAGAGGCTGACTTAGTGCAAGCACTGCTCTAGCAGCAGCTAAAACATCAGGGTGGGATCAGCATGATTCTCATCCTAAATCCTGAACTCAGCACTGTACCAGCCACTAGGAAGGAATTTATCCTAGCTGAAACCAGGACACCCACCAGTGATTTCAGCTTACAGGAATGGTCAAGTCTAAGAAATAGAACTGGGCTGTTTCCAGTGCCTTAATACTTCAGCAGAGAGAGTTTAGAAACTGCATTTGATGCAGTTAGATTGTGTATAAACCACATTCCTAGACTTAAAGCAAGTCTCTATTGCAGCATTATTCCTATACACAATATGCCCTTAAATCACAAATATTTACATTCCATGAGACTGAGGATACTTCATTGTGCTCTAGACAGTTGTCAGCAAAGTTGACAAAATCAGGGTGGTGATGGGGGAAGGTTTTTGCTTTGTTAACCTGTGTGTCTCTCTCACTGAGTTACAAACATTGGTTTGCAAAACTGCCAGGCAAAAATGTGTACAAAGAAGGTGACTGCAGTTTCAGTCACCCTGGCTTCACCTTTGACATTTTGATACTATTGAAATGCAAACTTTCTTTGATGCTTCCCCCCCCCCAAAAAAAAATAAAATTTGCAGCTCTATTTTTCATGGCCTAGAGTCTGCACACATCGAAGGGTTTGTTGTAGTCTTAACATTTCAGTTTTACATATTTTTACTACAAGCAGCACATTTGTTTCTCAAGTGAGAGTTCCATTAACTTCATCTGTGCCACTGCATTACAGCAACATCATGCATAGACTGATTCCAGGTTCAGTTCTAACTCCTTAATCTTACAAATGTCCTGGAAGTAGTGAGTAGGGGTCAGATCTGACTCGGGTCTAAGCCTGTTTCACCCATGCAAATTCCCACTCAGCAGCTCCCTGCCTAAATGGTCCTGGGTGTTCCAGCTCTCCCTGCACACCCCAGAAACTCCTCACAGCCTGGGTGCTTAGGTTCTCCCTGGCCCCTGAGCTGCCTAGAAATGATGTGGAGCAGGGCTTCCCTTTCTAGGGGAGGGCTTCATCTCCTTAACAGCCTCTTGTTAAGACTGAAGACCTTGTTCTGGTGAGATTTTAGGTGCCCAGAGGTTATGTTCTTTAACAGTAAAATTTAAGTTCTAATAACAACAAAAAGGGCATGAAGAGAAAGAAGATTTTAATGCGTCACAGGGCTTTCTTTTAAAGCTTTGCATTTCTGTGGAGCAGAGTGAGAAAGAGAAAATCTTTTTAGTCAGTCTAATATAGGAAGAAAAGTACATCTGTATCCTAGTACATCCTGTTGTCAGGATTTCTGCAGTCATTTTCTGATTTCTGTGGCAGAATGTAATGGCACCGAGGTGGTCTGGGGTTGCAGTGCAATCTGAAGAGCTTCTTCCAAGTTAGTGCTCCTTGTTTTCTCTTCATTTAGCTGTTTAAAGAAAAACATGAAAAATAGAAAAAAATAACTGTATTACACAGAGTAGGAAGCAGGTTCTAGAGACCATCCTCAAAAAGATAAGCAAGCCATGTGACAAAACATGCATCACCTCACACTAACTAATAATCTATCCAGTCAGTCCTGGGGGAAAAAAAAACATACCAACAATGGAAGGGCCATTGGGAAAATGCACTTACATTGTTCAGTGTGGACTGCAAGCTCTAATAATAAAATTCATAAGAAAGAAAACCAACTGCAAAAGTTGCTATACAGAGAATTGTTAGAAAGGTTCTTTGCTTTGGAGAAGTTTACATGTTAGCTCCCTGTGTTGATAGGCAGTGGGAGGTGCAGATTTCTGCCATGGTGGTGCACTCTGTTTGGGCGGTCACGCAGCATCAGCACTTTGGGTTAAGATTCATGGCACTTTAGTAGAAGAGATATATGCTGAAGACATTAATTATATGTCTTAATATATTAAGACGTGCAGTACATAATTAAAGACATACATTCTATGCCTTTAATTATAAAGTGTTGTGATGTAATCTAAGAAATGTGTGTAGTCTTCGTATGTAAGCTTTTGTAAGAAAGCAAATATTGCTACTACTGAAACAATCAGTTATTTTATTTGCCTACCTAATAGAAACTCTATGCAGACAGTCTGATTTTCTGATGCAGGTGTCATAAATTATAATATTAGCTTTTGGCCTATTAGAACATCCTCATATGAATGAGGATTAGCTCAAGCCTTTACATTCACACAGTCTGTGAGTACCCCCAGGTTTACACATCCACATTCTGTCTGTTTCAAGCATCACAGAATTTCATTAGTTATTGTAAAGGCTGAGATTTTCATGATTCAGTGCGTTAAATCTTCTTTTTCTCTTTTTTTTTCTTTATTTTGGCTCCATGTCAGATTAAACTTATTTGTAGGTGGCTGCAAGGTTTTTTTCCATTAATAAACCTGTATTATTCTCATTGCTGCCTTCCTTCTGATGGTATCAGTGGTTGACAGGCAGTGATTTCTTTCCAGTCTTGGCAACGGGCTGTTGCTGTGGTAGAGGCCATTGTTCAATAATGGAGATTTGCTTTCATAAAATAATTTAGAATTTATAGAGCATTCCTTCTTCTGCATTTGCATTGCTGCTTTTTGAGCTTCTTACTTGTATTTTTCATTTAATTACAGTTTTTCAAGTAGACAATATAGGGGACCTGTTTGTAATTCAGTTTAGGTAATTAAAAGAGAGGAAAGGAAACAGGTATATAAAATGTACTTGTGTGTTCCCTTTTTATTATCTGTGTGGCTTTCAAGCTCGGCTTCCTGTTCCTGATAATAATTTTTCCTGTTTCATGTTTACCTGGCAGGTAAACACAGTTTTAGCTGGTGAATTGTATGCTGTCAAAATTGAGAGGAATTAACTCTTTGATTTTAATAAGTGACCTCTTATTGAATTTACTTTTTCTAGAGCTTTTCCTGTGGTATTGTTGTAACATAAACATTTTACACCGGATGCTGTCCCAGACTTTGTCAGGGTTTGTGGGGGTTTGTGCCTGCTGGATATTTTCCCTGGCTGTTTGGCAGGGCCCTTTTTCCCCAGTGAACTCTGCAGTGGCACACCTTACACTCGAGCTGTTTGGGAGCTGAGTGCTCGAAGTATTTCGGTGTGCATTGCCCTCTGACATTCACCTTCGGCTCCCCAGTGCTTGGGAGCTGGCAGGAGGCAGGGGAACACAAATAGCTACCCACGGCACAGCAGTTGCAGTTGCAAGTACTTGTAAATAAGCTGAGTGGAGAGAGGAAGGAACACTATTTCCTGAAACTCACAGAAGAAATGTGCAGGTTTTCGAGGAGAGTCGTTTTCTGGGATACCCCCCAAAGTTAAACTTGCATTTGGTCCCACCCCCAAAACCTTACATACTATAGACTTACTCCTCTAACACCACTAAGGAATATTCTATTTCTTTGGAAGTGCAGCTGTCATCTTCTGGACCTTAATGTCCACTTAAATCCCTGACTCAGGGAGTATTTAATGCTCTTTCTGCTGCCCCACAGCGCAGTGTGCAGGCTGTGAGGTACCTCCAGTCACCCAGCATTTCCTTTTATAGCAGGTGTGGTGTGGTAGTAATTACTGTGACACAAACAACTGAAGGAGTTAAATGCACAGAGCTCATTATTCTAATTTACACCACACCAGAGAATGCCTCGTTGGCATCCATCAATATACTTGTTCAATTTGGAGTGAAAATCTGGGAGCGTATAATGCAGTCGGTAACAGCGATGTTGGTGATGATGTACATGTAACCTTCATATATTGCAGTGCATCCAGCAGCATCTCTAAGATGTTTTTCCTGTGATTTGAAAAATATCAGGCATGCTTTAATCAATACAGTTACTGTTCTTAAACCATGCAATAGCATTTCAGCCTCTCCTCACACCTGAAAGTGTTCAGCTCTCGTATTTGTTATCTGAACTCACTGTCATGTCTATAAAGGAGAGCTGAATATTAATCACATCCAGTGTCAGTTCAGAAGCTGTGGTATAGCAGTTAATAGCAAAGAAATTTCAAATGTTTATATTTCATATTCAAAGTTGGAGATGAAGTTCTTCATTATATCTTTGTTATTCCTGAAGAGTCCACACTGGCTGTTTTTAGCGCTTCATAGAAGACTCTCGGACACCTTCCAGGTTCCTGGCTGTGCTGGCTGATGCCGTAAATATAGCTGGAGGTAGTAGAGAGCAGCCTTTGGAAGTCAGGCTGGTAGTGCCCCAGAGACACAGCTCCTGGGCTAAAGGATCAATAACCCCTGGATTGTTTCTTTGCTTTTGAGGCAGTGTTCACATTTTCGTCTTTGTTCTCACCCCGGCTTAGTTCAGTTTGCCTTTCAGATCATCTCCCTGCTTGCTCTGGGTAGTGTGCCAAGAGCTCAGTCCACGATTAAGTTACAGCCAGAGAGGTGGACATGAAGGTGCTGTAACTGGAGATGTCTGTGCTTATGTTTCAGCCATGCTGCAACTGAATTAAAAAATCTTAATGGGAGATCTCAGTGGCAGAGTTTAAAAAGGAGCTTTAAGCTTATCTTGCAGACTTATCATTTTTAAAAAATATTTTTAGCTTCTGATTTATTTTTTCTTTATAAACATTAAGGTAACCATGGAAGAGGGTTAAGCTGACAAATTTTCTTGTGCAAGTAGTGGAGGCTCTGAGGCCTCAAAAAGTATGATGGGTCAGTTGACAAGTAGTAACTAGTTCAAGAACTATCCCAGTTCTTAAAAGCATATGAAAATAACCTGAACTGTTAACATATGTAAAACTCATTCAGTTATTGTTAGAGTTGACTGCAAATATTAAGAAGTACAAATTACAGAAAAAATGAAGTTTTCCTTGTTTTTTTCTCCAGATTTAAAAAGTGTTTTAACAAACATCCCAAAGGGCCCTGACACCACAGGCCTGTGTCCCAAAGGGCCACATGTGGCATCCCTTCAGCAGCCGACCCCACTGCGGGTCTTTGCTTTTCATGGCTGAAATATGGCAGTCTGACATCTTGAAAAATAAAACTTTGGGTTACTGTGCTGCCTAAGAGTTTTCAAAGGTTCAGTCTTGAGCACAGCAAAATACATTCCACAGGCCAGTCAGTTGAACTTACGCTCCTGGGCTTATGTTGGGTTTGCTTTCTGCTTCAAAACACAACAGCAGCACTTTTTTTTTGTCTCAGGGAGAGCTTCAGCTGCCCAATGCACAGCTGGCTTGGAGAGAAACATTTAACATTGAACTTCTTAATTTTCTTTAACATTTGATGCTAAGTTTTTGACTCTTTAGAGTTTTTATCCAAAGTAATTTTTTCTAAACCTGTTCATTTCTTAGTATTTTCAAGGTTTAGAGCATATTTTTTACACTTCAAACAGTTCTGTTTTCCAAAGTTAGCATTTTCGAATATTTGTGTTGCTTATTGTAGAGAACAGAGCTTGACAGAAGCAGTAGTATTTTTCCTCCAGATATGTTCTAAGGCTTGATGATGTACAAGAACAGGGCACCAGCCTCCCGGTCTACCCAAAGGTTAAAAATAATCAATTCAGTATTACAGTTTGGATGTAAAATATTAGTGGATCTAAATAAAGGAGATCCTTTTTAAAGATCACATCAGATGATGCATTGATTTTGCTTCTCTAAAGCAAATACACTATGTTAATCTTCATACTGACAGCAACTGTTTCGCTTTCTTTTGTTGCAGATCACCAGAAACTGGAAAGAGAAGCCAGAATCTGTCGCCTCCTGAAGCATCCTAATATTGGTAGGAACATTTCATTGCTTCGTACAGTACTTATCAGTTTAGAAAATTTAGGAGAAATTGAAATTAACACACACAAAGAGCAGCTCAGAGAAGTCAAGTACAAATATCTCCAGGCAAGACTCTTTATAATGTGATGCTCCTTAGGAATTCTGCTGTGGGATGCAATATCCTGGTGGATGACCTGAAGCAACGTGCACGGTTCCCATCTTTGAGCTATTGCTCTGCCATCAGTGAGCTCTCTCTGCCAGTGTTTGGGTTGAGCAGTGTGTAGGAGGGGTTATTTCCAGGATTGCTCATGACTTCTGGAGACCTGCAGAAAAATCTCGGCTGACAGCGTCTGTTGTACAGTGAGACAGACCAATGTCAGTAGTTGGTGCTGGGTTTAGTGAGATGCTTATTTTATACTGGATTTCATGTTTGGGATTCTGTCCTTCTGGAGATGCAGAAAGCTCTGCTCCTTTTGTTTCCAGAATTGTGTTTTCTACGCGTGTAAAGCAAAAAAAAAAACAAAAAAAAAAATCTATTTGGGATGGTGGGGTGTGTCTTTCTCCTTTCTTCAGAAACAGTATAAACAGGTAAGTACCTTGATCTTTAAGGAAATGTAGCTGGGTTTTTCAGACACTGTATTATATGCCAAGAATATCTTTCATAAAGATATCTTCTGTACCTGAGACCTCTGCAGAAGGGTGGGAAATTCCTGTCCTTTTTGGCATTTTTAGACTAATAAAATTTGTTTGGTGCCTGAGATGAAATCAGCTCCTTCCTTTTAATGACAAATAGAAAGTGAAAACAAACGTACCACGGCTCAAAATGACACGTCAAATTTCTGCAGCAGCTCTCTTGAGCTTAGAGGCTTGACCTAGAAATTTGGTTAAGGAGGAAGAGGAGTGTTATCTGTGCTATTTTATCCCACCAAGGGTTTTGCATGTTGAGGTGTGAGAGATAAGGGAATGTACAAGTCCTTGTGGGGCGGAGGTGCAGCCCTTCCATAGCTGTGGTTGCTGTATGGTGCAGTCAGACTCTAGAGTCATTCACCTGGGCCTTGCTGGAGCTACAGGTTATTTGTGAGCTTCCACAAGCCAGGGGAGATGAAAAGAAAGATAATAATGGACAGATGCAGGGGGAGGGCTGAAAGGCACAGAACTCAGCTGAAGCAAAAGTCTAACTGGGTTCCACGTGGTCGCGAGTCTTCAGCTTGTGGAGAGGCTTGGAGCAGGGTAGGATGGAGTTCAGCTGCTCTGTGCCAGGCCAGCTGTTCCACATGCACAGTTTGTGTCTGTGCAGTAAAGCAATGGAGTGCAAACAGGCAGTGACAGCTTTGGTGACAGGCAGGTAGAGCTCTGCCAGTCTGCACCAAGCGTGCATCACCCCCTGCACCCCGTGCACAGTTCAGGGGAGAATGGACAAAGCGTTCTGCTCCTGTTTCAGAAAAGCTGCCACGTTCTAGATCTGTCTGAGAGGAGATCTTCGTGACCTGGCATGAACATGCCAGGCTTTGGCAGCAGGCACCGTGTTCTGTCATATTTGTACCCCTGCAGCCTCGCCCTCAGCCAGCCAAATGATGCCCTAGAGTCATTCCAAGAGCTGCCTGTATCCCACTGTGGCTCTTACGTTTGGGTCACTCTCACATCTCCTTTTAAACTGTCATATCTGGTGAGTAATGGAGCTGCATCACACCAGGAAGCACTGAGAGTGAAAAAGGAAGTGTGCTGGAGTGAGGGAGCTCAGCTTTGACAATAAGTATGTGTAAGTTAAGAAAAATAAGAAAAAAATTGATAAATATTTTTTCAGTGTGATTTCTGCAGGAAAGCAGAGATCTATTTTAATTGGTGGGGCAGTTTCTCAAAGATGACATCCATTGTTTTCTTCATTTTCCTCCAGTATAGCTTTTTTTTTAGTTAGTTGTCTTTTTAAATTACATGTTCACTGCAGAGCGGCAGATTTCTGAAATTAGATTTCACTAATCCTTTCTCTGGCCTTTCAGGCTTCTTCTTCTTTATTCTTCCTAGTTAGTTTGATTAGATGTCCCTTCAAAAAGTGACTTAGTGTGAAGGTGTCAGTTCCAGGTTAACTTTATTATTAAAATAATACATACATAATAATAGCACTCCATTTTGACAGTGTTGTATTGTCTCTTCTGTTAATTATCTTTCAAGTCTTAGACTGTGCCAGATACTCCAGGGTATCCCTTAAAAATAAAAAAAAAAACAAAACAGAAAACCCCTTTATAGTTACCTTTTTCATCCTTTTCTCCAGTCAGAGTAAAGCAGCACAGCTGTGGTGAGTCACATTTTTGATTTTAGCCTGTGAGTAAACACATTGTACTTTTCGTATGAGCAAGATTTATTTCTTTAGAGAAAAAATTTTTAAAAAAATCTAAACACTGGAAATATTTTCCAATTATCTTTACAGAGAAAATAGAGAATTATCAAAAACTTCTGCAGATCACTGGTTTTGTGTTTCCAATTTAGGCATCCACTTAGTACCTAACTAGAAAAACATTTAGTGTTTAGTTATTTCATAAGGATAAGAAAGATTTCAGGACTAAACTTGTTAAGAATCAACATACCTTTATTTTAGCTTCCCAAAAATGCCATATTTATATCTAGTTCATATGTGATTGGATGGTGGGTTTATTTAATGAGTGTCATTATGTAGTTAGGAAATCTTAGGATGACATTTAAAAAAGGCTTTCCACTGTAGTCATAGGTACTAAACTTCAGAAGTTCCTCTGGTATTGGCAGAGGACTCTTAAAACTGCATGTGAGTAAATCAGAATTTTTTCTTTCAAAAGGATAAAACTTTGAAATGTGGAAAGTAAGGAGACACATGGAAATATTTTCATTTCAGTTCCTGATGTGAATCTCCCCAAGTAATCACTGCAAACAATAAAACCTGAGGAAACAAATGTATTTTCTGCTGACGTTTTGGAAGCATTTATTACATAAGATTATTATTTCAGGAATCAAGCTATCTACCAAATATTCACAAAGAAAGTATTTAAATGAGTTTGGAGGGAGACTAATTCTTCTTACACATTTCCACTGAAGGAGTGATTCTGAAATCGGGAAGATACCAAGTTCTGAATTCACATGTGAAAAATTAAACCATTTATTATTCCCACTAGACAAGTGTTGGAAGGGAAGTTAACAGGATCTTCCTTCCCCTTACCTATGAATGTATATCAGCCTTAAAAGGGGAATTAGGTTTTTGGCAATGGAAGCATCAGGATAACTTAGGGGTATGATGTCTTCTGACTTGTGGTGTGGATTCTTTTTTTAAGCTTTATACTGAGAACTGTCTATTACTGACGATGTGTTTATTCCTGCTATTCAGAGCCATGTACAGGCTGTTATTTTTGGAAGGCTAAATATTGTTGAGGAAAGGCCGAATGTTAATGATTCTGTTTCTGTACACTCCTTACTGTTCATGTTTATAGCCAAGAAGTGTCACGGAAATCTTCCTTGAAGAAGTTGGTTTCACTTCTTCTACAAGCAGAGCTCCAGTGCATCTCTGAAAGTTGAGCTTCTATGTCCAGACACTGCTTTGCACATAACTAGTTCAGTTTGTTTTTCAGCATCTCTTCATTTTATTCATCCTTTTAATAAATCCATGATTTCTTCGCTATCCAGCTTTGTAGTCACAATGCCTAATGAATGGTGTAGGAAAAATAAGGAAAGCAGATTAGAAACAGTATTTTCTGTTCTCCTTTTTTCAAATCTGCATTTCCCACTTAAGTAATGTGTATATGAAAGTTTAAAGCCCACAGAATTTCCTCTTCCTTTCCACTTACAGTTACTCCTTCCCAATACTCAGAGTGATTTCTGCCTCTTCTTACCTCAGTCCTTTGTATCACTGTAGTAGAAAGTGAACCCTGCTGAATTTTTGTGTGGGAATTAAAATGAGGCAAAAGCCATGAGCTGAACTTCCAGGCTTTGAGAAGAAACTTTGAGGCAGCTCAGAATCCTTTCTTCCCAGTCAGTCTTTGGCAATACTGGTGTTTTCTCCTCTTCCAGCTTTGCTTGAGTAATCTGGCCTGTGTTACACTGCGGTAGGAAATTTCTGGGCAAACACAGCTCGTGTTCCTGTGGTAACAGAGCTCCTGGGCTGCAGGAGTTTGTCTGATTTTCAGCATTGCTGTGTTTCTCAGGTTCTCACCGTGCTGACATGGCTGTACATCAGTGTGGATAGGGTTGCTTTTTTACAGAGTTTAAAATGGAGGATGGTAATGTAGGTTAAGCCTTGCTGTTTGGAGAATCCAGGGCTTTTTCTTTGTGAGATTGCACATCAAGTTACATTAAAAGCTTACTTCCTTTGTTGAACAAATACCCGCAGAGGATTTGTCATCTTGGGTAACTATTACTTTTCCAGCAGTTATATGTACTACTGCTCCAAATTTTTGAATTTAGAAATTTGGAAAGAAAATTGCTAAGGAAAGTAACCCTCTCTTTACCAAGAAATCCAGTGTAATTTTCCTGGTGTCTCTCCTTTATCTTCTTTTCATAAACTTTGATTTCTTGGTCGTCTTTTAACTTTTGGTAAAGTTGGGTTTTAGCACTCTGATTTCTAGGCTAGCAATCCACATATTTTCGGTGGTGTAACACTGTTGCACCATCTTATTATGACTTTTGGTGTTGATTTACAGCTTCTTTGCTAATTTTGGTTTATGAGATCCCAAACGATGATAAAATCTGCATTAGCCTGGTGATGCAAGCTCTGACACCGTCTGGAAAACTGCTGATTCAAACTGGGTAAAACCATGGAGCTTTTTTCCCAAGTGGAGTTTGCTCCTGCAGGGTTTGTGCTGAGTCTGGATAATATTTTCCTAACAGGAGTTACACTGTTGAGATCTCTCTGTAGCTACTGGAGGGGCTTCTGCTGGCGTTGCATTCCCAATTAATTAACAGCCCATCATTCCCTGCCTCTGCCACCTCCTCCCTTGGCCTTATAAACAGTGTGTAAGCAATGGCAGGCTGGCAGGGTCCATTAGCCAGCAACATCAGGCTCAAGTCTGACTCTGATCAATCTTCATCCCTTCCCCAGAGGCAGCAGCAGATTTTACTGACATGTGGCAGCCCTTCAGGTGATAAATGAAGTCCTTTTGGCCCCAGGCCAGGCTGTCCCTGAATGGCTCTGTAAGTCAGGGGACTTACAGGACTCCCAAGCAGAGCCAGGGCCGGCTCAGCTCTGATAGGCCTGAACCTGTTCCTGTGGATGTGCCTGTCCAGCCTCAGCCCTGGAGCTGTGGCATCCCTGTGAGTGGGCTCTGGGGAGCAGGAAAGCCTCCCCTGCAGGAGGAACCCGTGTCGCAGAATGTCACTTATTGTAAAATCCACACCGTCACCAATGTTGCGGGGAACCTCATTTAAGAGAAACCTCATTTAAGAGCAAGCTCATTTAAGAGAAACTCATTTAAGAGCAAACTCATTTTAGAGAAACCTCACTCAAGAGAAAGGACCGTAACTCTTCCGCAACGACGAGGGGAAAAAAGCAGTCAATGACCAATATGATCAATAGCAAGCTTCAATCTGTTTATTTTTCAGGTTCACAGCCTTAAGTACATTTTTGCAGCACCTAGCAATATTACATGTCATAGAATCATTGGTTAGTAAGACTACTTGTCATTCTATTATTGGTTACTTGTACAGTCACATCAACCTGTTCCCACCCGCTCGTGGTCCCTACAATCTGATTTTTTCTGTTCTCTTGACTACAATCCCTCTTTCATAGGCCTCGGTACTTTCCAAACCACCAAGGACATCTTCCTTGACTACAATCCCTCTTTCATAGGCCTCGGTACTTTCCGGACCACCAAGGACATCGTCCTTGCAGTTATCTTCAAAATTCTGCCTTCTGCTCGCACAATGCCCTCTCTGTGCTCTGCAGGGGCAAACTCTGCAGAGACACAGACTCTGGCATTCCATGGCCGCCTTGCTCTACGAGCCATCTCTCCACAAACCCGAGCTGCACCAGCAGATGGGAACGTGGCACAGCGTCCTTCCAGGGCAGGCTGCAGGCCGGCGTTGCGGCAGGCCAAGAGGCGGTTCAGATGCAGGACAGACCGGGACACAAGGAAAAAGAGAAATCCCTAATCTGGTTTCAGGAGTGTCTCGGTGTCTCTTTGGAGTCTGCTGGTTTCCAGGCTTTGAGCTGGGAACTTCTCATCGGTGGCTGAGGAAATTGATAGCACCCAAACTTGGCGCTGCTCCTCACCACGCTCTGTGCTCGTGTCCAGCTTCTTTATTCCTTTTGCCACAAGAAAAGGAGGAAAAACCTGCATTTTGGGGTTAATTCCTCTCGCCACAGTAACACAAAACATGAGCATCGAAGTTAAATTCCTCATGTGGGGGGAAATAAGAAGCTGCATATTGCCTTGTCCTTTTTGGATGGAGGGTAAGAAAAGGCGTGCGGGGTTTTGTGTCCTTTATGCACAGCAGTATGCCCTTTATGTTTATGTTCACCGGGTATGTGCATGGCACTTCATAAAGTCCCAAGAACCTGGAGAGAAACATTATTAATGTACAGAAAATGTGGCTGTAGTAGCTCCTTTCTGAATCTCATTTGTCTTAGTGTGGCACAGTTGTGAGCGGCTCAGCTGGTATTAGTGAAGTTACTCTTTAAACCAAACACAGGGTAGAAACCAGGCCTGTTCGTGTTGGGTGGATGCAGTTCTTCAGCACAGTATTTTTTCTGAGCTTAATTCAAGGTTTTGCTCTTTGCGTCAAAAACAGATAGTTCTTTCCTGATGCAGTGAAAATCAAACCAATCCCTAACTAGATAAATTTATGCTCAATAGACATGGTCCTCAGGGATGTATTAACTATAGCTATGCAAATAAATAAATAAATATAGCTTTTTATATAAATATAAAGCTCTAGTTTACAGGAAACTGATGCATTAGAGAAGCTCACTTCCTTTAATTATTTTTATTGCTTAGATGAGCTGATCACTTCAACAATTTTAAATCTCATCCATTCTGTTGAATTAATTAAATTTGCAGTTTCCGTGATGATTAAGATGAACCGTGGTCCTTGAGAGAATTAAAATTAAACATCAAGAAACCAAATAAACCAGTGATATAACATGATTTCATATTTAATGTAAAAGCCAATTTAATGAGCATTATAGAATAGCAGATTGAATGTTTAAAGTCAGCCATGGCTACAGCAAGTAGCTGACTAGTGAAGTGCAACAGCAGAATACAGAAGCTGGTTTTGCAGTTGCTATTTGTGAAATTAAATGTACTGGAACAAGACTGAACCAGGCAAGAGCACACGGGGGCATAGTGGGGTTCATTGCAGCTGGTTTTTCTGCAGGCTTTCTCCTTCTCAGTGGGTTTTGTTATTGCTGTGCATCTGATTCCTTTTAGTTGGTGAAGTTCTTGTGAATGCACGGCTGATGGTTAAGAGGAAAAGCCTGAAAGTTTTCACTTCTGATGTTGTAAGGATTTGGTGTGGAGAGGATTTCTGTAGAGCTGCTGGTGGCTCTGAAATGAGTGGAGTGTCAAAAACCCCCGTAGTTAAAAGTCTGTAAGTTATTTAGTGCTAATCAATGTGTCAGTGATTTTCAACATGAGCCATATGAAGCATCAGATAAAGTGGTCTGAGTGTGCCAGGAAAGAAGGGGGAAGGCAGCTTTATTGGGTGTTACAGCTTTTGTCTCTTTTGCTTGCAGCAGAATCCTTTTATTCTGCCAAAAGTGGCATTGCATCTTTAAGTTTCGCTCTTCTGGGTTACTGTGGAGCATAAAAATGTCTTTGAGTGCAGACAATGACACCACTCTTTGCCATGCTACATTAATTCTCTTTCCTTTTAATGGAGCACAAGGTTATTTTAGCTCAAGTGAAGCATTGCTGGCTGTAATATCCCTGATAACTGTAGCAGCATCCATAATAGACCGAGGAAATGAGGTTTTGCTAACATTTGCCACCGATTTTGTAATTTTTTGCCTCAGAAAGTATATGCCTAATTTGCACCAAAATAGGTAATGATTCAGTATAAATCAAGTGTGAACCAGGTCTTGAAGCATTTTCCATCCCTGCTTATAGCTGTGTTTGTATGTCTCCTTAAATGCATGCAATTCTTTTCGTAGTGTGTCCAGATTCTTTTAAACATTTTTTCTTTCCGTGAAGTCCACCCCACTTTGGCAGCCAGTCATTTTAAATGTAAAATAGAGTAATCCACAGAAGCGGGAAGTGGGATTTAAACACCTCTCTTGAGGATGCTGCTGTGGGGGGTGAGTACTAGGGTGGCTGCCACACTTCCCGCTTGTATTTTCATCTCTTGTTCTGCTTTACTTTCTGTATGTGTTTCCTGGAACTAAGAGTTTCGTATCTGCATTGTTGACTTCAAGAGCCATGGAAATAAGCTCGATTGAAATTAATTGCTCTCTCTCTGCACACACAAGATGGATCTCTGGGAACTTATTTTTCTGTTGTTTGATAGCTTTGTTTGTTATGAATCTGCAACCACGTATTATGCATACGGATAGACATCGTGACTCCCAGCTAAACCACAAATATGTAATTTTCCTCTGGACCCTTTCCTCCAAAAACAGAGATCTCTACTACTTCAGCTAAACTAAGCTTTTTCTTTCAGTAAAGCTGGCACAGACATTTTTAAAGCATTTTAGGGGATATTGTGAGTTCTGTTCCCTTTGCTTTTACAGACAATGTTGCTGGATGGTCTAATAGGTGACTCGTTTACTGGTTCTTGGATTGATACCCAAATATTAGAAACCTTTACTTGATCTGGGGTGAGAAAAAACCAACCCCCAGCTGCAAAAAGGTTGCAGGATATTGGGTGGTGTGTGTGGGCACCATGGGATGGCATTAGAGCAGCTCCTGCAGGGGTGGTAAAACTGTTATAGTGTATTTTCCGTGATAATCCTGCCCCAGCCTTGACATTTGTGGCTCTGGGCTGAACCCACTCTGTGGGACTCTTTTGTCTCAGCCTGTTCCCTTCACCAAGAGAAAATAAGGAATTGCCATTCAGGCAGCATGTGTCTCCCGGGCAACCTAAATCTGCCCGTTTGGCATCCTCACCTATGGCAGCTGAGCTGTCACCTGGTGTGTCACCCTGTCACCCTGCTTCTGGAAAAGGTCCCTCCAAGGTGAAAGTGTTGGGCTGTCTGTGCCACCTCAGAGATGCTCCCATCTTCCCCCCCTCATTTCCCTGTGGCAGGCAGAAAAGCATCTCTTCAGCCATGGGGGCAGGGAGAGGAGGAAAGGGGCACGGGTGGGGAAATGCTGGGCGTGTGAGCTGGGAGTTGTAAGAGGCAAAAGGGACTCTCCTGCTTTGGACAGTGGATTGTGTTTTGACTTTGCAGCCATAAATCAGGAGCGGTGCTTTGGGAGCTCACTGTGGAGCTTAGGAGAGACAATCCTTGGGGCTTCTCCCATCTGCACAGACATCTTCCTTTACTTTCATACCCAGCCCCCTGCAAATAAGTATCATGGATCATGGAATTATGTGGGTTGGAAGGGATCTCTGGAATTTATCCAGTCCCAACTCCCTGCTCAAGCCATGTCCAGTAAAATCAGGTTACTCGGAGCCCATCCTGCTGAGTTTGGCGACTCTCCAGGGAAGGAGATTGCACAGCCACTCCCGGCACCACTCCAGTGTTTGACCACCTTCCTATCCACATAAATTAAATAAATAAATAAATAAAGGTGTCTCTGTGCCTAGCTGGAATTTTCCAGACTCCAGCATATGTCTGTGGCCTCTTGTCTTGCCATTTGCACCCTGGAGAAGACTTATTTCAGTCTTTCCTGCTGATCAGCAAACCAGATATTGGAAGGAAAAGTGGATATTCCCAAATACAGCTGCATCCCTGTTAGGATGTTTTTGTTCTTTTCTTAAAATTGTATTTGCTTTCCTTTTTAAATATTGTGACATAAATTCCTAAAGGAAGCGTAATTTGACTAATAAGGGTAAACAGACTCTTTGGAATGTAGGATTTCCTTGGTTGCAAGGTGTGGATTTGGAGAAGTGCATTTTATAGGCTGAACTTCTCTGTGCCATGCCACATGCAGAAAACCCTTTTTCTCTTGCTTTTTGCATTTCACATGGGTCTTCTGCATCTCTCCCAATGGAATGCCCATTCAGTAAGAGATTTTATAATATCTTAGATATTATATATGGGAAACAGCACAGGGAGAATCAGGACTTGGATTGCCTGCTTGGCCCAGGGTGTCCGTAGCTGTGCTGGGCTGTGGCTCTTGCCTGTCCCTGTGCATGGCAGAGGTGTGAGAGGCTGGTGCCAGCCTGGCTCATCTTCCCTTGTGTCAAGGGCCAGGGACAGCACTGATGAGTTCCAGGCATGCCCATCGCCACCCCTGTCTTGTAGCAAGTGTTTCAAGTGTCCTTTAGGACTTTCCTTGCTCTTTCAAACTTTTGCCTGTAAAAAGTCACAAATTCCCTTTTCATCCTGCTTTTGTTGCTCTCCTGTTGGGAGTGTCTGTCAAAGCTGTGGCATTCCAAAGGATGCAAGCTGTTGTGCTCCTCGGCTTTCCACATGCTGCATCCTGGCACAGAGTGAATGCTCTGATCCAGCAAATACCACCAAGCTCCATAACATAAATTAGATAAATAGCTCGTAATTGCTCAGTTCAGGCTGGGCTCTTTCAGATCTCGGCACTGGAGATTTTCCTACTCCTACAAAACTGCTGATCCAGGCATTTTTTTCAGTTGAGAGGGGTTTAATGATACTTCTCTCCTCCCAGTCACCTTCCAAATGTGGAAGTTCTTTTTTTAGTGGCTTCACCAGAGTGTTAGTATTCTCATGGACTGCCCATGGGAATGTGCTTCTAATTTTAGTTTGTCCTCTACATGTCTGTCTCCTTTAAATGCATCCAGCTTCTCATTCCAGCCACACTGGGCCAAGCATGACACTCAGCTCCCGATACTTGTGCATTGAAGATGTTCTGGTATTGCATTGTAATCAAATCCACAGCTCCTGCCCTCGTGCTGCACAGCAGTGAGTAGCACTCGTGTCTCAGCGATTGCACTACCCAAGTACTGCTTTTGAATTAACAGGCTTGATGTGCATTTATTTACTGGGTGACCTTGAGAGTTATTTAATTGTATTTCAGCAATTTATCCTTGGTCTAATGTTGATGGTGTTAGTGCTGGGATTGTGTTGAATTTGACTGTGCAGTCTTGCCAGGAAGGACTTGGTTGATGATCTAAAACCATAATTGCAGCTGACTGGCTTGCAGCTATCTTCTGTAGCATATATGTATTTTGGGAGTTACTGGATGTGGTAGATGAGAGGAATATTTAGAAAGAGATTTCAACTGCAGCTAGTAGTCTGGGTTTGTGAATACAGATTGGCTTCAGCTCTCTCCTGCAGCATTTCCATCCAAGTTTATGTGGGTTGTCACTGAGCTAATTGCAATCTTACAAATGGTCCCACGGGACAGGACAAGCTCTCTAATTTTTATTTATTGTGTGACTGTGATTAAAAGACAATGGCAGTTTCTCATCATAAGCCTCAAGTTTGTCATCTATTAAGGCAATATGCATTCCCTGCTTTTTGTAACAAACACTTTGAATCATTTGGGATCATCATTCACTTGGGAACTTGCACATTAGGAAAATGGCAGTAATTTGTAGTTGTCTTCAGTTGTGGTAGCATGATTTACTGTGATCGTTAATTGACAGGGGAAGGCACATTCATTCTGAAAATACAGATGGTTTTGAGCCCAGCCCAGTGGATAGAGATGGAGTGGGATCATCATGGGAACACTCTGTCTGGGCATGGTACTTTGGGTCGCTCAGCCTTATGCTCTGTTAACTTACTGAGAGCTCCTACTGCTCAAACGTTGTCCTGGGTAACTGTAGAAGCACTCGGTTCTCCAGGTTCTGTTCGCTGTTTTCGATGCATGGATGTCAGCAGCACCACAGAGATGGAAACAGGAGACCAGTTACCTAACCCGACTCTTTTCTTCTTTGAGACTTTTCAGACAGTGCTTTTTCACATTTGCTGTGAGGATTAGAAACAGAGTCAGCCCCAACATTCCCCCTGTTGCTGCCATAAAGAACTTAGGAGGAGATAAGCTGCTGTGGTCTGGATGGAGCTGGTCTCTGGGATGCTCCTATTGCTCCCATTCAGAATATTCAGGATTCAGGGTTGTGAAAGAGGGCACCAAGAACAGAGATGTCACTGTAATCATGCCTTAGGGCTGTTGTATCCATTTGAGGTCTTCTTCCTCAAAGCTGGTAACGCAAAAGTTGGGGACCTGATCCTATTAAATTGTCTTTAGCCTTCTTCACTTGCACAGGTATAAGAAACCCTATGAGATGAAGGGAGAAGCTGAATTGACAGTGGTAGTGTGTAACATGAGAAAGTAGTAGCTAATTCCACAAAATACCGAATTTTCTATGAAGTTGACTTTATTGTTCTGGAACTAATTTTTTGCTGGAGTAGGTCCATGGCCTGCAAATTCTTCCATCACTTCAGAATAAACCATTTTCTGATCTCCAAGGGCTACTGTGCATTAGAATAATATAGAGCATGATCAAGAAGTGATTTAGAGATGTGGACTTGGGCTGCTTCTAGAGAAGACTTGGTATCTTAGCACTTCTTTTGGTTTTAAATTTGGAAAACTATCCAGCATTTAAATGCCATATTCTGATATTTAGTATTGCAATCACAGGTGCCTGGAGTCTGTCTTAGTCCCTGTAGTGGAGGATAAGTGATTTGGTTGTCCTGTTACCAAACTAAATCAAGAGTCATTAGAAGGTTGTACCTACCGTGATTAAGTGAATTGGTGGTTGTACTTCATTTAGTTGTGTGTGAGTCTTCAGAAAATAAACCCAGATCTGTCTGATGTGTATAACCACATCACTAAGGGGTGTGACTGCATGTATTCTGTAATTTATGGGGTTTCAACTTCTGACAGAAAAGATGGTACAATGCATGGTCCTCACTGCAAGCCTGGAATATTCGCAGATCCCACTGATCCTTGTTCTCCACAGAGACAGTGATTAAATGAGGGACTGGCAGTAGGAGTTACATTTGATGTAACGCTGCCAGCACAGTGGTAATTAATGTTACACTTACTGTGTAGGAAGTGGAATTTTAGGTCTGTCTGCATATAAAAGCTCCCTCAACTTAATCAAAAGCTAATTTATTTTTAGACTGAGGTAGCTCTTTCTTTGTGGCCACCTACTCCTCTGTAAACTGGGAAATTGTTTCAGTTTAAATTAGCTGATTCTTTGTTTTAAGCTGAATTAAAGGAGCATAAACTTTGGTTTAATGCCAACGTAACAACATAAACTAGAGCATTTTTCTTTTGTAGACAAAGGTCTTAACAAGTAGTATTTGTAGTGCTCACTCCACAGTCTATAAGAAATAAGGGCAAATAAAGTTCTTTGTATATTCTTTTGTCATCATCCCACAGGGAGGGTTGGCAAGAATTCCCAAAAACAACTTTATTTGAAAGTGATTTGAAGTTTCCATTTTAAATGTTATTCATTCCAGCTTGAGGTAAAATGAACTTTATAACTTTATAGTTATTTATTGTTTCCAAGGTCTTAAATATAGTTTTTGTGGAAAACCAAAGTACAGTAGCAGTTTTTCTGAGCTTCTGTATTTTCAGGAGATCAGCATGACAGTGAGGATAATTTTGCCATGTAGATCTGTATATGTTGAAAGCCCATGTTCAGCCTATTTTATGCAGTGTCTAACGTATATTCAAGGGCAGAGCCCACAAGAAAGGGTTTTTTCCTCAGATTCACATTCCACAGTTGGCAGTGGGATGGCACTGGGAGCCGGATAAGGCAATCCCAGTGTGTTTGTGTTTCAGTCCCCCAACACAGTAATGTTTTAGTAGTGAAATTTGCTGGCTTGGTTTTCTCTCCAAATGTTCTTGTTTGGAAACTGTTGTAGGAAATGGAAAGTTTAGCCTCATGGAAATATGGTTTGGGCTCTTTGTTATAGCTGAAATGAAATGTGACAGGGTTCCTTGATCATGAGTGTCAGGAATTTGTTTCTGCAGAGATAATTAGTCTCCCTTATTTACTGTAAAAAGCTGATTTACAGAGCAGTTCTATGTCTAGGACAAGTAATGTGGTAAAACCACATCTGTATGTGCACGATTATTCTTTATTACTAACACTAAAAAAAATTAAAAAATTTCAGTCTAAAAAAAGAAAAGAATAAAATAAATCCAAACCCAAACCCAAACTGAGAAGCTGCTGTGGCAGATTCCTTCCAGGCTCGCTGGCCTGCCGGTCCCTGTGAGCTGTTTTACACCGAAATCAGGGCACCCACACTTTGGTGGAGACAGTGGGTCACACCAGAATTGTGTGTGTGTTCTGCCCAACACGTGCAGTCCATATGGAGAGCACTCCTGCAAATGTTCACCTGGGTTTGGAGTGTGTTTGTTACAGCTTTTTGTTCTGGTCAGGTTCTTGGAGTGGTTAAGTGCCTTGGAAAAGCTAAGTGGAGTTTTGTCTGTGGCCATTTGCATCACAGCTGGGGGAAATGAAATCCTTAATAATTGAGGATTGCATCCCATTAAATAGCAAATGACCAGCTTGCTGTGTGGCATTACGTCATCATTTATTAAACTCCTCATGAAGGTCTTTTGTTAAAAACATCTTCTTTACCATAATTTATTGAACATGTTCCATCAAAGTGACTAGGATACTCTTCTAAATAGGTTCTAGAAAACTTTTTGGTTTCAGTTATTTTCTCCATAATATATCTGCTTTGCAACAGAAAATTCCTGTTTAGTCACAAATTTGAAAGTACTTCCTTTTACAAAATGAATGTTTGTATTAGAAGTCAGGATTGGGTTTGGGTTTGGATTTATTTTATTCTTTTCTTTTTCTGGACTAAAATTTTTATTTTTTTTTTAGTGTTAGTAATAAAATGAAAAAATCTGTGGATCTTGTAGGGAAGAAGCAGGCAGGAATCTCACATTTCCATCAGCCCTTAGAAAGAGAGGGGTGCAAAATGTTTATTGGTGGTTCACTGTGGAATGAGGATAAATTTGCATGCAATTTCTGTCGGGAAGAGGGGAATTTGCAGGGCACTTAATGTAGTCATCAGACTTAAGAGCTGGTTCTTCAGCTGTGCTGCGTTTCCATCCTGCTACAAAGCAGGTGTCATGTAATGGTCTGAAGGTGACTGTGGGAGAAGGGCAGGATGCTTTCAGTGCCTCCAGGGGCCAGAATGACCTGTTTTAAAAGGCCTTGGTTCACCTAAAGCCCTGAGACCAAAAAGCAAGGACTGTGTGAATAAATACTGTTTTCAGTATTCCCTTGGTCAAAGTTGAGATCACAAATATTTCTTGTTAGAATGTTTATATAGCAATGATCACTGAATTCAAATTGAATACAAGAATTGGATTATTACTCAGTTATTTAAAAAAAAAAACCAATATCTGGCATGAACATCAATAAAGATAATTTTTTATACTTTCTTTTCTCTTTATACAGTTCTAATCAACTTTCAAATTAATTTTACCAGGTTACCTTGAATCCACAATTACCACCTTTTGGTTCTACTTGATGGTCTTTACTCAGATAAAGTAATGAACAAGCTTTTAAAACTGGATACTAAAAAAGGCCAAGACTGAAAAGTTTGAGGAAATTTAGCCGTAGTTATTGCTGTCACTGACTGAAAGCTTTAGCTTAGGTTTTCTGAAGGTAATTGTTACTAAATGAAGGTCCCTTAAATACAGTGGTAATTGCTTTGCAAACATTGTCTAAGGCTGCTTGGGGCATACCTGGCTCTGTCTGAGAGGCTTCTTTTCTGTGGTTGCTCTTGAGTCATGCCCCAGGATTGCAATTTTCTGGTTTCCTTTTTGTTTAAAATATTTAAAGTAGCGTGACTTTGTTTTCATAAGCCCTGATGCCTTTAAATACCTTGGAGCTTGGCCCTCATGAAAGGGGGGCATTTAAAAAATAAACATACATGCTTCTCTGAGTGGTCATTATATAAATTGTTTATGTGTCTGTCTTTAATGTATTTGAAGAGAGGAGAGCCAAGAAGGGAGGCTGTGTGCTGCCCAATGATTGCAGCTCCCCAATAGCCAATTTTGTAGGCATGTAGGCCCTATGTATTATTTATATAAATCTGTTCCCAGGGCTGCCCAGCACTGTAATATTTAAAAAGGATAAAGGCTATTTTTTATAATTGGGCAACTGCATTCCCTCCATTAAAGTACACTGTGTGGTTTTCTGAGCCTGTTAATTTTAATTGATGTAACATCTCTGTTTTACAGCTTGTCCTTTTATTAGTTAACACTCCATGAAATTCTTGTGTCTTTATTCCTCTTCTTACATGTTCTGATGAATGCTAAAATAGTTAAAAAATGTTAGTGCTTCAAGCATCAACACTGGCAGCTGAGACATCAGTTTGCTCATAGCAAAAATTTGTGTCAGACTTGCTTTTAATTGCTGCAGTTATCCTCATAAGGCTTAATCTGATGACATTTGTAAGGCTTTTTTGTTGCTTTGTAAAAAATCTTGTTAAACTTACAAAATCAGGCCTTCAGCTGCAAAGAGGAATTGGCTCACCCTGAAACACAAGATTTCCAGTAAATGGTGTGGTTGTATATTAAATAAAGACATGAAGGTACAGGTGTACATTTCAGTCCCCTGTTCTTTTTTGCAACAATTCCATACGATTTTGCTGGTTTCATACATGAATAAATAAACTCCAGCTGTTCCTTTTAACTTCATGGATGCAGGATATAATTCCACCGAACTGCTATGGACGTGTGTGCACACATAAACGCACACCCACGTGTGTTACGGTGTGCTGAAAAGCAGCTGAAGCCTGTTGGATAAAGAGATAAGTGTCAGTTTTCACAACTGCTCTCCCTGGAGACCACCAACACAGAATTATATGGTTTGTGTTCTTTTTCTAATGAGTTAATTTTATTTGGGATGTTTTATTTTTAAAAACTGTCAGTCTACACCCAGCAGGAATGAAGCAAGAGTCTCTCTGTGACAAAAGAGTTGGTAATTTGAGGCCATCTACTTTGACATCAGTACCTGGAGTCACTCAGTCTCACTGCAAAATGGGATCTTTTATCTACTTTGACAAGTAATTTTTCATTTTCTCTGTAGCAAGAATCTTTTGCCAACATTAACAGTTTGGCAAAGTGACTTCTCCACATGCAGTAGACTGGCATTTAATCAGAATACAGGTGTTTATTGTGTGAGGGCCTTGATGGGGGAGGGTCTTGCTCACAAATGAATACTTTTTGAATATATGGCATTTTATTCATAGTACTCAACACTTGCTGTTGCAGTGCCGTGGGAAAAAAGGCAGTACTTCCAAATATTAAGTTCTCTAATTATTTTTCCCATCTATTATTCCAGTTGAAATGCAGATTAATAGGATTTTTTTCTCGAGTTGTTGGTCCTAAATAACTGTGAATTTGCAGTGTTATAAAAAAATTACCTTTTGAATGAATTAGGGAGCTATATAGTTTTGATTCACTGTTGCTGAATACGGGCCACCTGTTAATAGTGTACCCAGCACTGCTGATTTGCATCAAGTCATTTCATGACTGTAAGTATTGCATTTTACTGCTGGTATGTTTGACAGCATGGGGGAGGATTATTTTCTTAGACATGCAAAGCATTGCTCTGTGTTTAATGTTGTTCAGAAATCAGCTGCCCTGGAGCATTGCTACTCTACTAAGCTTACCAGATTAGCCTCTAAATATTTCAGATTCTTAGGTAAGAGCTCTTATGAATATTTGCCAAGTTCTCTTTACCTGGTGAGCTTTGTTCAGAAGGGCTCCCACGGGCTCAGCAGAACGGTGCTGTATGTGGGGCAGTGCAAGTGGAAGGAGCAGCAAGGACAGCACACACTCCCTTTTCGTGCTGAGCTCTCTGCCTCAGAGCTATAGCTGTGGCTCTTGTGCACCACTGCCTTAAGGAGTTGGGTGGCTCAGCAGAGATGATTTATACCATTTATACCAGGCATTGAACAGAGGATGTAGGGACAGCGATTGAGGTGCAGAGAAAGAGGCTGCAGTGAAGATGTTTTGTTTGAAGGGGGCAGATGGGTGCCAGCAGCAGCACTCCTGAGCAGTGGGTCACAAACATCTGCATCCTCAGTTCTGCTCCCTTCTGCCATTTTCTTGTGTTTTCCTCGGGATCCCAGCACATTTCCCTTGGGATCTCAATTAGAAGCTGTAGGATGAATGCTGACTTCAGTCTTGATGCTGCTGTAATGGCTCCTGCACTGGTGTCCGTGCGAGTTTCTGGAGTAACTTTATTTGCCTTCCCTTGTCACTTTGGTTTGTGCAGTAGAACAGGAAAGGTGGCAAAGGGTGACTCTGCAGGAGGATGTGAGTCCTGACAGTGCTATGGCACAGCAGATCTTCCACTTCTCAGCCAAGCAGTTCTGCTGAGCACGAGCCTTTCTTTGTCAGACAGGAGAGCAGAAAATGCTTTCAGACAGGTGTTTGAAATAGAAAATTGTGTGGTTCAAATATGAGTAAAAACATGTCTGGTTATGGCTTTTCAGTGAATGAGGTTTTTTTTAGTTTTTACTTTGCCTTTTCATTTTCAAGTCCAACAAGTTATCCCATACCTACTGGTTGGCAGGTACTAATTCATAGAAACCCAAAGTTAAATTAAGTTGTTCCATGAAGTTCCTTCCATTAAGCAATTAAGTTCATTTTTGAAAGGGTGGGGGGTTTTTGGTTTGGGATGTTTGTTTGTTTGCATCAATAACTGGTCTACATAAGGTGTGCATAAATACTGTAATACACTTTTGGAAGTGAACATGGAGGGAAACCACCTTTTTCCCTTTTTCACTATTTTTGCAGAAAAGCAGAAATTTGAATAAGTAATTTGCATATTTCAGCAAATACGACATAAACTTTTGTGACTTTCAAACCCATTTTAAAACTCTACTACTGATGAATGACTCCTGTAACTTCCTAGTGGTCCACTAATTTGAGACATCAAACTCACTGAGTTACAGGATTAGTGCTTCTGGGGGTCCACAGATCTTAAGCTTCAGTACCAAAGGGAAAATGAATGTATTTAAGTCTGTTAATCCCTTTCCATGCTCTGTTAATAAACACGATGAATGGGATTGCATGGAAAGAGTTTTCCCCAAGGAGCATCACTCTGGCAGTTTGGCACCTCAGTGCACATCTGTGCAGCTGTGCTGACCATGCATCGTAACTTCGGTGTGACATTCAGTCTTCAATAATTTGTCTTTGTAACGTGAGCTAATTCAAATACCAAATACAGAGAAATGATCACTTCAGCAGTTTCACACAAATATTTTAGCCCATAGATTTAGGTGTGGTTAAATATCTTTATCATTGAGAATTTCTCTCTGTCCACTGTTTGACTTGACTCTTTGCCTGGAAAAGTTTGATTTTCACTGGAAGTATGTGGAATGCTATTATTTTGACTTTTTTTTCTCTTTAAAGGCAGAAATGCAGAAATGAGATTAAAAAGTTACTTGGCCATTGTATCAAGCTGTTTTCTGTGGGATAGGCACAAAATAGTGCAGTTCAGCACAAAAAGTCACATAAAGGTGATCATTTTACATTTCAGTCAGATTGCGCTGGCCCACACTAATGGCTAAATGGAAGCTAATCAAGCTAATAGGAGTTCTCCCTGAAATTATTATAAGGATATTTCCAGTGTGAGGATTGGAAAGTATTTCAGATGAAGATCAGTGCTGAAGCCCAAGTGGGGGTATTCATGATGTTTCATGGGCTTACAGTATTTCTCCAAAAGAAAGAGCTATAAGCTCCCTGGATTCCTGTCAGTCATTCCAAGTGGTTTGCTTAGGAGCAACAACTCGGTTGGCTGAGGTTGTTAAGCACCTTTTCTGGAACCCTGTGGAGGAGAGTGACCACAGGGCTGCAGCAGGCAGGAGAAAAAGAAATTACCCCAGTTTCCTTTCTGTCCTCTCATGTGTTTGTTGATAACAGCGCTGATGAAATATCTGCAGTTAATGATTAGGTCTAACTGAAATCTTTTCAAAAAAGAGAAATGGAACTGTTACTGCTGATGAATGCTTTGTGACTCTGGAGAAATAAGAATGGCAGCGTGAGCTTCTGATGGGAGTTTTTATATTGGATGAATAATCTTTGTAATTGCTGCCTTTTGGTTTGTCATGCCTGAATCTTGCCTGGTAGGTGTGTGCAAAGAGCTGTATCTGTCTGCAGTGACTGCACAAATACTTCTCGTAGTGCATCCCCTCTTAAACTTTGTGAATAGCTTCTCAAGCATCCCTCGTCTTGCCCGTGGAAAGCTGAGTGCAGGCAGAATGTCTGGGCCATGCTGGCTTGGCCTCTGTGCTGTCATGCACCTTTTGCTCGGCACTCAGCTTCGTCTGCACCAGAGATTCCTCTCTGCCCTCGTTTATTTGACATTTTCACACATGTAACCATGTGCCTGGATTGACCAAAGACGCTGACATAAGCACTGCCAAAAGGCAGCTCTGATCTTCCCTGGCTGCCTCAGCCTGTTTTCCTTTTCAGAAACAATCAGGGGCATATGATCCTGATTCAGAGGAGGGTTTGTTCCATCTCACTTCTGTGATTCAGGCATTTGGGAGAAAAGGAAAAGAAAGAATGTGATCCTTCAAGAAGATATTGTTGAAGATGTGTCAGACTCGAGTTTGGCTAGCAAGGAATTCGGCTCCACAGGCAGAGCAAAACATCATCTATCATCTCAAATAACAGCCTGTTTCTAGTCCAAAGGGACAGTCTGTGGTTCTGCAGGCACCCAGAACTAAGGCTTCTTCTAGGGAAGGCAGTGACAAAGCTAGAGCAGCTGCTGCTTCAGGCAGGCCATGAAGCTCGAGAAGCCCTGCCCGTGCTGCCATCCTGGCCTGCTTGGTCAGGGATATGACAGAGGAGAACGCTGCTCTGAACTGAGAAAGTGTTCACAGAAAGCCCTGCTTTGAGTTCTTACCAGTCTGTCTCATGAACAGGACTTTTCTATCGAAAGGCATCATTTGCTATGTGTTAAAGCTTAAAGAGTTTTAAACGTTTTTGTAGATGCATATGCAATGCAGACCAGCTGCACTCCTAATTTTACAGGTTTAGGGCTGTGTTGCATCTGTGACATACCCAAGGGTCTGTACTAAATCCTGTTTCACGAGCAGTATCTTCGATGCTGCTGTACAAAGTAGTGTGCCCGACAGCCACATGTTTTAGGGGTCTTGTCCTCAGCTAGAAATGTGAGGATGCTCTCTAAGCTGGTACATGGTGTCTCATCTCACACTTGGTTTGCTGTAAAGACGAGACATTTGGGCATCTTGAAGGCTCAGCTCAAAGAATGCAAGCAGACAGAAAGCTGATTTGGGGATGTTTGGGGGTTTTTTGGGAGGGTGCGAGGTGGTGTTGGCTGGCCCTTCATGAAAACACGGACTAATCTGGAATACAGAACCAGCCAAAACCACAAACTCTGATTTAGACCTACTTGGCTCTTCTGAATCATCACGAGCTCTGCACACTGAGTCAGCCAAGAGCTGGTTTTCTCGTCAGTATTGTGTAAACACAAGATGTTTCTCTGGGCTAAATATTATTAAGTTAAAAAGTCATGTTTATTTGGCATGTATAAAAAATGATTAATACATAAAGTTACCATCTGGGGAGATCTGAAAATTCTTTTCTTTTACACTTTCTTCATCAGCTTAGCTTTGAACAAAGGTTACTTTAAGCGTACCCTGATTCTTCCATTTGGTTCTATAAGTGATAATTATTTCGATCAAACTACTGACAAAGCTTCCTATATTATGTGTGGAAATTGCAATTTCATTTAAAGTAATTAAGGAAAACCACAGGACTTAATTCATAGTTGTACCATGACGTTGTGGGAATTCTTAAAATTCAAAAGGAAGGTTCTGCAGCTGAGTAGCGCATTTTCAGGGAGAACTCCAGATCTGGACACAGAGGGGTATGTAAACATGGCATGGCAGCTTAATTAGGATGCTCTGCACTGGCCAGGAGATTCATCTCTTTGCAAGTCTTTGCAGTACTTGTGAGAAATTATTAACAAGCCCGGGAAGGTTGTTACTCTGCTGAAATTTGTGACTAATTGTGGGGAGATTTTCCTCTTCTGACTTTATTTAAAACTTCTAACATGTAACACTGCTGAGAAAAAAAGCTGTATGACATTAAGAAAATAAGAGTAATGGAACAGGCAGTTCTGAGGGTAGAGAATTTAAAACAAAGGCCCACAGCCCACAGCTGAGAACACAGAGATGCAATACCAGCTCTGCAGTAGAATTATAACCCTCCCTTCTCCCCCCAAACCAACAGCAGCCATCAAAGGCATGAAAAAGGTGACTGGTGTTTATCTTTTCTTCCCCCTTTCCATAGTGCGGCTCCATGACAGCATATCAGAAGAAGGATTCCATTACTTAGTCTTTGACTTGTAAGTATTTTTTTGCATATGTTTAGCATGTTGGGGATGTGCTGTTCATACTTGGAGATGCAAGTGCACGCTCATGAGATAAATGCATGGTTCTAGTGCAATCAGCTGGACAAATAGATGCAAACAGCTGGAAGGACAGGAACATGTTTGGTCATTTGCATGTGCAAGAGCTCATTTGTAAGTGTCACTGTAAGGATTCCATATTAAAAACTATTAAAAATCCACTGGTCAAGTGGATTTTAATATAAAGCGTAAGTATGTAAGTAAAAGTTGTGTGATACCTGCCAAAAAAAACTAAGCAAAGATTGACTCAGAAAAAAAAAAATTGCTGCAAGCCAGTTGTGTAAAGGAAAGATTAAAAAAAACATGTGGAACACTAATTTCTCCACAGAAGTTCTCCACTGCTGGATTTAAAAGGTAAGCCTGAGTTTAGAGAGGGAAAGATTCTTTTAGTATTTTATTCCTGTTTGGTACCTTACTGCTCTGTAATGTTTCGTTTTGACACCACTCAGAATGTAAAGTGCCCAGCATATAGAAAGGAAGCTTCCCACTGATATCCTATTTTGCTTCAGGAATTTCAGTCCTGTGAGTTGTTCATGTAGTGGCTGTGCCTGTATGGAGCTTGTTTTTTCCAGATAAGGCTGTTTAGTGGGAGCAGGGATGGTGACAGCACGAACTGTGTGTCTCAGGCTCTTAACTTGAAAAGAGAAACTCATTTCCTCATTCTTCCCTGGGATGGGCAAACTTTTCCACTCACTTGAAAATGCTTATGGTTCTGGATATGGACAAACCTGAATGATAGGAATTGCATTGCAAAACTCACTTACTTAAGTAAAATTCTCTTTTAAACTGTAAGTTTTTCCAGAGCAGTTTATGGTTTAAAAGACAGCACACCCACCCACCTACCTGAAGAGCTTTCTGAGGCCCCCTGTGGTTTTGCTGCTTAGAATGAGAATACCTTATTTCCCCAGAAATGGGAAACAGCTCATTTCTAAGCATACAAACAGAAGTATTTGCATTCAGCATGGCTAAGTTAGAACCTGGATCTTCCACGAGTAATTGTGTGCTTTCATGTTCAGGTGACATTCTGGTGTGCTTTGTGATTAATTTTTTTTAAAGAAATCTGTACAGACTTCTTCAAGGCTAGGTTTCAGAGTAGAAACACACAAATATTAAATAGTCTGCCGTGAAGGCAGTCAGCATTCAGGACTCAAATCCTAACTGGGCTCTACAGAAGCTTACATGTGGTTTGTGTCTATCTCAGGTAAGTGCTGTGACTGTTGGCTTGGAAATGGCTCCAGGGCACAACACACATATTTGTTCTCTGACATGTACTGGGGTTTGTTTTGCTTTTTTTTTCCTTAAGGGCTACAAAGGAAATCTTTCTATGTGGAATTGGAAAAAGCTTCTTAATCCGGAACATTTCTAAAGTGCATGCAGGATTCCTAGTTCTAGGGACAACATCCCTTTTAAAAACTAGTGGCTATTTATTTTTTTGTTGTACTGCTGTACTGTGAGAAACTATGGCCTACTATAATTGCAGTTGGTCCACATCTGCCTTAAATTTAATATATAATGCCAGACTTATCTCAGGGGGTTATGATTGTGATGTGAACTAGAACATTTGAACAACTTCAAAGTTGTAGATAACAGTATCTAGATCTCGATAGTAACGGAGCAAATAGAAGCCTGTGTTCTGCAATAAAATATTAATGCCTAACCCAAAGATACTGTCTTGGCAGAAAACTAGATTCCACAGGAAGTGTTCTGCATTGGCTGGAACTTCCTCCATTCCCTGTCTGTCCCATTCAGGACAAACAGAGGGACAGACTCAAACATATATAGAAAGCTTTTATGTCTCAATCGTGTGCTTTGAGGTTTTTCTCAAAATTATTTATTCTGCAAAAAAGAAAATGTCTAAATGGGAGAGGCAGGGACTTTGCTGACAGACCATTGCCTTTGGAGAAGCAACAGGTTGCATTCTTGAGGAGCTTTTGCCAAATTACTGAGAATGTCTGTTCACTGTTAATTTTTCACATTCAGATTAAGAAATCATTGCTTTAATGCTCACTAATATTATTTATTAGTGAAACTTTATCTTTTACTGCAGTTGCAAACACGTGGTTACTGCCTTACTGAAATGTACATAAAAGAGCTGCCACAATTAATAGGTACCATATGCACTTCTTGAACATGGAGGCCAAGAACCTGCTTTTCTTTATTTGGTTTTTATTCAGCAGGAGCGTGACTGTGGTGTAACACTGTCACTCCACCCACACATGCCATCATGTCATTTTCTTAATGATTTCTTTCAGACTGTGTGGGATTCAGTACGACTGTTTCTTCAGAGATTTCTTTCAGACTGCATCCCACGTAAGAAAGTGATGGGGAAGACTGCCCTTTCTGTGGATAGGAGAAAACAATCGTTGTTACTTCCTATTTTGAATTTCTAATAATCTCTTCAGATTAAATGCCATAGAGATGTCTGCAGCCTGTTGCTTCACTTGTAAACCTCAGGCATAGCTGTGCTTTTATCTGGAGAAAGAAACCATGTTTAATGTACTCTGTTACAGACGTGCATTTGGGTGAACAGTTCTGGTGTCAAATGGGAGTCTCTTGAAATCCATGTGGAAAATGGGTATTGAACAAGGCACCTCATGAATTTAATAATGGACTTCATGAAGTTTTTGCTCCCTTTCCCTTACTGGGTAAGGCGGATGCAGTCAGGATTTGCATCTGTCAGACCATTTCAGTTGCTAAGCACGAATGAGAGTGTCTTCAGTGTTAATGATGTTAGATGAGTTCAAATCCAATCAATTCTGTCAGTATTAATTGCTGTATCTGAATGGAAACAGCTGTAGCACTTGAAGACTCTCTTGCGCAAGTAAATGAGATTCGCTATTTTCAGTGTCTCCCATTTTAATGCACTTGATGAGATGCAACAATTGGTACATTAAGAATCCTGGCCTTGCTTTTGGATTCTAAGTGCCAGGACCGTACTGTGTAGAATAAACAGAAAATACAAAAAATATCGCCTAATTTGAAAAGCCGTGTTTGCCTCAGGTAAGCGCCCGAACCTCTACTTCGGAAGTAGAAAGGCCACAAATAAATGTAAAAATTCTATGGCCGCTGTAAGACTGCTTCCTCACAGCTCCATTATGAAAGCAATTGAAGAAATAAATGTAAGCTAGGAGGAGCCCACACCAGTGTGATCATCAGCAGAGGCTGGTTTAGCTGTCTTTGCTAATTTGTGTATTCCTTTTAATTATTCTGTTATATTTGTAAACATAAACCAGCAGTTTTTCTTAAAGTGGTGCAGAGGGCCTTGGCGTTCCTGCATGCTGATTGCACCTCTTTTGTGTAGACAGACCCATGTGCTTTATTTGCTGCCACTGTAGTATGCTCTTCTGAAAAATCACAGAAGAACCAGAGCAATTTGAAAGAACCAGTGACTTTTAGGTTGTATCCTGGAAGTTACTAGAGCTTCTGTAATGAATGGCCTGCCATGAAATACAACTTCCCGGGATGCTGGTCCATATCTGTGTCACAAAGGCGTTGAATCCGTTCCCGTTTGAATCCTGTGGGGAGATGGCAGCTTGGCACTCGTTCCCGGAGCCTTATGTGAAGGACCAACGTTGTTGGTGGGCTGTGTCCTCACTCCTGCAGGCTGTCCCACACTGTGCTGTCCCACACTGTGCTGTCCCACACTGTGCTGTCCCACACTGTGCTGCCCATGGCCCTTGCTCTGCAGGGACACCTTGCTCAGGGACACTCGGTGAGCCAAGGCCACCAGCCCAGCTGTCGTGGTTTGCCCAGAGGCTCAGAACGTGCAGCTGGGTTCTGGCCTCTCCACGTCCCCTGTGCTGCACTGCCCTCCTTCACTGGGGCCATTCAGCTGTCTTGGGAGAGCTGTTCCTAAGGAATCCTTTGAGTGGCAGAGCACAGGAACTGCTGACTGCTTGTTTGGTTGTCAGTGAAATTCACCTGCTCTGTTCCTGCTTTAATCTTTTCATCGTTTAACAGTGGTTCTGAATACCAAGCAAATGTTTAGTGTCAACAAGTAAGATTTCATATCCCCCTTCTTCCCTCCATGCTAGAGAAGAACAAACATCAATTTGGTATTCTGTTCCACTGAAAGGCACTTTGATGACTAAAGCTTCTTGTTTTCTTTCTTTGGCTTGGATCAAAAATAAGTATTTTAGGAAAGAGTAAGATCAAAGGACGCTTTGTTTTTTCATTCATCAGAAAGTGAGAATTTTTCCTCTTTACCAGAACTGTGGCAGACAAATATATATGCAAATACATATGTCACAATATGCATCAATCAAACATTTTGTGCTACAGCAACCAAAGCCAGTTTCTGGAAGGTAGAAGACAAAACAAAAGAGAATACAAATTAGGCAACAAGCTACTTTACCTCCTCCAGATTTTACTGCAGACTTTTGTACAAAATAGCATTCTGTTACCTGAAAGTCTCTACATTTGAGAGTCAGTAAGGTGTAACCTCAGGAAAGGGACGGTGTAACCCAAATATAAATGAAATAATGAAAATCAAGTTCTTGAACTGGCCTTCTCAAAGAAAGGAGTGATGCTGCTGGTTGAGCAGGGCATTTCTGTCATCATCTAATGTGACTGAAAAGTGGGATCCTCGAGGAAATGTTAGTACAGCAACTTGCAAGTAAATGTTAGTTCTGAACATTCCAAGTATTCTCACCTTTAATTTTTTAATCCTAATAAACTTAATTGTATTCATTGGTAATTTTGTTCACTGTAGTATAGATTTTTAAGCATCTTCATCTTGAAGTATCTTGTTGCCCACTCAGGCTTTTACATTTGGGAATTTATTGGGAATATAATGTGCTAATATCCGCATTTGTAACTAGTAATGAAATACAAACATTGGTCTCTCATCTAGGAATTATTTATGTTAGCACCTGTGTATATGAAGAATTGCATTTAGTTGTGCAAGTCTGTCAGCCTATACCACAGCAGAGAAATGTTACAGGAAGGGTCTTCCTGTGCTGTGAGTCCACTCTTGTGACACAGGCAGACAAGTTTTATGAATTATTTCAAAGCTCATTCATCTTTATCTTACAAAGATTGCTAGAAAATGTCTCCTGATTTTAACCTTATATTTACTCCTAGGTATTGTGTGCTCATGTATTATTGTACCAATATTATCCTTTACAACTCTCCTCTAGGGAGAGCCACATTTCTGCTTGTCTTCAGTATTTATTTTCGCCCCTCTTAACCTTTGTTTTGCCAAGCTAAACGGGCTTTGCTCCTCGGAGGAGATTGATGAGTGAGTGACTGGGTAGGCTGGTAGCAATTTTTCTGTTCATGCTGTGTTTCCAGTTCCCTTTTCTGAGTGTAAGTGAGCAGGACGGGTACAATATGAGGAGGGATTTTACTGCTGCACTTGAGGACATTGCTGTCACCCTATTTCCGATTCAATCCAAGATTGTGGCAGCATCCCGCTCAGGATTTGTCCTGGACTTTGATCTTTGGGATATAAAACCAGTTTTATTTCTTTTTAAATTACTTTCTACCATTAAACCACTGGTTGTACAATGAGCTCCTGAGTATGCAACAATGCACAGCTGCTTCTGTTACTGCCCTCTGGATCATACAGTTCTTCCCTTGTACTTCACTTATTTTATGTGGCACTTTAACTAAGCTATTCCTACTTTCCCCACAAAGATAAATGACAATTTTCTAGGAAAAATCTACTGTTAAACTGATTAAGGTACCCTGCTTCTACTGCTAATTCCCTTCTAACTGAGTAACCCTCTTTCTAGCTGAAGCACGAAAAGCCCAGCCCCTCTGGCACCTGGGTACACCTCTGTTGTGTTCTGACCTACGCTGAAAGACCTTTTTTAGCATGGTTGTGTTCTCCTTTCGTACCTTTGCCTGATATTGCAGTTTTCAAATTATCCTGAACTGGTCTGAACTTCAGCCACAATTTTCCTTGCTGGTCAGTTCCCTTTATCCTTGTTGTTTTACTCCTTGCTTTTGACATCCAAAACCAATGTCTGGCAACTTGCCCAATATGCTGCTGCCCTTGGCTTTTATTTTCTATTTATGATTGCACTTTCACCACATCCCTTTTATTCATGTAATGATTTGGATGGACAAACCTTCCACCTTCGTTCCCGCACCTTGCCGCAAAACCTCTTGGATTTCTGCAGAAATATTTCACTTATTCCTCTCTGACTTCTCCCTGTCAAGTTAATTTAAGATGCACATTTTCACTTCTAAAATCTCCTTTTCCCCATCTTGCTTTTTGTAACAGAGTCACTGGAGGTGAATTGTTTGAAGATATAGTTGCAAGAGAGTATTATAGTGAAGCAGATGCCAGGTAAGTAATTTGTTTTTCTTATGATGCCTTTGATAATTCTAGGATAGTGACTTAAATATCTCCTGGTGTTTGGCATCAGTTTCCCTAGCATGGTCTGTGAGACTCTAGAATTTTTCTCCAGGAGTTCTCTTAGACTTGGAAGGACACAGTTTGCCAGTTTGAGCTCTCGACTGTGCGGTGGAGAACTCACGGGAAGTCTGGGTGTCTGCTGATCTGAAAAACCTGAAATTGGATCTCAGTTTGTTAAAATTTTACCCATTTTTTAAAACTGCAAACTGGCCATAACAGTTCAAGTATTTCATCCATGGGTTCTTACATTTGCTGATCAAAGTTTGAAGTAAAAGTTGTCTTCAAAGAATTTTGCATTAAATATAATTTTTTCTTCTCATTCCAGAAGTGCTGATTCCCTTTTCCTATTTAAATATTTTTGTTGTGTTTTATCAATAAGCAATTATACTGTGCATCTCATAGTCTGAGCTCAAATATGAAATCTCTGGCAATTTTCCGCAAGTGCTTGTTTAAAAACTGGAAGAATAAATTGACAATTATCGTAATTTGCATGCATAAATTATCAGGGCCACTTATCTCATGTTTGTCCTTATATAATAATAAATCTTAAAAATTCTCATAAAATTAAGAATCTTAAACATTGTGGACAATTACTTTAAAGAAATTGTTCTTTAAGAAAGAACAGAAAAGTTCTACCACCACACTCGTCACAGAAATTGATCTTGAAGTAAATTTAAAGAATCTTCATTTTTTTGTGTGTTTAGAAACACAGTCCCCAATAATACATATTTAGTACATGTAATTTTAAATTATGCCTTTGCATTTGGAATTAATTGACAGATTACCAGAAATAATTAAATGTTCCTAACAACAGTGGTAGGATAATAATGAACAGACAAGAAGTTACTGTGAATATTAAGGAGCTTCCACTGTTTCTGCTCTTACTGCATCTGTGGGGATGGTAGAAACATCATTACTTTAGGCATTTAAAGTAATGATGAACAACACATAGCAAAACACACTCTAGAAGAGAAAACAGCATCAGGGATTTAGGTGGAGTGGAAGAAGAGGAGCTATGTTTAAAAAATGTTCAAATAATTTTTTCCTGCTGTGATTGAAGCAAATTTCTAATATTGATGCCAAAGGCCAGTGTATGGTGTCCTTGTGTGTTTTTAAGGTAGTTGGGAATTAAAAGGAAAAATTGCGATGATAATTTTTTCTGTTCTAGAATTATGACATATTGGAAGGGGCTGTGCATATCTAGGTGTATATATATATATATAATGTGTATATATATACACATTTAATATATTCAGTAAAAATTTGACCAAATAAGTGAATATCTAGTTATGATGCATCTCTGTATTTTGTATATTTGATATATATACATATATATCTATCCATATATGTATATAAAGTATATCTAGTGTGTGTATGTGTGTATCCCTCTAGAAATAGTTCCTGTTCTCTGTGGACGCCTCTCCCAGGACTGCCACACGGGTCTGCTCCTGCAAGCCCTTGCTCACGCCAGTAGTCTGTACTCAGACAGTGCAGTGAGTTGTGCACTACTTGCCTAAGAAAGGGTTTTCAGGCTTGGGCTCCAGTTACTGATTTATGACCATTCCTTCCGAATTCCACGGTCAAAACGTTTTGGATGAGCAGCATCTTGACTATTGTACATTGCTTAACATCACTCGTGCCACAAAGATGTCTTCAAAAAAAAAATTGTAAACTCTTGTAGTGCCAAAAAAAAAAATCTGAAAAAGTTCCAGTGCTCTTAAATATGAATATTTTAGTTGTGCTTTTTGGCATCATAGACTAGCCAAAACTTGCCAACCTGGGCATGGAAAAATAGGTGCTAGTTCAGTTAATGAATGCACCAAACTACAACATTTGTCCAAATTTTTTATGTGGATTTTCATTTCCTGAGTGACTCCTAACTAAACTAGAGCTGGACACTATTTTAAATGAAAATGCATGCCACCTTTTTGAATGACTTGGCTTTATTCTACTAATCATTTTAAAAAAACCATTCAATTCAAAATGAAAAATGTTTTGCTTTTCCTTAGCTTTTGACTTTTTTTGTTTCATTTGTTTTCTGTATATCACCTCATTTCTTAGCATTTTCTTGTTTCAGCACTTGGTGTAATGTTAACCTCACCACAAAAAACTAAGAAAACCAGAACATGCCACTAATTGTTTTATTGCCTCCACTTTCTTTTTCCTATAGCAGTTTTTGGAAACTGGAATAAGCTTCCATACTGCTGAATGAAAATACAGTCTGATGATTCTGTCTCATAGGTGTCATATGTTCCATGTTAAATGTCTTTTTTTGGTTTGATTTTGGTTTTTTGTTTTGCTTTGTTTTTTGGATGTGTTGGAGCTGGAAATATCTCTATATTCAACAATATTTTGTTCCAGTTCAAAGTGCAATCAAGATTTGTCAAGAGGTGTAAAATTGTTTTTGTTCTTTACCTTTTTCTTTTAAGTTTTATTTTATTTTGTATTTAATGTGATTATGTGCCTTTAAAATGTTCTCCCTTCCATTCTGCCCTTGTATCTTTACAGTCATTGTATACAGCAGATTCTAGAAAGTGTTAATCATTGTCATCTAAATGGCATAGTTCACAGAGACCTGAAGGTCAGTATCTGGTGCCCATCAATTGGATACAAGAATTTTGGGGTTTTCTTTCTGCTGGGTAGGGGCAGAGGGTGGGATGTCTGCGATGTTCCTTTGCCTATCCTCACTTCCAAACAACCGGTCCGACCGATAGTGCATGACGCTCTTTCCAGTCTGCAAGTCTGCAGGCTGAGTATACATCATGGCAAGAGGGGACCAGTTACCCGAGAGCTGCCGGGCCAAGGCGCTGCATTTTGTGCACGCCAGCCCAGGGGCCGTGCTGGGCTGGCCCTGTGGGCCTGGGGAGGGGACCCCGGCCGTGATGTACAGGTGACCCCGGCCGTGATGTACAGGTGACCCCAGCTGTCATGTACAGGTGACCCCGGCTGTCATGTACAGGTCACCCCGGCCGTGATGTACAGGTGACCCCGGCTGTCATGTACAGGTGACCCCAGCTGTCATGTACAGGTCCCCCCGGCCGTGATGTACAGGTGACCCCGGCCGTCATGTACAGGTGACCCCAGCTGTCATGTACAGGTCGCCCCGGCCGTGATGTACAGGTGACCCGGCCATGATGTACAGGTGGCCCTGGCCGTGATGAACAGATGGCTTCGACTGTCATGTACAGGTGGCCCTGGCCGTGATGTACAGGTGACCCCGGCCGTGATGTACAGGTGGCCTCGGCCGTGATGTACAGGTGACCCCGGCCGTGATGTACAGGTGGCCCCGGCTGTCATGTACAAGTGACCTGGCCGTGATGTACAGGTGGCCCCGGCCGTGATGTACAGGTGACCCGGCCATGATGTATGTCAGCCTGCAGACGTGACCGCCGCCGCTGCGCTGAGCCCCGGGGCGCAGGAGCGAACAGCGGCCGCATGCGCTGCGCTCGGCCGCGACGAGCCCTCAGGCGAGTGCCGCTCATCGCCCGCTCAATTGGGCGGCAAGGAGCTAATGATTGACCTGGAGCACCTGGCTCGGAGGCCACTGCCATTTCTAACCATTTCTACCGCTCTTTAATGCCGCTGTGACGGCTCTGAGTCAGGAAGGAGGAAAAGGCACAGAGGATGCCAAATATTTAATGCGACCTCGAATCGGTGGCAAAATTCATTCCTTTCAAAAACGAGCACTAAAAAAGCGATGGGTGTTGAATCCCGAGCGAAGCCAGGGCCGTGGCTCCGAGCGGGGCGGCGCGGGCAGGGCAGGGCCGGGCAGGGCAGGACGGGGCGGGAGCACAGCCGCGCCCGGCCGCGCCCTCGGCCGCCGCCCCGGCACCTGCTGCTGGAACTAACGGGCGCCCATGGTGTTTGCATGCAGTCATTGCATTCAGCAGATCCTGGAGGCCGTGCTGCACTGCCATCAGATGGGCGTGGTCCATCGCGACCTCAAGGTGAGTGCTGCTGCCCCGCCGCCCTCCCGGAGCAGCATCCCTGCCCCGCAGGGCCGCCAGCAGCCGAAATGTAAACGCTTCCCTCTTTTTGTTTTTCCCCTCCGTTCGTTTCTTTTTAACTTGGCTTCACCTACGTGCGAGAACGAGCTCGTGATCACCAGAGGGAATCTGCTCGAGGCTGGCCTGTACCTGGCTGTCCGTGCTGGGCAGTACAGGGAGAGCAGGAGGTGCTTTCCAAGCAATGGGTGTATTCATTGAATACATGGTCTGCCTCTGTTTCATCCAGAGCTTTTGGGGCAGGGCACGGGGACAACTTCCCATCTCTCATCAGCAGAACTTGGAGTGCTTCTGGGAAGCACGGTAGCCTTTGCATGCAATGCATTTTAGCTGCTCTGGGATAGCTGGCATAGAGACCTCTCTCTCCTCCAGATCATGGCTGGGCTACAGAACATCTTTAAAAAGCAGGAATTTCTACAGAGTTCTCACCACACTCACCTGAGGAGCACAGTTCCTTCCAGATGAACTCTAGCATTGGGGTAGAAACTTCAGAAAGAAAACTCTGTGCTGAGAGAGCATTCCCTCTTTCTTAGCCGTATATATATCCAAATGGCTAGAGGCATCTGCTGTGAGAATGCTCTCTGCATTTAAAGTGTGATGGCAAGGAAAGAAGCCAGTCAAGATAATTTTCTTTTATTGTGAGGCTCCAAGAGACAAGGCTGTCCCAGAGCTCATAGTAAGCTCGCCTTGTGGATGAGGGAGAGGACTTAATTTGGGCACTCGGGCTTCACAATCCTCAAGGAAAAGAAGATTGTTTATTTTGAAATCAAGTGGAAGTCTGAACTATCAGATCCTTTCTGAAGGCAGAGAAAAAAACGGTGTGTGGGCTAAGGCAGAAAAACACACTAATCCCTTGTGGTGTGGTTTTTTGGGCTTTAGTTGTTCTTCCTGAATGAGTTCTGGGGAGCAGAAATTTCCTCCTAGGATAAGAGTTTCTAGTGGTTATCATGAGTAGTAACGTTGGAATCAGAATAATGTCGCCTTTCTTGTCACCCTTCACTCCCAAACAAACAACTGTTCTTGTCTGACTTTGTAAGGGCTCTGTTGTTATCACAAAGGAACATAAGGGGTTATGCTCCAAAAACTCAAAGAGCAGGATGAGTTTCAAAGATGCAGACCCCAAATTTTCTACCCATTTTGCACTTCTGGATTTTCCTGTGTCACGGCTGTACAACCAGAGACTGACAAATCTGTTTGCAATCCATAAATCTTGCATGGCAGCTGGATAACATGGAAGGAGTTTGAATTAAAGGATGTTGGATTTTGTCCAGCTGCTCCAGCAGTTCCTGTCCACACTGTATGTGCAGTCCTATGCATCTAGCATCAAAATGAATTTTAGAAACCAGGATTGTAGCTGTGCAAGCTGATGGAATAAAGGATGCTTTCTACTACTTTTCATATGTTCACACCAAACAACTTTGTCTTTAGAAATGCATTAAATCCAGCTGTTGCCTGCTCCAGACCACATGTGGATTTCTTATTCTGGCAAATCAAGGATCAGTTGAAAAAACAGTGTGACAAAAAGTGTTTCTGCCAAGCTGTAGTGCCCAGTTTCATTTCTGAAAGTGAAAACTTGAGGAAGCAGAAAACCATCCTTCTTCAGTTACTGCTTTGTGGCAAAAGCCAAAAAAACCCCAAAGAATTAAATGAAAGACTGTGGTGAAATCTGAGCAGAACTCCATGTGCTGAAAAGGAGATGCTGGGAGCAGAACAGCGAGATGTGGAAGGTGGTTATGGGCTGGCATGGATCCTTAAATTGCCACACTTGATGGACTTTTTTCGGGTAACTCAGTCCCCAACATGGTGTGATGCTTGGGGGTGGGGAGATTTTGGATTATCTCGTTCTGTTTAACTTTGTTCTAGCCTGATTTAGTAGCAATTGGAGAGGTGTTTTTGCAGCCTCTTGTGAGCTGCAGAAGTGCTTGTTGCTGCTCTGTTTGTAATCCCTGGCGTAAGTCAGAGTGGTGGTGGATCCTAGACCCCGAAAGAAATTACCCTATTATGGCAACCTGGCTTCACCAGCTAGTAAAAATGCACTTCCAGCTAGGAATTCCAGTTCTTGCCAGGCAGCAGCGTTCCTGCTTTTGTGAAACTTCTGTGATTTTCTGGTTGTGACCCCCTTACCTTTCCACCAAAGAGTGGCTGCTCCAGGTATATTCAAGGGAAAATACACAGAGGCTTAAGGATGTGATATCTTAAGGATTAAAGACCTTTGGAAAAGTCTGGCATAAATCACATTAATTTATTTGTAAGTAATTTTCGGAGTTAACAGTGCCATTGTGCATGCTTGGCTGCTGCCTGTCACTGGGGAGCACAAGGTGACACCGCTGCATCCAGGGTAGGAGCCCTGCCTGCCGCTGTTAATGTTTCCCAAGTAATTACCCTCATTCCAAGTTAATGCATGATAATTACCCAGGTGCCTCTTGCCAGCCTCCAGCGGCTGCTGCGTGTTGGTTAAGCACACAGTCCCACATGGCATGGCCCAAAAGGCTCTTGTCTTTGGCACGGGACTAAATCAGGAATTCTGGTGGAACATACCTGTGAAAGTGGTGCTTCTGCAGAGCAAAGACATGAAGGAATGAAAAAACAATCCCAAGAGGAAAACAGAAATAAAACGAAAAAACCCAGCAAACGAAAAAAGCCAGCAAAACAACAAAAAGAAAACCAAACCAGCAGCAGAAAACACAAAACCGGTGTTTTGAACAAAATCACTTTTTGGGAAGCGATATGTGCTCAGTGGAGTAGTGCTTGTATTTCATCCAAAAGGATGAGACTTTTCGCTGCTTTTGGCTTGCCTGAAGGTCACAACCAAATAGGATCATCCATTGCTTTAAGAGGTTTATACAAGAACAGCATTCCAGGAATTAATTACTGTGAACTTCCCTCTCTCTGAGAGGAAACCTTGCAGAACGATGTGACTGTGTGTTGAAATTAGGGTTGTTAAATGGCAAGGAGTGTGACATTGCTTAAATCAGTGTTGATGAACCTAGAGAAGAGTCCTGGGCTATGCACTCAGTGTTTCATATAATGGAGTTGAGGTGGTTATTGATAATTTAAGTGAATATAAAGATTATATTTTGTTCCAAGGGCCCTTAATCTCAATTTTTAAAACTATGGAAATAGAAGATTCATCAAGTAACTATTGATGGAAGGTTTTTAATATTGTCTAATCCGTGACATAGCAACAAAGGAATGAGTGAGAGAACAATGTTGGTAAATTGCTGAAAAAATGTTCCTTCACCATTTGATGAGAGGGGAAAAAACCATCTTGAGGCTGAAGAGTTTGTCAGGGCCCGTTGTGTTGTTAATTAATAGAAGTATCACCGTGGCTGAGGTCTTAATTAGGCTCAAGCATATTTTGCTGGATACCTGGCATGTATTAAAGATAGCCCTTGCTGAAAGAAGCTTATGATCTTAATTGTTTCCAACCTTAGTACACGCATGGGATTAACTGCAATCACATAAATAGTCCCTTGGAAGCGATATGATTGCTGCTGGTTGAACATGGAATACACGGTGAAGAGTTGGCAGGACTGGGTGTGCTGAAGTGCCTTGTCACAGACCACTACAGAAATTGCTTCTGAGGAGTCACAGCAATCCCCTTGGAAGTGAGGTTTTGTTATTCTGCAAATGTAGAACAAAACCTTTTTAAAAAATCGTGGGGATTGGAAAGAAAGATGTGGCAAGAAGATGCTATGAGGGTCACAGTTCTCTGAACCAATCTGTTGATTTCTACAGTACTTTTTTAGTTGAATTTTTAAAGCAAACATTCACACAATCAAATTGTCTTTGGGCAATTGACGTTTCATGTATTTGCTAACTGGAGTTAAAAGGATTCATTATGAACAGTAGAATGAGCACAATTGTTATGTTCAAGTCCTTTACCTTTAATTGTGCGAGTGTACTGTAGCATTTCATTTCAGATGTGACCAACATCCCCCAAAAAAAAGCAAAGTGGGAACTTTCACTAACTTACACTGTTGTTTGTAAAGGTTCTCTCCAGGCACAAACGTGGGTGTGCTGGTTTTGCTGAAAGATTTGCAATGTAAATACTCCTGCCCTCTAAATACAAATATAATCACAGGACTTTTATTGTTGAGATGTCACACAAAACATTTCTGTTTGACAGTTGTAGATAACTAATATTGCAAACTGCATGGGCTGGGCTAGACACCAATGAATCCCTGTCTTTTGGGAGTTTCCTGCCCCATTTTTCCAGTAGAAAGCTCTTGGGAATCTCTGGCCTGTCCTGTCACACCAGCAGGTGTCACAGCTCCATGTGCCCATTCTGGCCATCCTCCTCCTCTCCACACCATCCTTAGTCTTCCTGGCATGGGCTCCTGAAGGCTGGTTGTAGGCCTGGTGGTTTTTTCCAGATAGGAATAGGAAGGGCGAGTTTTGCAATTTCCTGGAGAAAACTCATGGGTTTCTTCTCTTTCTCACTCCTAAGTATTTGTTCTTTTCCAAACTACCATAACTAAAAAAAAAAAAAAAAAGTGAAAACCTCTCCAAAATGTATTTACTCATATTTTCATCTCAATTTTTTTCTCTCTCTGAATAAAGCCTGAGAACTTACTTCTAGCTAGCAAATCCAAGGGAGCGGCAGTAAAACTGGCAGACTTTGGATTGGCTATAGAAGTCCAGGGAGAACAACAGGCTTGGTTTGGTAAGTAAATACAATTTTTTTCATTTTCATTTATTCAGCATAGTGGTTAAACCTCCCAAACAGCCCCAGTCTCACCCCAGAGTGAAACATGGCAGTTGTGTGACTCCTCGACCCTGGAAAACCTGGGTTTCCTGATTGCTAGCTTCTCCTAGCTTCCTGTCAGCCTGTAGGCTGGAGTGAGGTGCATAGAAACCCCTTCTCTCCCACTTTTTCCCGAGTATCTAGAGGAAGGAAATACTGGTAAAGAGCCTGGGAGGGAGAGGGGTGGTTTTCCCTCAGGTGGCCGAGGAATAAGACAGTAGGGTAACACTGCTGAGTGTACCTGCCCAGTCACGAAAACATTTTGTCTGAACAAGTCTGGGTTAGCTGGAAACACCTGAAAGTTGGATTCTGAAGCACTTTGTGACTTGAAAGAAAGGGAAAAAAGTGGGGATTGAGCAGCTGAGGCTGTAGCCAGACACTAATTACAGATTGCTTGTTAGAGTTAACAGGTGCCCTAGGGAGAATGGTGGAAAATCTTTAGTACTGGTAGTTTTAAACAGCAGGGCCTGTACAATTATGATGCACATGTCTCACATGCCACCCTCTTTGAACAGATGTGAAGCATGGGGAAAAATTATTGTAAATCCCAGGTGGAAAAAAACCAGAATAAAATATTTATAGCATCTGTCTATTCTCCCCTACAGCAGCTAGAAAGTGCAGTTTGAAATGGAACAAAGTGGCTGTGAGCTTGGAACAGAAGCACAAAGGTTTTTGTGAGTTGGGAGGTTGAGTGTTCCCAGCTATAACTACATGTAGATGCAGGCAGTACCATTGGACATATGCTGGTAGCTTTATAAGCCAGCCTGTTGTTTTAAATCCCAGCCTTTTTATAAATGGATTTCAGTAATCCACAAAGACGGAGGAGATTGCTCTTGAACATCAACAAACAGACCAGTACAGAAGGCGTGGAATAGAAACAAGACAAAACACAAGTGGTTTGTTACAGTGACAAAAATATCAGGTGAACAGAAAGCATCTCAAGAAAAAAACAGCACATTGAAGTTGACTTCAGGGATATTTTCTGAGCATAGTGTACCTGCAGGTGATGCAGAGGACGTTGCAATGCCCTGTAAAATCTTATACTTTGTCTTTTTGTCATTGGTTCTTGTGAAATACTTGGTTTAGACTCGTAGCATCATGAGAACTTGGTAGAAGGGAACAGAATGTCTTCAAAATATATATGGAAGGATGAGTCAGCAAGGTAATGCAAAGAAGGTAGTCCAATGGGTTTTTTTTAAAAAAAAAAGTGGTCCTCAATAAGATGAGTGGGTTTTGTACCTTTTTTTGAACTTGCTTTGCAAAATCAGTCCAGAGTGGTCCAAGTGCCTTCCTTCAGCTTTAGGAGTGCACATGGACTCAGCATTTTAAACTTTGTTTCACTTTCTTTCAGAAGGTTTTTCTCCTTTCTGCTGGGTTCTGCAGCACTTAGTGACTCGTGGTGGGCTCTGATTCTAATTATAGCTCTGCATCAGTATGCTTTTCTTTCTTTTTTCTTTTCTTTCCTTTTTCTCTTTCCTTGGGTGTAGTCCTCCAGTGTGATGGTCTCTTTTCTGCTTGAACCATGGCTGTGCCTCAGCAGGAAACTGGTTTGAGCTCTCTGTGTTTGAATGCCACGGAATACTTTCCTGGTTTGCGTGTTTGCAAAAGAAACTTCTTCCTTGCCTTTTTGTACCAAGTGTTGCAGGGTGTAGTTGAAACCTGCCACCCTCTTAGTAGGTGTTTAAGGTACTGGGAAGGTGTCAGGCAGGTTGAGCTCAGCATAGCATGGATTTTGTCTTGGGCCTCTGGACACTTAAATCATCCAGGGATAGGAGTGCAAGGCGGGGCAATCATTTCTAGACAGTGCACAGTCACAGTTCCCAGCTTTGCAACTTGCTTTAGCTAAAGTCGTTGCTACAAGTAGTAACACTTCTGGAAAGTAGACACTTGTTTGGGGTCCCTCAGCAGTTATAAAATTACCTGATAAATAACAGTTACCTGTTTCAGTGTGTTCTTTCTTTGTTGCTAAAATCAGGACTGTGTACCCTTCTGTGTTTGCTGCTTTAAACCACTCAGAATGTACTATTTACTAGAGCATGTAGTGACAGGACAAGAGGGAATCGCTTCAAACTGAAAGAAAGCAGGTTTAGATCAGATTATAGGAAAAAATCCTTCCCTGTGAGGGTGGTGAGGCCCTGGCACAGGTTGCCCAGAGAAGCTGTGGCTGTCCCATCCCTGGAAGTGTTCCAGGTCAGGGTTTGGTCCAGTGGAAGGTGTCCCTGCCCATGGCAGGGGGATGGAACAAGATGATTTTCAAGGTCCTTTCCAACCCAAACCATTCCATGGTTCTGTGTACTAAAACTGCACCAATTATTTCTGTTTAGACCTATTCTGTATCTTCATTGAGACATAAGGTTAGCTAAGTACTATATTTATTTTTGCTTTAAAGTTTATTTTCAAGACTTGCATAGTAACGTTCATTGAGCTGTGGTAAGTTTTAGAGTCAAGGCGGCTTCCCCTTTAAAATGAGCAAAAGTATTAATGTAGAGCACTACACCAAGAAGAGATATGAAACAGCGCTCTATTTAAAGCTACTTAGAACATCTATATTTCAGCTTCTCCAAGGAGCTTAAGAAGTGTTTCCTGTGTGATAGTACTCCTTAACAATTCATAGCTTCCATATCAGGAGACTGCAAAAAAACAAGCTTATTTTTCATGACCATATTTTAGCTCTTTTCTCAGTAAAATATACAGAATGTGTTCCTTCATTTCCTCCTCCCACTCCAAAATACTTGGCAACTGCAGGGCAAAGGCTTTCTTTATTTCTGTAGCTGTACACTTTATATGTTACCACTGTCTCTCATGAGTTTTGTGGAATCCAGGGTGGTATTGCACAATTGACATGTGGGCCTTCATGAAAGCCACCAAATTCTCACCTTTCAAGAATTCCCAAGCATTTATTTTAGGCAAAGATGCCTGAAAGAGCAGGCATACTCACTGAAATGGTGCAGACTGTTAGTGGTCATTAAGTTTTTATCCTCCAAAGTGTCCTAAGAAAGGTAATATTTATACCTACATTTTGCATTTCTGCCCAGAGAAAGCAGCACTGCTGGTAATGAATAAAGGATGAAGAACATATAAATTTTAAAAGCCAGACTGCTTCAGAGACACTTCCTGTAAACTTTTGTAAGGAGGTTTCCAGAAGTGGGATGACTTTGCAGAAATGAGTTTTGCAGTGGGAAGATCATCTTAGCTGTAGCTCTAATTTTGTGCTAAATATATCCCCTTATACATAGGATACTGGGGCTGCCCCTCTGCTTTGTTGGTTGGTCCCCCATAATGTCAGCATTACTTCTGGGTCAGGGGCCATAAAAAACAAATGGGCAGATGAAGGAGTTCGTGGTCCATGGCTTGGGAAATGACATCCTGGGTCTTGTGGGCCAAGAGAAAAATCCCTGGCTTTTTGCAGAGCACGTACAGGTTTTGACCAGAGTTGCCTTGCCTTTTGACAGGCTTTGCTGGTACTCCAGGATACCTTTCTCCAGAAGTGTTACGAAAAGATCCTTATGGAAAACCTGTGGATATGTGGGCATGTGGTAAGAAATTACTCTGAAAGTCATGTTGGGTCCAGGGTAAAGCGTTTTAAAGGTGATAAATGATGTCTGGGGGTACATTACATTGTGAACCAGAAAATAGGTATTTAATAAAATTCAGTATTAATTTCTGATAGATGTCATTGGATTTTTTGTTACTCTACAAGTTTGGGTTTTTTTAAAATTATTTACTAAGTTTTGTTATCATGGCATTCTTGTCCGTGTCTACACAACACACTTCCAAAAAGTATTAAAAAATACTGCAGGTGTATGATGCCTAATTAGTTAGAAAGCACAACAGTTCATACTGTGAGCTGGACATTTCCTTTTGGTAAATGGTTACTTTGGTTCACAACCAGCGTAAAATTTGATCTGACCAGCAGTTTTGTGAACTGGAGTACAGAGCAATTCCTTTATCATCCAGCTCTTGAAACAGTGCATTCTGCAGTATTGGCAAGTGGCAGCTCCCCAGCTGAGAACAGTTACTGCTTTCCTTGTTTCGCTTCTTCCCACACTCAGTATTTGGGTGTATTTATGAAAGCACTTTTCTTTAGTCACGGAGTCATCTCTCTCAGACTAGCAGGTGTTTTTTTCTGTTTCCTATTGACCAAATACAGAGAAATTTGAGTTTCCCAGATTTCATTTGCGTGACAATAGTTATAGCACAGTCTTGCAGACACCGGTACAAGCTGTGACAAAACCAGAAATGAAAAAATGCATTTTCCTAGAATATATCCAGAATCATGGAATATTATTTCTCCAGCTAGATAAACATATTCAGTGTTCTTGATCTGATGTTTTGTCAAATGCTCATTATTGCTTGTGTTTTCCATAAGAGGTTACCTTGTGAACTCTGCCCCTACTGTTTTCCCTAGTATGAAGGGGCAGTATTTTTTGGTGGCTGGGATAATACTCGTGAGCCTTTTGTTTTTCATGGTTGTTGGGCACAAAATTCATTTCTGGAGTTTGTTTCTTGAGAGCTCTTAAGAGTGGTGTGAATTTTTTGCAGGAGTCATTTTGTATATCCTCCTGGTGGGATACCCTCCCTTCTGGGATGAAGACCAGCACAGGCTTTACCAGCAGATCAAGGCTGGTGCTTATGATGTACGTACCATATTCTGTCTATTCACTTATTTATAGTTGTGCCTCGAAGCAGGGGTTTCCTGGCGGGAAAAGTTAACTGATGGCATAGAAATCTTGTAACATCATCTAATCCTGTTGTGTTAAACAAACAAGAGGCTGTTGGTCCTCAGATTTAAGTAATTTGCAAACGATGATGAGGAAAAGACAGTGCCTTATGATTTTTAAGCTCTTACTTGAATCCAACACTGGATCCTTAGGTAAAATTATGTAAGGATTGTACAAGACCATATACATGTGTGGTTTTTTTTTTTAAGTTCCCCTCACCAGAATGGGACACGGTGACTCCTGAAGCAAAAGACCTTATCAATAAAATGCTCACCATCAACCCAGCGAAACGTATCACAGCATCGGAAGCACTGAAGCACCCATGGATCTGTGTAAGTAATTTCCACAGGTTCAGTAGGATCGTTTGGCAGACAAATCAGCTGATGCTTCACTTCAGCACATAGTGAAGGTGTTTAGAGAACAGCTTCTGTCCTTGCTCGTGCAGCTGTGTGACTATAAATTGTAAAACTATAATTATACAGATAGAGTCAGCGGTGGTCTCCATTGAGATCTCAGCTTGGGATAAGATTTTTGCAGAAATTAGCTCCTTTGCCTTGACTTTGTTGTGCAGAAGTTTCCTGCCAAAATCAGAGTTACTTTAAATTCTCAGTGGAAGAAAATGTGCAGGAAAGTAACTTTGAGTTAGATAATGCTTCACATCTTCATTTCCCTGGAATCATCAAGATAAGCATGAAGTGTGCAGGCAAGGAATTAAGGGACTTCTGAAAAGTCAGTTTGCAGGTAGCAGAGGCTGCCTGGCTGTTCCTGGATCCAGGACTTCTCTCCTGTTCTCAGTATATTTCAAGTGGACCTTACACATGGAAAAGGCTGAGTAAAATGAGCACGATGGGATAGTCAGGCAAGGCAGAGATTAAAGGCCCAAGCTGTGGACCATGTGGGCTGTAATATGTGTTGTAGAGTAAATAAACTGTTAAACATCTGGCTGAGTGCCTTAAAATAATTGATTTCTTCTTCTCCCAGCAACGTTCTACTGTGGCCTCTATGATGCACAGACAAGAGACTGTAGATTGCTTGAAGAAATTCAATGCAAGAAGAAAACTAAAGGTAAGAATGAAAAACTTGTGCTTTTGTTTCATGTGCAGAACAAATGGTCTCTGTGCACATTTTTTCTAGAATATTATTCTTAAATGGCCTCTTGACAGAAGATCAGCTTTTGGCATGAAGATCTTAAACTTTTCATGAAAATGAATAGAATTTAGCTTTCTTTTTTTTTTTAATTCAAAATAATATCAATCTGTATTTAGACACATTAAAAGTATTTTGTTGAAGGAAAATGCTTGAAGTTATTCTTCTGAATTATGCTTTGTTTTTTCCTGGCCAGACAGGACAACTTTTGCCGATGTGTATTTGTCTAATGTGCACATTACAAATAAGCTCCTATTCCTCCCCAAAAAATAAAAATAAAATCTAAGGACAATAGTAAAGTCTCTTTCATATTCAGCCATGTATTTTGAATAATTGCTGAGCCTCTGAATACTCCTGGCTTGTCCATTACATACTGACAAGTGGTAAATACTTGAGATTATCAAGATTGCTGATAGTGCGTAATTAGGATTAAATTACAATTTATGCACTCATGACGTGGCATGTGAGAGGTAATGCACAGACAGTCCATTCTTTCAGGGTTAATTCAGTAACTGGTGTAGTTTACTTGTGTATTTTCCTTTTTGTTGTGTTGTGTTGGCATTCAGAGCTTTACACAAGTGTGATGCTAATTTGAGAAAATGTGTGTGTACACAGGGGGCCATTTTGACAACAATGCTGGCTACCAGAAATTTCTCAGGTATGTTCCTTGAGCTTCAGATTAATGCAGTCTTTATTTTGTGGTGTCGGTGAAGACTGAGATCTAATTAGGATTCATTCAGGAGCATCTGAGTAGGATATATCTTATATTGTTTCCTTTGATGAAGCAAACAATAACTTAATCTCTTTGGGCCAAAGAGATTCTCTTGTAGGTGACAATATGATTTTTCTATAGAATTTGAGCTCCTTACCTGCTTTTTGATTGTTACCTGTCAAAAGACAGGCAGTGTTTTCATGCCTGTTTTGGTGCAGGAAAATTGAAAGTTATGCATGTAGCTCCACATGCATAAGTACCACCAAACAACATTTCAAACTTACCTCTTTTTATGTATGTGGAAAGTCATTCCATGATTCAGTTGCATCCTGTATTAAAAATCAAATCAGTACACGTTCATTTCTTTATTGCTTTGCTAAGGAGGAAGAAATGTATTAGCATGAGTCCCCATTTTCTTTCTCTTCTAATGCCCAGCAGTGCCTAGCTGGATATAGGAGTGGTTGTTTCCTCTTTATAAAACAGTTTTGTCATGATGAGTCTGGAGATACAGATCTTCTACTAAACAAATTTTAATAGCAAAAGCCAAAATACATTTCCTGTTAGTAGAGTTAGAATTGTCCTCAGTAGTAGAATTGCCAGAATATTGATGCTGGGTTGAATTTTCATTTTGCCATTTGAGATTTCCAGTGAATAATGAAGTAGAGCACCAAACCTAAAAATCCGTAATTTTACATATCCTCCTACTCTGTGATGTAACTATTGGAGTGTAACATAAATTACTGTACAGACAAAAACATGAGAGTGCTCTGGGCATGTTTTGAATAATAATAAGCACTGACTCATCCAAAAAAAATTACATAATCATGAATGCAAGAACAACTTGTTCAATTTGCATAGTACTTAAAACACACTTTCTTTCTTAGTTAAGTTCCCTTCTTTAATATGCACCTAAACACAGAGGACTGCATTTATCTAAATTACCTTGAGTTAGTGCTTAATGAATTCCAGTGTCTGCCAATTCATTTAAAGGCGGGAAGGCTGTAGGCTGCACATCTTGTAAAAATGAATTACGGTTAAATATCAAACAAACAGATCATTCCTCATCCCTCTTCATAACTGTCACTGTCTGTAAATGTGAGGATCAAATTCAACTTCCATGAACCAAAAAAGCTGGGGTAGTTTTAAGACAGTATTTCAGCATGAAAAGCACCAGGGTTTTTGGCTTTTTTTGGATTTTTTCACCTGTCATCTCTTGTTTTACACCATAGTGACCTGTATGTTTTCTTGATGACATTTTATTTTTTCAGTTTCTTTGTTCATTGTATTTCATTTCAAAGCATGCTTATGAAGGTCATTTGTCCATAATGATGTGGTTATAAAAGTGTTTTATTTTCCTTTTTTTTCTTCCTTTTATGTGGAATGTATATTTCTTGTGAGGTAAGACCCTCAGCACGTGAAAGGAACATCATTTTTCTCTTCTCAATCCAAACTGCTGTTTGTCTTCAATCACTTTAATTTCTACATGTTGTCACAAACCGTTCGTTTCCAGTCTGCTTTCTGGCCTAGTAGCGCTGCCTTAGGTTTTATTTATAGCTCTTGCTTGTAGTTGCAAGAAATCTCTCATTGTGGGCTTAATTTAGAATATGCTGATTGCTTTGCTCCTGCGAATTCTTTAAATATTTGATTTGTATGCAGTATCTGTGATGAAAGAAAGATGAATCCAAATACTATTAAAAATACATTCCAAGCCAAACGCAGCAGAGTCACGGAATATGTCCTGTATTGTCCAGCCCTGCATCGTAATCCGTGCTGGGCGCATTCCGAAGGACACGCCGGCACAGCCATGCACGCAGGAAATACTTGGTGGTGCTGCTTGTGGTGCCCTCATTTTACTGCCTTTCATTTAATTGTTTACATAGAACATCAGGTGTTAAAAGGAACTCAGAAGTTTTATGCACAAATTTAGCAAAAGGACCTACAGCAGGCTATAAGAATTAATTTTTGTTTTCCCGTATTTCTGTAAGGGCTAAGGGTGTAAAACAAGCTTTGAAAGCAATTAACTTCTGGGTTTTTTGTCCTTAGGTTTCAGAAATATCTCCTTCCCTTTGCTTTCCCTAGATAAATTCCTGGTTAATGGAGTGCCCACAATATTTGTGGTAATGTAAAATCTAAGGCCCTCTCACCTCAGGTCCTGAAAGCACACATCTCAACAGGGAGTGTCCTATCTCCAAAGTATATGGAGAGCAATTTGGTTTCAGTATTTACTTGCATGTTTCTGTAAATAAAAACATGCCATGGTCCTGCAGCACAGTACAGGCAAATTTATTTTCGTTCATTTTAGCTGTAAGACATGGCCTTGGAGGAGTTCTAATGGTACTGTTGGCTGATGTCCATCATTATTAAACCACAGGGCTGATATATTAATGAAGTTATAAACATCAACCTGGCTTCACTTTCCAGGTTTGTTTTTTTTCATGTAAACAACGCAATAATGGACGTTAGTCATTTCTATACGGTTGCTGAGGTGATCCTACATTTCCTGTGCTCTAAAATGAGCACTTAATGCAGATGTAGCTGGAAAATAAGCCAGAATTACAAGAATTGGCTTCAAGTGTAAGCCACATACTCAGTAACTCCGATACCCTCAGCCAGTCTGAGCAGCCTTGGGCTTGCAAGGTCCAGTTGGGTTGGGGTTTTGGGGGTTTTATTTAAGATAAGGATGCCAGAAATGACGGGAGCTCCACGTCAGAGCTATCTCCCTTATATATAGAACAGCAATTTCTTACAACCCAGGCTGTGGAATGCTTTCTGATGGGAAGATTGGGCCATAAACAACAATAAAACCCGAATAATGCCAGGCTTGTTGTGTAATTTATTATTCTTCAAGTCTTTGGCAGTGATTCATGAAGCATTTACGCTTTAGTGAATAGTTTATATGGATTTGGTAGGTCAGCCAACATGTATTTCTGCTGTGAATGTTTTCAGGTTCAGAGCTGTGCTGTGCTTGTTTGCACGTTAGCCTTCCAAATTTAGTAAGTTGGAATTATTTGATGCCAGTTTTAAGTGCTGGAATTTAAAGCCCAAGATGTGAATAACGTTACAGCAAATGAAATTTTGAAGGAATTTGATCAGTGCACAACATGATTCAGAAAATAGTAGGTTTTCTTCCTTAGGAGCTGAAGGAAAGCCTAGAATTTGTTATTATTGACCCAGGGGCAGCAACCCCGAAAACACCCCTTCGCTAGCGAATCATCCTTCCTTTCTTCCTTGCAGCAGTGCTGCCCTTTCACACAGGGAGGCTGATGCTGTCATGGTGGGAAGTCCCCAGAGGGGGATTGTGTACATTGATCCCATCCCTGAGATCCCAGTGAGCTCTGCAAACACCTGGTCCAGGTCCCTGCCAGCAGAACAACACCTTTTCATGGTCGTGTCAAACTATCCCCATCAGCAGATAGAAATGTACTGCAGTTGAGAAAATCAATCTGTCCAAAGCTGCTGCTTTTGCACTCACCCTGCTTCCATTTCCTCTCTGCCACCCAAGGAGCTCTCTCCTTGTATATGTACAGTCAACCTACAGCTTTAATCAATGCAAAAAGAGATGGTTGATAATCCTAAGGATTGGTAGTTTCTTAAAGATTTCATTCCCCGTGCTCAGGGAAACAAAAGGAGGAAATAAAAGCTGAGAGCATACCTGGAGCTGGGAGGCACTGGGGGTTTGCTGCACAGCTGGGTGACCTCAGGGGAGCCACCTGACATTGAAATTATTTGTCTCCTTTTACAGCAGCCAAGAGTTTACTGAAAAAGCCGGATGGAGTTAAGGTAGGTAAACACCTGCTTTCAATTTAAAATATGTATTATTAGTCTCTACCTATCTGTAACTCCTGCCAGGTTTTAGAATTGATTATTGCTATTTCTTTCTTTCGTAGAATCTGTTAGTAAGTGCTTCTCACTAGATATTTGGAGTGGTTAAAGTTAGTAGGTGAAGCTTAAAAATGAAATAAAACAAATACTTGAAAAGCCAGCATTAAGTAAGTAGAAGATAGAAAACTACTGGAGAAAATAAAAGTATTTTTCTTGCTTTTTAAATGAAGGATGAGTGTGTAATTAATGACTCAAAGTTATCAATTACCTTATAAATTACCGTTTGGTGGTGGGCTTTTTAGGCATCAGTGTTCATGTGCAGCTCTGTTGCCTCTGTGTTTCCCCTTGACTTTCCATTAGATTCCGTGAAAGACCAGAAGTGTACTGGTAGGCTTGGCTCCACATGAGGTGTGTTCTGCCAGATGTACTTGCTATATTTGGCAGAACTGGAGGGGTTTACTGTCTCAAATCAGCTCGTCCTGACTAAGAGACCTTGCTAAGAAGGGAACATTTTGGCAGCTTTCGTACATGCTTTAGAGCTCCTGTTCTCACGTCACCAGACCCTGCAGGAGGAGAGATGCTTCACAAATGAACGTTCTGCATAAATACTTTTGGAAAAAAAAACTGGGGGGGAAAGAAAACCTACTCATCAGAAAATATATTTTATTTTTTTTCTCAGAGGACTCTTGAAGATTAATATAATGCCTCAAGCTTTCATTATAAGATTCAAAAGATATTCTTCTGTGCTCTGTGTGTTTTGTCAGAAGGGTGTCTTTGGCCTGAATTTTAATTATCTATTTAATCTTAATGTCTTACTTTAACAAAACATTATAAAAACTTGCTTAAATACCAGATTCACAGCATATTTTGCTTGCTGTCTGACATATGCATGCTTTTCCAATCAAAAAAATCCTGAGCCTGACCTACAAAGAAATGAGTACAGTGCTATTTCAGTGCTTCTCACTGCCAAGCAGTGGGTATCCCAGTCACATGGAGAAGCACACATTTGGAACTATTCTCTCACTGCTGGAAAACCCTGAACATGTTTCTTTGTGGAATAGATCAATTTTATGCATTCTATCTGACCGGCTTTTCCTTTTTAAATATCATTCCTCCTACAGGTCTACGATGGTATTTGTTCTATCACAATCTCAATTATAATATGGGAAACAATTGTTGCCAAAATTTTGCCTAAATTGCACTTGGTGGGATTCAATACGTTGGTTTTCAGCACATGTTATGTGTCTGCTGTTAGTCTGCATGGTCATGTGGAGCAGAGGGAGTAAATGTACATCTGGGGAAGTCTGGTTTTGTCATTTCTGGTATTGAGATACTCCGTTGCATTTTTCCACCCCTTCCTACAGCTGTAGCTGTCTTTTTCTTATTTAAAAAAAAAAAAAAAAGCAAAAAGAAAAATATTCTGTTCCCCATGCATTGATTCCGAAAATCCAACCAGTCACGTTTTCTTTTTTNCTGGGGAAGTCTGGTTTTTTCATTTCTGGTATTGAGATACTCCGTTGCATTTTTCCACCCCTTCCTACAGCTGTAGCTGTCTTTTTCTTATTTAAAAAAAAAAAAAAAAAGCCAAAAGAGAAATATACTGTACTCCATGCATTGATACTGCAAATCCAACCAGTCACGTTTTCTTCTTTTCCTTTCTCTCTGACTGGTCAATTCAGAAAAGGAAGTCCAGTTCGAGTGTTCAGATGATGGTGAGGATCTTTATCGACAGATTTTTTTTCCTCCTGTGAAACGTTCACACTTAGAAATCAAACAGTTGCATTTAGCTTTGTTAACATACTGTGAGAACTGCAAGACTTTAAAGTACAGTAACCTTGTTAATTTTAAGCCTGCAGTTGCTGTATGCCATCCACAGTGAATCGTTCGGCCGTTCTTTCAAGCAAGTCTTTACTTTTTTTTAACCTGGGGACTTATAAAAACAAAAAAGTAGATGTAACATCAGCCAATGCAGCTGTTCTTAGTAAATAAGAATAGTAACAAAACAGTAATCTCGTAACAGCCTTCTCTTCATTTTTAAAACCTCCTTACTTTGAAAGCTAGTAGTATTAATATCATAAAATGTAGCACGAAACACGTTGCACAGTGATATGGTACTGCATTAATCGAGCTGCTGTAGCTCAAGATGCCATGCTAAATGCTCAGGGGTAAAAAAGCCAATTTCCCAGCCTTTCCACACTACAGTTTCCCAGCCAGCTTCCCTCACAGCTCAGGGCTGTGTCCCAAGATGTCCCAGCTGACAGCATCAATAACTTTTCTTCCTCCTTAACCTGCTCTCCAGTCTTGTGTTCATTTGACCTCCGTGATCCCACGCAGTAACTTCCTCTATTGCTGTTTTTGGTGGTTTTGAATGTGGCCTTTGAGGTGCTCATGAGGATGGGCTCTGCCATCTGCTGCTGCTGCCAGCAGAGCAAAGGCAAGTATCCCTCACCCTCCCCTTGCGCTGGGAAATGCAGCTCTCCTTGGGAAGCCAAAGCTGCTGGTCAGGTGGGAGCAGCTGTGCAGTTCTGTAGGTAAATCCTCAGCTCCGTGGCTGAACACAGAATTCCAGTGACACCATCCATGGTGGCCAAAGGAGGGGCACTGGGACGGTGCAGTGTGGATATTGCCAGCATCCCAAGCCTGAAGTGTGCATTAACTTTTTGTTACAGAAGTACCATGAGAAAGATAAAGCCCCGAGATACGAGCTTTGTTTCTTAAAATATTTTTATATTCTATGGAGAAAAGGCCAATAATGATTTCCACAGTTGTGCCCAGCTGTTTGGAGTGTGTGTGTGTGTGTGTGTCTGTCCTACACTACTGTCACACCTCAGAGAGTGACGTTTGGCAAGCGATGCAGCAATAAAACATTCTCCTTCTTCACAACAAATAGAAGGCCACTGGTTAACCACAAAGCAACTTTAGAGTAACTGTTTCATTTGAAAACATTGCACTCCTTTTGGAATGATTTCCCTCTGCTGTTAAAAATACATGCCAAATGCACCGTGTGTTCATAGGTTAATGTCTGTTCCATGAGAGAGAAAACATGTACAGCTTATTGCTGTTTGCTCTTGAAGTTTCAAAGGGTTTTACCAAGTTCTGTTTACATGGTAGAAATAACTGTATTTTGAGTCACATTCTCTCTCTCTGTTCCTAATGAACGCTGGATTCTTGATATCTTGCTGAAGAAGTTTTGAATAGATTTCCTGCAGTTTTCAGCAGTAGCTGTAATGAATATTGTTTATTTTCATAGGGCTTCCACCAAGGGAATATGGACTCCAGCCTGCTCTCCTTACTCAGGCAAAATTGGAATTGAATTTGACTAACCTGTTTTCCTTATGTGTTCAACAAAGAGCACTCATTTGACATATCACTCGAGTTTTTGTATTAAGCTACTACTGAATAGGACTGTATGAAATCTGGTGAAATCTGCATTTCTTTCCTCATATTTTTCCTTTATGTCTATTTGCCTTTTGCTAGGGTCTTTTTATTCATAGTCTCTCAATGACTACACTGTCATAAAAATATGAATCATAGGCTTAATATGAGATTTTTCTCTTGCTTGGGAAGGTTTCGTATGCTGTCAAGCAGCCTTGTTTGTGTTCCCACTATTCCAGAGTTCTCCTGTAGAACTTTCTTTTACAGAAATGGATGGGGGTTTTTTAAAAGTTTTTTCCTGAGTAAGGAGTTCAGGGTTCTGCCCATCTCAGAATCCCTTAAATGTCAAAGCAAGTAAAATACTAGCCAATACTTAGGTCTCCCCATGAAAGTCTTTGTACACAAAGGTATTTGTTCTCTACCTGTCCTGACTTCAGATGCTCCTACAGCTTACAGCTGTAATTGTGCATAGAGAAATGAAATTTATTTGACAACAGCTATGCCAAGTTGGGGCGTAAACACTTGCAACTCAAAAACAGCTCATGTTTTCCCTTAATGACAATTTCTGTAGAGAGACCACTGTTTAAAATGTAACATCTCCTTATCCTCCTGCTGTAGAGCACCATGAACTTTGCTTTTAAATCAAAGAAAATTATTTCTATTCTATATGGGAGAACGGTTTCTCTCACAAGTATTATTTAATAACATTTAGTGTCGACATAATGTTCCCTGATTAACTAACGAAACTGTTTTATATTCTTGAAAGCCAGTTAAATGCTGGTTAAAATAAGAAAATTTGCAGTCCGTAATTAATTACTGCAAATCCTGTTGACATTTCCATAATTTAAACATATCCTAAGTAAGATTCACTTCAGCTGCAGGCTCAATTCCTGAAATCCACAAGTCAGCTGCCATGCCTGGCCTGAAGTAAAATAATCATCAAAAACTGCTGAGGGTATAGAGTCTGTGAATTTCATTTCTTTCCCTTCCGCAAAGTTAATTATATTTTTAGAAAAATCCATTAACAAAACAATTTCAGACATTTCTTTCCTCACTTTGCACACTTATTACTAAGTACTACAGCTAGAAGGTTCAGTAGAACTTGGTTTTTTGGCTCAAAGTCTTTTCAGATGATCTGTATCTATATACCCAGTTCTGCATGCTGCTTTGGAAGCATGCAGAACCCTTGTTAAAATTAGACATGACCAAAATGTACATAGTATCTTTTCCTAATTAGTGTTAGAGAAGAAAAAATGCATCTTTCAAACCAGTTTTACAATGCATGTAAGAAGTGGCTCACTACATTATTTTTAGTATTTCTCTTCTTCCCATACCCCATGGTACTAATGAAAGTGAAATCTTTAAAAAAAATGGATTTAAAGGATCAGATAGTTTTAAACTTCCTGCTAAGCAGTTTAATTGAAATAATATTTTGTGCAGATAAAAGCCAGAAGGTGTAGCACTGTGCTGAGCTTAAGAAATATCATGATGACCTCTATGCAAAGTTAAACAGAGAGATGCTGATTGCTGGAGTAAAGCTACAGGTACCGTGGTGGGAAACCTCGCGCTTCCAAGTCATAGTAACAGCCTTGAGAAGCTGCCAGTTATTTTTGTTAAAAATAGCACCAAAAAAGCTAAAAGGGTACCAGGCTCCTTCTAGCATCAGTCATATTTATTCCAAAATGGAATCAGAAGCCAGTAGAACAAATTACAGATTCTTGGAGGGCTATGAATAATTATTTACGGTAGGGGTAATTATTTAGGAATAAAGAACTATTGGTGCAATGACTTAACAGCATTGCATACCACAAAATGGCAGTGGCTATTTAGGACTTTGTTCCAACCCGTATTAATTCTTTATTCTTCTTAGATGTGCTTAGCTGCTGCTTAAGGGCTCTCTGTTAAGTGTCTCAGCCAAACTCAGCCGTCCCTCATCCAGGCCTTGGTGTGGGGCTCTGGCAGCCCGTGGGGAGGGGCTGCCAGCCAGTCCCGAGCTAGAGTCAGTGTTCTGCCAGTTCCTAGGTTCATCTTTCTGTGATTCTTTATTTCCATATCTATATCTATCTATAGATACCGGTAGCTGTCTATAGATGTTGTGTGCAGAGATATAGATACGGTGCCTACCGCGAGTTCTAAGGCCTGTCTGTTTCTGTTTTCTGCATACCTACAGATAAACAACAAAACCAACGTGGTAACCAGCCCCAAGGAAAATATTCCTACCCCGGCGCTGGTATACCTGGAATTTTCCTTCTCATGCTATCTGGAAGTTTTTGACTGTCTTTTGTTTGTTTTTCTTTTTTGTTTTTCTTTTTTTTTTTCCCCCCTTTTTTGCTTTTCCATGCATTTACTCTGTTTGCTTTCTAAAAACAGGTTTTGGAAAACCTTTTTGTTTGAATTGTGCTGTCTTTTTTTTGTGAGGAAGTCCATTAGAGCGTGTTTATTGACAGAAAATGTTAAATGGAAGCTGGATGCGGTAGAGTCGTAGCATTTGTAACCATAGATGAATTTTTTGCATGCTGTGCCAGAAAGTGAGTAGAATGCGCTTGGTGTTGCTCTTAGCTCTTTGCCTGATGACTGTTTCCACCTTCTAATGCTAACCTTTTGCACAAAAAAAAATGTTTTAAAACCGTCTCTATTATTTTCTCTGCTTTGTATTAGTTAAAGTATTGATATCCAGGAGAGCTAACAGGATTATTACTAGGCTGCCATAAAACAGACCTTATTCAGATTTTCATTCCATATTTCCTGCAACTCAGCAGGACTTTGCAAGTCTTCTCTGGGATCAAGAGGCATCTAGAGCTAAACATTTTGCTTGTTTCTCTCCCATTTAAATCAGCAGGAGACATTATTCATTAATAAGCTCTGGTAGGGACGTATTACAAATCAGTGATGTTCACGGACGTGTTCTGCAGTCTTGCTTTTATTAATAGCCCTATTTCCAAGGCATCTGTGTATCACGGGGCTCACCAATGTAAATGCCAGTGCCTAAGTGCGTCATTTTGTGAGCTGCTGTTTCCTATGTGCGTATAAAACTTTGAAAACGAGGGTAATTCCCACACATTTGGAAGCATTTTTGCTCTGGAATTTTTTTGAGCAGCTGGCACTGAGGCATACAGTAAGTACTTCCTCAGGCCCAGCCAGCAGGTTGCATGCAGGAGTTTATGGCAGTCTGTTCCCAGACACAGCCGTGCCCGATGGTCCATGCTGAAAGCGTGCTGGCTGACTGACATTTCAGAGATGATTGAACTTTTTTTTAAGGGAAAAGGATTTGGGGAAATTCCGCTTTTAAATGACACAAAGACCTCTCTCACTCACTTCTACGCAGCTCTGCCAAGGCAGCAGCTGGGGGCAGTCTGCAAGTTCCAAACCACAGTAGTGTCTGGGGGTGGTCAGCTCATCCTTAATCCTCATCAATTCATCTGTATTGCGATTGGATCACTTCGTGCTAATACAAGCAACCATGACTAAAGAGAAGAGGTTATTAAAGATTAAACGTTTGTGGCAACCCTGCCTGGCCAGGCTCAGACAGGCAGAGCCTCTGCAGGTCCCCAGAGCTTCAAAGCCCTGCACACCCCAGTCCTGAATAAGGTCTCTGCATGCTGCTGCATTAGGTGAGATGGCCTTTTTTGCTGGCTTGCTGTTGAGGAAATCTGTGTTAGAGACATCCAGTTTCACCCCCTGGCGACAGTTAACATTTGTTTTAACTCTTGTCAGTGTTCAGCATTTGTGAGCTGGCTCTTCTTGCACTCCCTCACACCAATGAAAATGTATTTACCAATGGGAACTCTTTCTCTCTTTATTTTGTTCTTGCTCAGGAGCCCCAAACTACAGTAATCCACAACCCTGATGGAAATAAGGTATTCAGAAAGAATCAACTCCATCTTGCTTTTCCACACCACACATTCCATCCACTATTCCACAGCACAATAGGGCTGTTCCAAGAGTTTGTGAAGGAAAATCTCATTCCTGCCTTTGTTCCACCTGGTGTCTCTCGAGCGTGTTTCCACCCGTGTCCATCTGCTGCGTGCGTCCTGCCGCTCCTGGAGCTCTCGGGGCAGAGCTCGGTGCCCTGTGCAGCCCAGCTCGGGGAGCAGGGCTCTCTCATTTCAGCCAGAAATGCAGCAGTCTAACGAAACCTAAGAGTGCTGTGCTCAGAGTGTGGTGAGATGATCCCAGCGAGTTCTATGTGCAGTTGTCACCTCAGACAAAGATTCATTTCAGTTTATCCCATCTGCTGTTTCTCAGCGTGCTTGTACACCGTGTCATGACGTCTTTTGCGCAGGACTTTGGTTTTCTTCCATAACATCACTGAGCAGTTTCCAAAAAAATTTCACATTTCAAGTGACAAAGAGGTCTTTTGATTTTCACATGTTTTCTTCATGCTCTTTTTTTTTTTCTCGTGTATTGTGATGTTTGCGTCTGGCAGCTGATCCCTAAAACGTGTTTTGTTTTGTTTTTTTCATGCATGGACTTGAAAAGGGCCAGGAAATACCATCATTCACATATAACACACGTTCCTAGGTTTCCTGAAAAGAACTTACGCTTCAACAAGAATTTCCCTGTTTGCAGTGTTGACTTAATTCACATCCCATTTATCTAGTCTTACTTCCTGTGGTTATTTGATAAGAGAAGGAGTGGATCTGAGCGATGAAATAACGCATGCAGACAGTCCCCAAGCATGGAAGTGCTGATGGTGTGTGTTGTGCTTGTGTGTCCCAGTCCTTTATGTCCCCTGCATCTGTCCAACACAGAAGTTCCTTTTCGTGTTACTGCTCTTTCAGCTCCCCAAGTTTAAACCCACAGACCACAAGCAGCGTGTGCTTGAACAGCAGGCTGATCTTTATCGCTGAAGTCCACCAAAGCCCAGAAAACCCAGATAAAATATTGGCATGACTACATCTACTTGATTTTATTACGTAATCTCAGCAACTAAGATACCCAATGTCCCAAAAGGTCACAGCAAACCAATGAACCGCTTAATGAGGAGAGTTCCTCCTAAATTTATCTGAAAGCCTGATCCTTGTAGTATGGCAACTGGAGTGGATGCTTCAGTGTTAGAGGCTACATCTGCCCTGTGAGCTTTGCATGGTGTTTACAACTTGTATTTGTGTGAGGTTTTTGTTCACTTGTAAGTACCTTATCTAATATTTGAAGTGCTAGAGCATGATACGTGTGTGTGGAGTGGAACGTCTAACACAGCCAGGGCAGGGACAGCATGGTGACTCGTTCAGTTTTGTGTGTGTGTGTGAATTAATTCCTCTAGTTTGACTTACCGATGCACATGTGGGGTTTGAAGGTCTGAGTCATGCATTAGCCCTTTCAAACATTCCTTTGGCTCAGCCTTGTGAGGACACAGTAAATAAGGGGCACTGGCAAATTTACCTTTTATTATTTAATTGTAAAACCTTTCAAAGAACTAAATACAATACCAGTCCTGCCTTCTCTCTCAGATAAAAACAGATCAGTTAACCTTTTTTGTTACTGAGCTGCAAATAAAAAAAATATTTATTTTCTACTTCTCAAGAAAGTATAGAGATTTTAAAAAAAAATCAGCTTAAAACTTTCCAGCTCTCTGAAGCTGTTGCCTTTGACAGTGCCCTGTTGAATTTGCCCTGTATATTCATGTTTCTGGTAATTACTGAAAGACTGAGCTACAGTATCCTTGCCTTTTTAAGTGTGATGGCTTAAGAATAAACTGTCTGATAGATGAGTCATTCCTCTGCTTGACTGCTTGGTTGAAGAATACTGCTACAAAGAAGCCTTAGTTTGTCAAAGTTTTTATCATATGTTTGTCAATTCTCCATCTCCTTTAAAAAAAAATCACAAAACCCTTATAAAAATGAGATAATCCTATCCAATGTGCTTCAAATCACTGTGAGACTTCATTTGAATATACACTGCGTGAGTCACGTGAGCAGGAAATTGGTTGTAAATTGTAGCTTGCAGAAACCTGCGTATTTCGAAGGTGGAATTGGAATGGAATGACTTATTTGGCACAGTTGATTTAATCACTAAGCTTAAAATGGCAAGCTCTCCTACTTGGCTGAGGTAATTCATACATTTCAGATGGACTTTGTACAGTTGGATGTTAAAGGAAAATGTGTCCTGTACATTCCTGTGAAGTAAAACATCAGGCAGCAGGAATTGTGTTTCTGTTCCCTCCTGTGGAGAATGGCCATGTTTGACATCTGTTTCAGGTGGAAATGTCTCAATCAGTGTGTGACCATTTGTTTGTGAATGACATCCCACCCTGCTTTTGAAGGCTTTGCATGATTGCTGTAACTAATCCTGTCATTTTCCGAGGCACGCAAATGAGGCTTGGCTGGTTTGGTACATTCGACTCATATTTACTTCTCAACAGGAATCGACAGAGAGCTCCAACACAACCATCGAAGATGAGGATGTGAAAGGTATGATTTTAAGCTTGAACATTTGGAGAAGCAGTAACATGAGTTTTGTGGATGTGTTTCAGTAGGTCATTAAACACAGAAACCCCTAATGAATCTCATGAGATAATAGTATTTTCCCTTTTTTAGAAGAAATTACCTTTGATATGTTTTGGAATTAAATTTGACTTTTCAGTTCCCAAAACACCATTTTCTGTGATGTTTTGGGATTAAGAGTATGAAGTTACTGCTTTTTAACTAAGATATTAGTTCCAGTAATAATAGAAGTAGATTACAAATGTGTAAGTCAGTGCTTTGTAGCTTTGACTTAGTTTATGTTTAGTGTGCGTTTGTGTTTTGGGTTTGGTTTTGTTGTTTGGTTTTTTTTCATATCACCATTTTTATTTTTATTCTGTTCAGATGCCAGTGTATTTTTTTCGTTTTCTTTTGTTCTCTCCATACACTTACTTTAATATTCTTTTATTCTTTGAAAAGCTAACATTAAAACTTTTTTTTATCAACTTAGTTTTGTAGCTTCACAGGTAATATTTTTGTTTCCATTTTTTTCCCTTCTAAATATTATGCTGTGATGTTACACATACCTGCTTTAATAACATTATGTTTTAAAGCAGAGGGGTTTGAAAAAGCGAGTATTAGGTTTGTGTATCTCTGATTCACAAAAAAGATTGGCTTTTGGCCTCAAAGAACAATGTTATATGTACAGGTGAAATGTGGGCCAGAGGTGATGGTAAGATGAAACAGGGAGAATGGATGCAACAAAGTGATGGTGGTTTGAGGTAATGTGAAGTGAGAGAACAATTACAGGGATCTGCAGCTGATGTGTTGGAAAATTCAGTGTAATTTACCATTAATCATAACGCTTTGTATTTCTTCCTTCAAACTGTTTTGTGCAGTTTAACCACTAAGCTTATTAGATGAATAATTTCATTGTAGGGCCTCTATGTGACGGTATAACGTGGTGTTATTACAGTAGGATTTTTAGAAAATTCTGTCTGAAGCTTAACACCCAGAATTGTACCTCAGGGATACAACTATTAAAAAAGCCAACAATGAAAATAATTTGCCTAATTCTTTGATATGATTCTGCAGTATCACAGTTAAGGGCAGTTTGGATGGCTGCAATATACAGTATTTCCAAACCAGAAAAGCAGAGCTTGCAGTAAGCACAGGTCTGAGGAACAAGACCCTGCTTGCTTCTTCCCCTGCACAGTGTACAGGGGTTTCATTTTCTGCTTATTTAAAAGACAAATATAATCTCCCCAATATGAATTGCTCGGGAACTTGCTTTTTTTCCACTTTTTCGTATTGCTCTCACACTTCCCGTCTTTCCACTGGAGGCTGCTGTTCATACTGCTTTATTATAAATTAAAGCTAACAGTGCCCCCAGGGTCTAATTAGTAGAATGATTCAGGGAATAGGCAGTCCTGCAACCCTGACACCTATTATAAGCTCAAGCTTCCTGCTCTAGCAAGGCACTTAGGGAAGATTATTTTCCCCCTGCACCAAACTTGACCCCTGGATGTATATTTTGCAGGAGAACAGTGAGAAAGCTGTTCTCTTATCAGCAACAGCCACTGGAGATAAAATACTGATAGGGACAAAGGGATTTCAGAGGTAGGAGAGAGAATTCTCCAGGTCCTTACCTGTATGCACAAGATGACTCCAGACGTTTGTCACCATGTTTGAGACCTAGAAGGAATGTTTTCCGCCTTAGAGCACAAAGAGCATTTCAAGCCTTTTTGTTTTTCTCTGCAGCACGAGTACAGCATGGGGAGGCTGTGTCCTTCCGGGCAGGAGCAGGGTGCTGGGGCTGTACCTGAGCAGGGGCACTGCAGTGTGATCCCCAGCTCCGGGAGTGGCTCTGCAGGGACCCCTGGGCTGTACAATCCCTGCTCCTGGTGAGCCAGCACCGTGCCTGGGCTGCACAAACAGGGATGGGGCTGCTTCCCTCGTGCCGCCCCCCAGGCTGGAAACACGGGCCTCTGCATGGAGGGCGTTGTTTTAGGTATTGATTCACCTCTCTGCAGAGCTGTGGGTCTGTGTGGGTCCAACATCCCCAGCACACCCATCTGTAGGAAGTATTACAGATGTTAGGATTCGTTAAGAAAGGGAGCAATTATAAAAGTCTCATATCAGCTATCATAAATGTGTCTTCAGAATCTAATTCTTACCTCGTGTCTGTCAGGAATTCATAGAGCATTTTTCTCTCGTGTCAAGATTTCTCACCTTATTTTCACTTTTGAAGGCAGGTATTGCACTTGAAGACAGTAAAATCAGGCTTATTTTTATTTTTTTATTTACTGAAAATCTTAGTGTCTATAACTTTCTCTTGTTTATATATACATTTACCTCTTTTATGACTTCAACATATTTCTTTTACTAAAAGCAGTGCTTGGCAAACCACAGTGAGCTTCAATAATTCAAGGAATAAGATAATTCTATAATTTGAGTCTGAAATGACCTGAAGCTGTAGTTCAGGTTCTTTGCTAAGATAAATTTCTGACATTAACCGTCGATCATGGGCTTATCTACATGACAGTGATCCCTCCTAAATATGACAGGAGCAGGCAGTAAGAGCATGCTGAGAACTGGACTGTAGTCAATGCCTCCTTCTGGGATTGCTTGTGGGATTTCTTCTTCCTGTAGTAATGAGACTGGAAATATTGGGTAGCATCTCTGTGATACAAGATTGATTTTTTCAAGTAATGCTGTGGAATACCGCCATTATTTTTGTCCACAGACTTTCAGAAAGGTGAGTTGTTAAATTTACCATGGACAGGAGATCTGGATTTCTCATGGTATCTTTTTGCCCCTGGAGACAAATTAATGAAAGCATTAGTAAGAATGATGCTTCCCAATGGGAAAAATTGCTGAGTTTTAAGGCACTTACAGATTTGGCAAATTGCAATTTACCTGTGCTGCTTAATACATCTGGAAGGTACATTGCTTCAAAGTATTTCATATATTTGTCATTCATTTTGTACCTGTTGGCTTAATTTTATTTAACAGTAGAAAGAAAGCAATTTAAACTATTTATTTTGGAATATACATTCCTAAAAAAAACATTCAGATTTCTAAGAACAAATTTTCCAAAGCTCTTTCAAAGCCCTGTGTATCTGAGTACTGGATACAGGGGCAAATCTGCACTGGCATCTGAACAGAGTCACTCGCACCTACGACCTTTACAACTGTTCTTTGGCACCCACACTGCCCCTGAAAGTACATCATTAACATTGTTTGTGTGATCAAAGATTTTCTAAGTTCTTGCTGCTTCTAATTAAATTATCATTATTTTTCTTTTGGCCTTCTTTTTTTCTTCCTTCACATGTACTTGACCCTCACACAGCTTTCACAAAGGAGGAGGACATGGAGAGGTTGAGTTCCACCCACCACTCCTCCTCTTCCATTGCTTCTTCATCCCACTGGTCACCACCCTTGCCGTGCCCCAGAGGCCGCTCCTGCTGCCAGTGCCTGCTGAGGAGTCTGATCACACTCTACCTCTTCATCTTTGTTTGTTCATATGTTGTGTTTCTTTCCATCAATTCAGCGGGCAAGTCCATGAGAAATGCAAACTCAGAGAGTCAATCGCTTGAGTCTGAGCTCTCCCACTCCACTCCTTCCTCTGTACTGTGTAAGTTGAGAGACTCATCTGGCAGATGGTCTCCCTTGTCTCTCCTCCTCTTCCCCCCCACCATCTGACAGAAGCACGAACAAGGTCAGTGCTGTGATCTGCCTGGTCTAGGAATGACCTGTGCTTAGGCTTTACAAAAGTAAATTCTTTAGATTTTTTTTTCTTGTTATTAATTGTAAAAATATTTTCATCAGTTGTAACAGCAGGATAAATAGGTCTGTGTTTCAGCAAGCTGTATCTTGCACAAGTAATCCTTGCAGTAGTTTTCATCTTAGGGAGAGAGATTTGCCTCACCTCTTGCTTGGATCCTGGATAGGGCCTCAGGATTAATTACCTGTTACACTTATTATATCAAGTTCCTTTCTTGAGCATCCCTGTTGATAAACCAGCCTGAAAGGTGCTGTGGCAGCTTGCAGTGTTGATAGGACAACAGGGAAGTATCCTGCTCTGCTCAGGAGGAGATCTGTCATGGTCAGTGACCAACCGACTGCAAAGGAAATCTGCTGTGTTAAAATAAGAGATGGGAAAGGCACTGTGTAGGTAGAATGTAAAAGAGCTGGGTAGATCATTTCTTGTTTATAAATGAACTCAGGAATTCTTCAGAAATTCCTTAGAGAGGGGGGACCTTGTGAGTTGGAGCAGGGAATGACTTCCTGGGAGCGTAGGTTCTGCTGGCTGGATTCTGATCCTGCAGCCAGTGTGTGTTAGGGCAGTCACACTGTTGGTAAGGACTGGCATTTGCACAGGGAGAAGCGAGATCCAGGTGGGCTCTCGGGAACACAGGCTGTGTGTCGTTGGCCTGAACCTTATTTTAAACATGAGTGCAGTTTCTGGTGGTGCAGCTAATGCAGGTGGGAGGAGCCAGTCCTGGAGAGCATGTGCAGTGCCAGGTGATGCCGAAAGCTCAGCTTCGTTCTGCAGGAGGAGCACGGGTGGCTCTATCAATATGTGTGTGAGTGTGTGTCAAACCAGAGCTGCTGCCCCGACAGCAAAACTGCCCAGAGCCTGGAAAAGAGGATGGAGCAGGAGAGACACGGGCTGAGTAACAGCGAGGGCTGACACCTCGGTAACACACGTGCTGTAAGGCTTTATTCCATCCTCAGTGGATATCCCCACAATATCTGTTCTGTGCCCAGCATTTTCAGATCTGAATGCTGGCAGCCTCACATCTCCCGTTTCTCTGAACTGGTCGAGTCATTAGGCAGGAGCACAGTTTAAATAAAAATGTGCACGGCGGCAAAGCTTGTTAATGTCTCACTCATCAAGACTTCAAACATCATTTCTGGAGACAGCAGCCGGATTCCATGATTAAAGTAACCTGTTGGGAAACCATAGTGCAGTGTCTTGTAAGTGCAGTGACCATGATGCAGCTTTGATCTAAGATTGAGGTGATTTGTCATTAAAAAATAAGCATTTGCCAACATTCGCTACGTTATATAAATATTAGTGTAATTTTTTAGTATAATCACATAAAGAGCATCTTTAGACGTAATTGATTTCACTATGCCATACACTATGTATGGCATGTGACAAGTTGCTTAATATTAATTTAAATAGAAGATGCATTCATTTTGTTGGATCTGTTTTGTCGGTACAGGGTGGAAAAGCTCTGGGATTATTTTTCAGATATTGCCTGGGTATATTTGCCTAGATAGCTAAAGAATTTAATTTTTTTTAGGGCAGTAGCAGGCTTACCAGTTTTCAGATAGGGGAAAGATACCCAATAGCCTAAATAAAATTCTGCAGATCATCCATCCGTATCATAATTCAATGAATCAGAGCAAGTCTGTGGAATCGGCAGGCTCTAGGAAAAAGATGTACATGTGAGATGACAACTCAGATGTTTTCGTCCCTATCAGAGTTTAAGGTTGAGTGTGGGGTAAGGGATAAGTGCTGGTCTTCTGTACACCAAATCTTGATAAACTTCTTGAATGAGAAGTCCCCTGGAGCAAGCCTTCTCATCTGAGGATCTCTGTGGGTTTTATGTAGATCTGAGACCAAATCAGTCATTTATTCATGCAGCACCTTCTTTTATTTTCTTTTCAGAAATTATTTAAATGGAATATTTTTGGCAGAAATTATAAGAGAAAGTATCAGCAGAGAATTTTCGAATATTGGTGTGATGAGAATCATTTGGGAGAGCATTGCGTGACATTTAACAGTCCGCGCTCTAACGCGGAATGAAATCTGGTACATCCACGCAGCCAGAGCTCGTTACACAACACAGAATCAAAGTTCTAGTCTCTTCCTCTTTCTTTTCAGACTTTGGTTGTTTCCAGAGTATAGAAATAACTTGACTGGCTGTCTGCTTTCCATCTAGCTGGTGTTTGTTGGGATGATGTTCAGATGGGATCTGAAGCCCGATTCCCCCCTGCTGTGCCATTCCATTGTAGCAGACCACTGTCTGTTTTCAAACAACAGCACCACAGGCAGGATTTGTCCCCTGGATTTAACTCTCCTCCACAGTGGAGATATCTGCATTTGAGCTAGTTGTCTAGACTCCCTTTAGCCAATGCAGATAGGTCAGATGAGTCACACTTGTCTTAAAAATCTATTTTAGGATATGATGAATTGTGCCCTGAAAGTGCTGCTTTCTCTCCCTTGAATGTAAGGGAGGGGAGTTGGGAGAACAAACTCACTTGTCTGTACTTATACACTTCCAAATTGTTGTGAGATTAATCCAGTCTGAGGTGTACCAAGTTACGTAGTTAAGAGTACTGAAAAGTTGGAAGGGTTTTTGCCTTGAGAAACAACATGTGAGCAAGTCAGAAGCAAAATCATTTTAATCATCTGCGAGTGCATGTGCAAATCTGGAACAAGGTTACCTTGTTCTTCTGGAAAAGTGCTTCACTGCTTAGCCATTGCCCTACTGTGATTACATAGTCAGTCATCCTGAAGCGTTGATGGCAGGAGACAGATGCTCCAATATCTGAGTGAAGCATAAAGTGGTTTAAATTGTTATTTTCACTGGTGTCACTTTTGAAAAAAATGATGGATAATATGGTGGTCAGTGAGTTACAGGGGTTCTTTTCTTGCATGTCATATAAAACGGGAAGTTTCTGGTACAGATATCTCTGAAGGCTTCACTTGCACGTATCTACAGCTCATTTTTATGCTGCACCTTCTCTGCAATCAAAACACCAAAATATCTGTCATTTCTGTGCGATTCTTGTAGATTGAGTTTATAAGTATTTCCTGGGGCTACATGAAGGGAAAAAAAATCCACAGAGTTCCCTGCTGGAAAAACAGCTTTTGCTGCTGTGTGGTACTTTTGTTTTCCTGGGATATTTGATTTCACTACCTGGGGAACTGCTCCTTGTAGGTTTGAAGTATTGATAGTGGTAGATGCTTTTTGCTTAAATAATGTTTCCACTCCTTTTGTGTTGTGTAAAACTTAGTGTTAATGGTGGTCTTTAATTGTGAAAGATTATCCCTCACCCTCATCCTGGCTAAGCAAGGAAAAAAGGTAGTGAAATACAGCTAGAGGTTAATGACTGATTTGAAGTTAACATGTGCTACAGCAGTGCTGCAGAAATAATTTTAGCAGTGACTGGAAATGTTCTTGTTTGTTCTTTTTCTTATTATTTGGTCTTTTTAGAGCTCTTCTTCGTAATATTTTTGCTTGAACTACCTTTGTGTTAGTCATATAACTACTCTGTCAAAGCAGGGGATTTATTTTTTTTAACTGCTAAGACCCTATTAATTACCTTATCTCACTGACCCTGTGGGGGTAAAGGTGCTGTTTAAGGAGTAGGACCGTGGTCTGTTCTGTAATGTATTTACTTCACCCGTATTCTGAGCAAAGAATTTCGAAGCTGCCATCTTTTCCACACGAGTTTGCTGTGTGTGCAGTCTGGATTTTTACTGGTTTTCAGGAAAATGGCTAAGCACCTCTGACTTCTGTCAGCAGTGTCCTTCCCTCACATCTCACATGTTTTAGAGACAGCAGGTGTATTTTTTGTTCAGTTACCCTTTGTGTACAGAGAGTATGTGGTTTTATGCTGTGGAAAGCCATTGTCATATTCAAAGAAACTGTAGATGGGTCAGACTTTACTTTTTGAACTGACTTTCACCACACTCTTTGGAAAAAATAGCTGAACCAGTTTTACCAGAATCTCATTACAGTTGTCAGTTTTGTTTAGGAAGTTCAGTTCTTTTAGTTTTATTTAGGAAGTCCTGACTGCACATCAAATGAAAAGTATAATAGCATGAAATTGCCACTGTACATCAAACAGCATAATTGTCCTAGAATTCAATACAAGCCAAGTTTACTATTGGTTCAAAAAATAAATAATGAAAAAGTCAAATGCAGATGGTGATTGTAAGTGACAGTTATCTGGCAGATGGGAACTGGCCAGATGCCTCTTCCCTAATGCCTTGTGTTGTCCTTGTATAATTTGGAGTGTGTATTTAGATGGAAAAAAAATTGGAGGGATCGAAGAGCACGTGATATGTGGAGTCCATCAAACTTCCAATGAAAATTTGATCATTTTCTTCCCACTCTAAGAACTGCCAGTTATTTCTGTCAGATGCTGTCTGCAATAGCAGGACACTGTTCCTACCAATACCATTTCACTTTGGTTATCTCCAGTGCCCTCCCTGTTTCTTTATTTGCACTAAGAGTCAGTGCAAGGATTTGGGTGCACGTGGCCACCAAGTCACAGCTGCATTTTCCTTCTGCTGCTTTCCAGTCTCCTCCCAATTTCCTACTTGTTGTATTTCAGTGTTCCCTTCTTCCTTCTCTTCCTTCTCTTCCTTCTCTTCCTTCTCTCCTTCCTTTCTTCCAGGTTAAACCTCTGCTTCCAAGACTGAAGCAGAAACACTTTCGGTCTCTATTTGTAGTCTGTGTCCCTGCACCCCCACACATACCTACACAAGAAGGTGTAAAAGCTAAAAACAATCAGGAGGGGGCACAATCACAGTGGCACCTGAGTATTTTAATTCATCTTTGATGTGTGCTGTTGTTTCATACTGCTTTGTTCTTGTATAGAGTAAGGGCTGAGACTGAGGCAGAGTTTTGCACAATAGGATGAATCAGCTCTGGAACTCCTCTCTCTAAATTGTGCTCCACCTCTCCCTTTGGCTCACTGCCAGTGAAACTGCATGTCAGATCGCTGAGTAGGAAGAAAAGTAATTTTCTAATATTTGTGTAATTTTGTGTTGCTGAAAGGTAAGAGTAGCATAGTGGCTTTCATAGAGTTTCATGTGGTGCTTGTAATTTTGTAGAAAAAACTGAGGGCTGGGTTGAAAGGCAGATGATTTGGCATCTTCCTGCTCCTGACAGTCGGCGTCGGGAGCTGTGAAGTCTTTCCACAAGTGCTGACACCAGTGCTGGAGTCAGCTGCTGATTGATTGGAGCCAGTGACAAGTGCTGTAATCTGCTCTGCTGGCCTCTAGAGCTTCCTGGAGGATATGTTTCACATCCCATGGGTACGTCTGCAGACACAGCTCTCCTGGATGTTAGCACAGCCCACAGAAACTTAGCTGGAACCACACTCTGTAATATTAGGTGGCTTCTGTCAGAAAGCTTCATCAAAACATATGTTCCACTGCAATTTCATTTTGGAACGAAAACCAGGATTCCCAGCAATGTGGCAACACAGTTCAGTTTCTCCCTTCTGGGGTTGGTGTGGAGTTACATCTTGTATATCTCAACATCAAAGGTACCGTGGTAAAACTTGGGAAGGGCGTGGCTGATGTTAGCGAAAAAGGGAATATTGCCAGTTGTCTTGAGCCCAGTGACAGTAATTTATGTGTCCGTGTGGTTTTGTATCTCTTGTGTGCAGAAACTGCAGTACCTTTGTAGACGTATTAATTGCTTATATCATTATCCATTAACAGGAGCTCATGATTATGTAGCAACTGATCAGGGATTTTTACCTCATTTCCCACTGTCTGATTTAATGGTCTGTAATTTCCTCGTCTCTGATTGAGATGTGTTATTGGGTTATTTAATCAAATCCTTTAGCTCAGTTGTATGTATGTGAGATGTTGTATGCAGAACTGGTAATTTCCTCACTGCACGAGGTCTGCTTGTTCTGGATTTCTTTTTGCCAGCCTTCTGTAACACTGCACCGATATTTCTGACTCAGCCATCCCACCACTTGGCTGGTGCTGGCAATGCCATACAGTGTCCACACAGTCTGGTTAAATAACATATGTTATTTAAATGTATGATAATGGAGGCATTGCTGCTCTCTTCATTAAAAGTCTTTGCTCTTTCCACAGTCTTTGTGAAAAACAAGGCAATTCGTACTTGAAATACTCTTAGCCGTAATGCTAATAGTCAAGAGCTGCTCGCAAAAAGCCTTGCTAGATGTTTATATCTGCTTTTTTTTTCCATCATGTTTTTCCTTGCTGGTTTCTTTATTGGTGCTTTTTACCTGAATATATTAGGTGAGCACTTAGGAAAAGTTGAACACCACAGTGCCAGTTTTGGGCACAGCATTGGAAAGTTACTTTCTGTATGCGCTCCTCAATGTTTTCTTTTTAAGAAGAATGTGATCTCTTGGGGTGCTTTGGTTTTAACATTCCAGGCATGTTTGTGTTAATGTCACATCCATGTGTGGGAGTGTGCTGGGGAATTACAATTGTTGCTTGCACAAGAGAGCTACTGCAGCCTCACTGCCCGTAAAAAAATAATCTGCTTCCTTGAGTTTGAAGTTTAAAGTTGGGGTTTGGTTTGTTTTACTTTTTAAACAGCAGATCCTCCAGTGAAGGAAAGATAATTAGAAGTGATAGGGAAGTGGATTGATCTTGACACGTGTTTAATTTCCTTGTGGATACAGGAGCGCACAGAAGGCAAATCAGTGTAAAGCAGCAATGTAACATCATGTCCTTTGGTCAGAGAAAGGAAGAGAGATGGCTGTTGTGGCAGCTGGGGAGTGACAGAGTATCTGTCAGCTGTCACCTTCCAGCTCACCTTCCTCTGTAAAATTGGTTTTGTATCTCTCCCCAGCTCGTAAGCAGGAGATTATCAAGGTGACAGAGCAGTTGATTGAAGCCATCAACAACGGGGACTTCGAAGCTTACACGTAAGCTCCTCATTGTGGAGGGGGTGAGGGGAAGGTGGTGTGTTTGACACTGTGAAAATGTGCATGTTTACGTGTGAGGGCCTGTGCTTGGCTTTATGTACTGTTGAAATGCCTTCTCAGATGCCCCAACAAAACACAGGATGTGTTCATGGCCGCTTTGCCCTGGCCACACACATTGCCAGTTTCAGAGGAGACACTAGTGAACATCCAGTGTAGGTGAAAAAAACGTTGAAATCTTGCTTACGTAATGGTGTGGGGCATAAAAAATATCCCTTGCATGGTGCAGCAGCAGTTTTCTTCATCACAAACAAAAATTCCTGCTTGTAATACCCCTGACTTGTGGGTCTTTTTGTGGTCAAAACATGATTTGTGTGAAATGTGGTCCACTTAAAGTAAGGTGCCAAATTTACTAATTTAGGTGAGAACAGAACTTCATGCCTTCTCCTCATGTAAGTTCTGTTCTTTTCCAGTGTGATGGCATGAGTAGGTGAAATGTCTGATAGGAATGAAAGAAACAATTAAAAATAATCTCTCCCCAGTTGTGATCCATAATCACGTGTGCTCATTTCAGAATTTCCTCTTTCCCACAGAAAAATCTGTGATCCAGGCCTTACGTCTTTTGAACCTGAAGCTTTGGGTAATCTGGTAGAAGGGATGGACTTCCACCGGTTCTACTTTGAAAATGGTAAACATTCCTTTTTCATCTCTGAGTCTTCATCTTTTCCTTGTGACTGGAAACACAGTCATCTAATGAGCCCATCTAATGAGCATTTTGGTTTGGGAGTTAATTGACTTGGGCAGGGGAAGGGAGTTTTTTGGTCAGTTTTGCTATAGGTGTTTTAGTCTGCTTCTGCTCTGCTCATTCACACTTCACAGGGCACCTCAGAGAGTGGAGGGGATTTTCAGGTATTTGGAAAGAAAAATTCAAAATAAAGAATGATTTAAGAGCTGAATTATTTGAACTGAAAATACTAGGTACAAATGCCATTAGACGTAACAGTGAAACTGAAATGTTGGGAAACTCCAGATGGTGCCCTCCACTTTATTTAATCCATATATGTACATGGATTAAACATATTTCCTTATTAAGCGGTGTATAATAAGTGAGTATTTTAGTTGTCAGGTGTGGTTATCATGAAACAACAATTAATAATCTGTGTCTGCTGAGCTTGAGATTTTTGCGCATAGAACAGGTTGGCGTGAGTCGCTTTGGCTTACGCAGAGAAAATGCGATTTCTCCCGTGTGTGCCCCTGTGTGCGTGTGTCTCGCAGCTCTGTCCAAAAGCAACAAGCCGATCCACACGATCATCCTGAACCCGCACGTGCACCTGGTGGGCGAGGACGCGGCGTGCATCGCCTACATCCGCCTGACGCAGTACATGGACGGCAGCGGCATGCCAAAGACTATGCAGTCCGAGGAGACGCGCGTGTGGCACCGGCGCGACGGCAAGTGGCAGAACGTGCACTTCCACCGCTCGGGCTCACCCACCGTACCCATCAAGTAAGGAACGGCCCCGCCGCCGGCTTGCACCTCCCAGGCACACCACGTAGTCCAATAGCTGCTTTGGGCCTTAAAAACTGTGAGCCGTTCTCTTGGTAGTGTCATTTCTCGTGGTTGTTTCTTATGTATTATACCCGCTGGTGTGCGTATGGTGTTGGCGCAAAGGTTTTTAAAATAACGCTTTTTCTCCGTCGTTGTTTTCTACTGTGATGCCCACCGATCCAGCTCAGTCCCTGAACTGACAGCTTGAAGAGCAGGAAAGTGTTTTCATGTAGATAAAGCTTGATAGAAGTCACGCAAAACAGATTAGATTAGAAAACCTGGAATAGAATTGCTGGAAAATCTGGAAAAATAAAAAGCAGTAGGATACGTGGAGCTGTGAGAGCTGACCAGAAAGTTTCAAGTAAAAAAGTATCACTACTGGGAAAAACTAAAGTTTGACTAATATTTAGTGTGATTTCCAGCCACCTCTACTTTCTCAGGCCTAGGTATGTTCACTGCAAGTTGGTTTTGAGCCAGTTTATATATTAGCTTTGCAAATTGAGCCATCCTAGTACCTCTCATGTTCTTATCTCTTCCCCCATGTGTAACTGCAGAGTATTCCCTGTCGGACAGTTCCGACATCCGTGTGGGTGTGGCACAGCCTCGCGTCTCTCTGTCAGCATCTCTCTCTGCCATTCATCCGGGTCCTCCCACCCCCTTGGAGCCAGGCAGTGACCAAGTTCCTTGGGCCACATTGCCACCAGGGTTAATGACAGCACACTTGGTGTCACAATAACAAGACAGGGAGTCACAGCTTCCTCACGAGGTTCTGCTCGGGACCTTGGCTTCTCTCCTCCTTCCACGGCCTTTGCTGATGAGCCCAAAGCTCACTGACCTGTGGTTCCCAAATTAGGCAGCACTGGTCCAGGCCTTGCTTCGCTCAGTTATGAGCCCTTTGTATAGGATACAATTCCATTTGTGTGAGGTGTCTTAATGTGGAGAGTGGCTGAATTTCCTGGCATGGATGGTAAGGGCTTAGGTTTCATCCTTTCAACTTCATCGTGTCTTGCATTTTATTTCTTGCAACACCGTTGTCCTATATGAAATAACACTTAATGAAAAAAGAAAAATACGGTAGAATGATGAAGTGTTAAACTTCTATGGTGATGGTTTTGTATTATTTTTTTATTTAGGAAAAAAATTTTGTTACTTAGTCATAACAGTTTTATTTCAAAATGTGAAACCAATGGGAACAGGAATGTGTCATCCTTTGTTTCTCACATTCCAGCTGTACTGCCAGTGTTTCAGCAGATAATATTGAAAGAGTTACACTTCCTTGAAATGCAGGGTTAGGTAAATTATTGAGGATTTCATAAAGGAGTATTTGTCAAGGGATCTGACCTGGCTGTGTGCAGAGCCAGAAAGCCCAGGTGAAGCAGGTTCACCTGCCCCACTGCACCCTGAACAGTAATTGGACTAGAGAATTCTTTAATCTTTTCCTTTGGTTTTTTGTTTTTTTTTAACCCCTCTTTTTTTTTTTTTTGGGAAGGTGCTAGAGGAGGTTCTTTGCAGCTGCTCATGCTCTCTAATAAAGGTTAGGATTTCTGGGACACCAAAGGTGGAAGGAGAAGAAAAATTACCGTGGAGTAATTTTTTTGAGGTTGCAGGGTGGTTTCTGTATCGGTGAATGTTCTGAGCCTAGGGGGTAAGACAGAGGAGATTTTGGGATTGTGAGGGGTGTCCAAGCCTGAGGGGTCACAGAGGAGCCTTAGAGGCAGACTCAGGCTTAAGGAGAGATTCCCTGGGATAGCAACATGGGCCTAGACATGTAGCACTGGCAGCAATAAATAAATCCCGAAACCAGCCCTCATCTTGAATTCAGAGGTTTTTGGACTTGTTCACAGCACTGTTCTAAAATATTATTGGTCTGATGGTTAGAAGCCTTACTTTCCAGTCTAAAATGCAGTCATCTTCAGCGTGTCCTTGATGGTTGTGTGTCCTCACTGCTGTCCTGCCCTGGGTGGGTGTGCAGACACGCCCTGGCTTCGGGAGGGCTGAGCACATCATTCCCACCTGCTGCTTCCCTAGGGAAAACAGCCAGCCTTACCTCAGATGGCTTTGCTTGATAGAATCTCTGTTTTCCTGGCTACCTTATCTCCTCACTGGCTTTTTCTGTTTGAGTTGAGGTTTGCCTTTTCATTAGCTTGGGTTCTTCTGAAATGCTCTGTCCAGTTGTGGTCAGGGCTTTATTTAATTCCACAATGTCTTTCTTTTCCCTGCTCTGTTCTGGCACGATTTTTGCACTTTTCTCACCTGCAGCTCATCTGAAACAGCCACATATTTATCCTCAACTCTCATTTCCAACCAATGAGTAGATAGAAACTGCTACAGAGCTTTGCACTTCCTATTATTCCATGTAATATTTCTGGATTACCCAGCCCTCGAGGTTATTTGGTTCTTCTTGCACAATGCTCCTGTTTTCTTTTCTTTTTATAGTGCCTTCCACCTAAGTGTCAGTATGCTACATGAGATCAGTCGTACTGCTTGTGCTCAGGACTGGTGGACTCGTCTCCTCTAGGCTGATAGCTCCCCTTTCAGCACAAGCATTGTCGTTCTTCTTTTAGTTATTTTGAATATTCTTTCTTTATTCCCCATCTTCTTAAGTTTGACTGGGAGATTTCCATGTAGCACCATGCTAGAATCACCTTTTATAACCCATCCTGACCATTTTTAGACTGTTTCAAATTTCACCTTTGCTTTTCCCAGTGAGACCAGCAATAACTCCATTTGGGAAAACTACAGAAGAAACTTATTTAACATACTGTTCTAGTTTATCCTTCCTTTATTTGAAATGTGTACAGTCTATACAGCTACTTATTTAATTATTACCAACGCACAGTAGTTAATAATGATATTTCCATAATAAAAAAGCATTTTATGCATCATGGCTGAAGATGAATTTCAAATCTAATAAAGTTGCGAAAACAATTATAGCTCTGATCTGCTTCTGCAGACACGGTATCCTCAGTGATGTTAAATCAGTTGCTGCAAGCACAGTAGCTTCCTTGTTTTCAGGACAGGAAGGAGTGTGCATAAATCTAAGGATAGAACTGAGCTCTTTGGCAGGTATAGGGAAATGTTTCCTTGTGGCAGAGGACTTACTTGGAAAAGAATCTGAGCAGAAATGTGTATTTAGTTTATAAATAAATTTTGTTTGTAGTTTTGCTGTGAGTCAGATGAGGCAAACCTGGGTTTCTGTCTCGTCCATTGTTTCTCTCTGAGTGACGGTAGGAAATTCTTCTCTGTATCCATGTTGTTAGGGATCCGTGCTGAAGTGTTTCTGCAGAGCAGTGTCTGCTTGTCCTTGGAGAGTGCACCTGCCCAGAATGGGCAGTCAAAGGGCTGGTGGACCAAAAAGTGACTCCCTAACCTAACTTCAGCCTCAGTGAGGCTTATGTTCCATCCCTGATGGCAGCTCACACCTTCTTCTGCTTTGACAAGTGCAGTGGCAGGCAGCTGGAGCGCTGAGTAAAGCGTTTGTTCTGTGTTTGTGCAGTGCCTAGCGCAGAGGGATCCCAGCACGGCTCCGGCCCCTAGATGCTACGGTAATACCAATGATGCTACAGCCTCAGTTCCTTACCCACCTGCTTCCACCTCCCTGTCTGTTCCTTCTCTCTCTGCATACAGCTCTGGCATGTCTTGCATGTAAATGACACCTGATTCTTCCTTGTCACTTGGTGCAGTCTTGGTACGAGAGCCTCAGTCCATGGCAGTGCCTGCGATGTCCATGCTGAGGAAGTTAAGTCACACTCAAAGATTCATGGCTGAATTCCACCCTCCCTCCCTTAAGGAATCCCTTAAGGCACTTCGGCTTCCTGCCTCAGTTTCTTTTTTTTTTTTTTTTTTAACAGCCTCACTGGCATCTTGTAAAGATGGAAAATGTCTGCAAAGTGGTTTGAGAAATAAAAGAATGCTTTGTCTGAGAGTTTGGAGGTTTTTTCCATTGGTTTTTTTCCCAGTATCATGTTGAATGATCTTGAGAAGGTGGTTTTTTTCAATAGCATTGGCTAACACTTGAGCATGTGTTGTTATCTGGTGGTGTTACTTCAGTAATGGAAATCTGTTTGTTTTTTTCTCCTTCCTCCTAGCTAAAAATATCAGCGGTGCCGCTCTTGCATTTTCTGTACCCAACGCACCTGGTTGATTACCATCTTGACCATCCCGTTCTCTTCATGCATGTTTCTGAGTGCATGAAGTTGTGAAGGTTCTTCATGTAACACATTTGTGATGCACCACGTTGCTGTATATTCCATCTGTACACTGTTACCATTTCAATGAAGGTGATGTTCCATGCAAATAGAGAATAACAAGGCGTAAAAGACAAAAAAAGATATTGGATGGACAGCAGTAGACACACAATACATTTGTCACTTGCTCCATTTATGCCAAGTTTTGACAGACAACTTTAAAATCTATCATGTTTATTAAAAAAAAGAAAAAAAAAAAAGAAAATATATATTTTACCTTCTTTTTTTAAGAACTGTTTTTTGACTCCTCCTTTCCTCCTGAGTCCCAGGATTTTGCTTTGGTTCTGGTAGGAATGGTTAGGATTTCCACTGGCAGCTCCATTACTGTAAAACAGATTTTTATCGTAGATGGACAAAATCATTGATAAATGTGGAAGTTATAATATCTTGGAAAATCATTGATAAATGTGGAAGTTATAATATCTTGGCTTTGGACCAGCTGGAGCCTTCTTAGTTTATTAGTCTGTGTAAACTGGAAAAATCCCCTCATTTGCTGTCTTGGCCACTCCAGAATTAACTGCCAGTGTTCTGGTGAGTCAGCAGCTTCCGTTTTCCTTTTGAGTCCTTTTTGCTTTCTTATTTTGCTTAACTGAAAGTTTCTGTTGAATGATTAAGCAAAATTAAAGATTGTAAGGAACAAAGTGATAATTGAGAGGCAGTGTTCGAGGATTATAATGGAAGGAAAGAGAAAGATTTGTATCGCTTTTAGGATGCACTGTAAATTTTTTAAGGAGGCTTTAAAAAATATAATACGTTGGTTAATGTATAGACCAGCTGTGTGGTTAATATATGCGAGAAATACTAGGCCTTAAAGCTAAGTATGAAGAGTTTACTTACATGACACTGCTGCTGTTGCTTCTCTGGACATGAATTACGGAGACACCGGATTTCCATGAGACCCTAACGCTTTCCCCCAGGTTTGTGTCTCCCCCTCCTCCCCTCAGGCTGACCTTGGTTTCTCAGCTCCCCTGGCAGCGTTTGGCATCAAGGCCAGCAGTCCAGCCGTGCCAGCAGGTTTGTCCCAGTCCAGGCCAGGGAGGAACGCTCTGCTGGCAGTGCAGAACGCACACCTTGGAACAGTTCTCCCTCCTCGTGGTCACTGTAAAAATACAACCTCACCAAAATGGCTGTTTTTCCCTCCATCGTTCCAGGAAAGCCCAGGGCTGGGCTGTTCCGTTCTGTTCTCCCGTGGTTCTGTTGGCAGCGGGCTCCTGCTCTCCGCAGTGCTGTACAGTGCATGGTATCTCAGTCAGTGTCCTTTTTAGCCGTCCAAAATTTACAACTCGGCAGCAGGAACTTTTTTAAATGGGAAAGCTTCCTAATTTGTATCATTTCACCTTTCTGTGTTGATTATTAATCAAAAGCAGTTCTTAAACATGTTGATGTTGTTACTAGTGGATGTATGGTAGACGGACTTAAGCTTCTCTGATAATTACTACATGATTTTAAACAATATATATTTAAAATAAGCATCTACAATAAATGTGTTGAGCCATATTAACCTGCCAATGGGATCTGTGAAAAAAGTAATGGCCTCATTTTTTTTCCTCATTAATTTCTTTTTTTTTCTTTTTTTCTTTTCTTTTTTTTTCTTTTTTTTTTTGTGAAGCGGCTATAAGTGGCATAACTGTATTTAAAATTAACAAATTAGGTGTAGGGTGTTTTTTTTTATACTTCTAACATAGCATGTGGTGTTGACGTATTACTGTAGACCAAGTTTGTCTTCCACACCAAGACGTGAGGAAATTGTGATTTGTTCTCTCCACCACAACTGAATTATACACTTCTGTCATTTTGGAACGCTGCAGTTTACCATGGGACACAGTGTACATATTTCTTGCCATAATGGTAAATGATTGATATATTTAAGGATTAATAAATTTGTGATTTCTGCTGACATTGTGCTTGTGTTTTAATTTCCCAGTTAGTTGGGATCTTTGCAGTGGAAAACGTGTAGTGTCCGTTTGAATTAAGACACCGGAGGCACAGATGCACTTTCTTAGGAGGTGGATTTTCAGTTGGAGTGTTTGCTGTTGTGGTTTGTCTTTGGGCTGGTTCTGGAGTGCCTTTCCCAGGGGTGATTGCACACTGCTCATGCTCTGCGCTGTTGATGGGCTTTGTGCATACCTTGTGCTCCTAGAGCCATATTTAGAAGTGTTTTAGGTGGTTCTGACATTTCTGTTGCTGCCTTGCTGCCTTTCATAGATATGCTCAGCCTGTGACACAAACCTCTGTAACAGCAGTTATTGTATGCTATATAGTACCATAAAATATATATAGTAATATCAAAACATGCATGTAGAAATATAAAATGCACTTAAGTCTATAAATAATTAGGATTTAAAATAACGTACCAGTTAAAAAGCTTATATATATATATGTGTGTCTGTAGTGATTTCAGGCTGCCTTAAACCATGCTGAGCCACAACTGAGGATAGTCTTTTACACCAGCAGAAAAGAAGGACGAAGGAGAGGAAACAACTTGCAGCTTTCCTGGGTCAGGGAATGCAGAGCTGGACCGGGGCCAGGGCAGCGTAGCTGGAGCAGCAGCGTTGGTGTGGCAGGGAGCCAGAGCCTGTGCTGGGTTCGTCACAATTCCAGTGCTTCTTTTTGGGTGGCATTTGGTAAACAAAAAAAAAGTAGTCGGGAGAGAGCTCAGAGGGTTGAAGAAGCAAAAGCAGTTCAGTCTGTTGCGAGGTCTTACATCACTTTTACTTACTTTGTTTGCTCTTTTTTTCCAGTGAGTGGTATTCCAGAAATCAGTTTGATTTCCATTTTAACCATGCTCCTGCATAAAGCTGTTTGTCAGCAGCAGAATTGCTACTGGTTTCAGGTATGCAGAGAACAGAGATCAGTGAATAAAGCAAAATGATGAGCAGGGGGTGGGAGATTACATTTCCTCCGAATCAGAGTTAAAATCTGGGAGAGGGGCAGGGTTTGGGGGCTGGTTTGGGGTCTTTTTATGGTTGTTCTTTTATAGCACAAATATTTTAATCTGCTGCCTCCTGGTGGCATTGTAGTACTGTTTTCTATTTAGGAGTGCACAAGAGGAGGCAGAGCAGAAAGGAACCCAGTGCTTTCATGCATTCACTTTTTAATGTGAGTAAGGAACACCGAATATTTCAGGGCCTGAAAATGACCGTTTCCTGGGTCTTGAATATCCCCTATAACATATACCTGAAATAATCAGATCGGTTCTGTTTTCTAAAAGTGGGCTCTCAGGACACATTCAAGAAAAGTAACGTCCCCCAGGGCTGTGTATTAAATCCAGAGTTCATTGTGTCTAAGATTAACTTTACTGTTTCTTCAGTGAATTGTTAATCCTTGGTAATTTATCATCTCCTTGGGCTGTTCTCTCAGAAAACAGAATTATTTCATGTCTCTTGGGGCTTTTCTTTCTTCTTAAATTTGTGCAGTCATACTTTATACATAACCCATCTTAAGAAAACACCGTTAGTCAAAAAATTAACCGTAGTCATTGAAGAATTGATCCAAATTGCTTCAGGAGTTTCAGCTTCTCTTTCCTAACAGATTATTGGTAAAAGACAGCTGTGGGTGAGCAGGAGTTCAGCGCTGGGAGGTCCAAGTGCTAAAGCTCTGGTTCTGCAGGGAAAGCCATGGGCTGATGCCCCTGTGCAGGAGTAGAGGGAGGGTTTGATCCCCATAAAAGTGGCGAATTAGGAATTCTGCAGCCTATCCAAGCCTCGCAGGAAAGCAAACCCACACGGAGCACACTGGAAGCCTTCCCTCCCTTCCCCTCCCTCTCTTGCACAGATTTCGTGGCTGAGCAGGACAGGGTGCAGGATCTGCGTCCGAGTCAGCATGGGTGTGCGAGGAGGAGCAGGCAGGGACTCTGGGAGGCTGCAGAGAAGCAGTGCCAGGCTGCCTGGCCAGCACGTTCTTGTCCAGACCCAGCCCAGGCCAGAGGCACTGCACACAGTAAGTCTGGGGAGAGTTCAGTCAGGGTGTGAGGGGACAAAAGTCAATGTTAAAAAAAGGAAAAGCTGATAGAAAAGAGGATTTCCAGGGCAAAGAGATAGAAGAGCAGTATTTCTGTGTTACAGAAATGTCACATTCTTCCTTCAAAGATGTTGCCAGAACCCAGCTGTGGGGCTGGACCATCTTAGGAACTGATTGGGAATTAGGCCCATATAACCTTTTTCATCACAGTGACCTCTAAGTAGTTAAAAATGTTAAATGGCTAAATGTGACAAGTGGTTGGGAGAGGGTTCCTTCCTTAAAATAGCAAGGGCCGAGTGTGCGTAGCCACCCTCTGAAAAGTGTTAAATTGCAGCATGGCATTTATGAGGAATCTGACACACAACAGCCAAGGCCTCAGTCTTCTGCTGTTCCTGAAGTCAGCCTGTAATGGAAAGGTGCTTTTTTATGTCAGGGCAGGTCTAACAGCAGCCTCTGTCACCGAGTTCTGTGCTCGCTGTCAGGTAATGCCCAGCATCCAGCAAGCTGCTCCAGGGGAGAGGGGAGTATGAATTCATTAACACACAGCCCACTGCACTGAGAGAGATCATGGCAAACAGAACAGCCCTGGGGAAGGAAGAGACTGCTCAGCTCCCTCGTCACTCCTTTTCCCACCCTGCTGAGGCATCCAGCGCTGGCTGGCAGAGGGGACAGCTGCCCGGGATGGTGACACTCACAGCTCCTTCAGTAACACCAAGGGACCCTGCCAGCGGTAAAAGCCTGCTTTTGTGAGCCACACGGCTGCTTTGATAAGCAAAGTTAGTGCTGAACGTTGGTACCTAAGGAGAAATTCAAACCCTTAGCAGGGATGGAGAGGAGAGTGCTCCCAAGCACACACCTCTGTCATGTCAGAGCAAGACACAACTGAATTAAACCTCCTATGGAACCGTAGTGTGCCCTGTGCACCAGCGAGGGGGAAGTACTAGAGCAAGAAGCAAGAGTTCCATTTAACATACTTGGGTAAGTCTCTCAAACAAAACTGGCACCTGAACACCTACTCCCGAAGTAAAAATGGTGATTTCTGGGGTTTTTTTTCTGAACAAAACCTTCTAGAGAGTAAAGCACAAAAGCTGGGCCACGCCCAAACCTGCCTGCCTTGTTCATTGTAGCAAATACATTTATGGAAAACCTTCGTGGAGAAATTTGGTTTCTCAAGTGGATACCTCAACTCCAAGCAAGTCTTTATGAAGACAAACAAGTAAGTATGATTGAAAAACCTTGTTTATATCCCACTATGTTATCAAAATTCTAAATCATCAAGCCCCTGGCTCACCCAACCAAGATGAAGGGACTGTCAGAAGTTGTAAAAGTCCACATTTCTTTTTCCAGTAGTTCAAATCAATCCTGCACCAACACAGGAAGCCACCTGGAGTTTAACCCTCCTTCACACTGACATATGGATAATCTTTTGGCTTTGATCAAAATTTTCAAGTAATACAATTTGGTAAATTACAAAGATGGTTTATTAAAGTAATTTGGAAGTGGGTTGGAAAGGAGATCAGTGACACATAATGTATGTTCTAGGTGAATAATTGACAGCTTTGCATTCTTTTCTGTCTCGTAGCAGCTGCCATGTGAAACCCCCCACAGACAGCACTCCCTGTATCACAAAGTTAACAGTGTTTGGGGTTGGAGGGGACTTGTGGAGATCATCTAGTCCAACCCCCTGCTAAAAGCAGGTTCACCCAGGTTGCACAGGACGATGTCCAGGCAGAGCTGAACACCTCAGAGGAGACCACAGCCTCTCCAGGCAGCTGCTGCCAGTGCACTGTCCTTCACAGAGCCAGGTCAGCCCCTCACTTGCAGGGGTGCATGGGGTCATTCTGCCCAAGGTGCAAGACCCTGTGCTTGCTTTTCTTGGACTTCCCTGAGTTCTTCTCCAGCCTGTCCAGGTCTGGCTGAATGGCAGCACAGCCTGCTGGCATGTCTTTGTCCTTTTGGAAGCCTGGAGTGACATTGGCTTTCCTCCATTCCTCCTTTTCTCCATGACCGTCAAAGACCAATCTAATCAAATATAGATCTAATTCAAAGATAAATCTAATCTTACTGAAAAGTTATTCTGACCAGAATTTTGGATACAGCGGAGCACCTTCACACACAGTAAGAGGGATTGGTAGCATGGGCAGCCGTCTGTTTGCAGGCTTTGTTTCTGATCCTCTGGTTGGCCTTGGGCTGCCTGGAGGGTGTGGTGTAGATCTCTGCACTTCTGACGGGTGTGGCAATTCCCATTTCCCGCCCTTCATTGCTATTCTTTGTGTTGGTAATGTTCACCCCATGTCTCTAAACCCTGGAGAACCTGTGGATTCGAGGGTTCTGTGAAAATGAGCAAAACTGCCCTTCTCTTAAAGACACAAATATACTCCATGTAAGTATGTTAAAGAACCTGGGAATATTAATTACTTCCCAGCATCTGCGAGGGTGTTGGCACATCATTCTGGGAGCTGGGTTTGGAGGCACCGTTTCAGTCTCCTGTCGGGACCAAAGCACAGTGTGTAAATAGTTCAATTCTCGGTGATGGAGCCAGAAAAGCACACTAGCAGCGGGCTGATTTCAGGGCCTGCAGGTAGATCCACTGACAGGGATCTGGGAGATGCAAGTAGGAGGTTTTGATTTCATTTTCCTGGCCATTTTCATTCAGGCCAGGAATCTGAGCATGTGTTCCTTGTGCGAGGTCAGTGCCATAACCACTGAGTGAACATCTTAGAGAGTTTTTGTCCATTTTTTCACTGAAAAAGCAGTAGGGAAGGATCTAATCTTTTTTTGGATGCAGCTTTAATAAAAATGGTGGAAATCCACCTGACAACAGCAGAAAGGATCCCTTTCACTGGGCATCTGTCGAATGAATGTGCCACAAGGACTAATTAACACGAAGCTGAGAGCATGAAATATTACAAGTCTTTTGTCTTAAACAAATGGATGTGTTTGAGGATTTCCACATGTGAACAGATAGAAAAACTAAGGCTTAAAAGACCCGGGTGCTTTTCCCCAGCTTCCTTGTTCTTTGCAATAGGTGTCCAAGGTTAGGACCCGAGGGGCACTGGGAGTATTAATTCTCTCCTCAGTGGCTGAATGGGGATCTGGGTGTTTGCGTCTCACCACATTCACACCTTTCTATAAACGGCTTCCCAGTTAGCACCAGCTTTTCACACATGACAAGGCAGGGCTACTTTACATCCCACACGTCTTACACTGCCTGCCAGAAGGATGTGAGCGGGTATTCGGGAGAGAGGAAGAGCCGGGGGATGAGGAGTACACTGTTTTCGTTAAGAGGTCTCAGCAGCTCACTCTGCTCATCTCTGAGGAGGAGTAGCTGGCACAAAGATCCAGACATTTTGGTGACGAGAGGAGTAAGCAGGTTGATTTTTCTCTTCTGTTAGAGCCTTGCACGGCTCCATCAAAACGCCGGTTCTGCCCCTCCGTTCGGATGCTCCCCTCTTCCCTTGCCTCCTGCTCTTGCTGTCTTCCTTCTCTTCCCAACCTTCCCATCCTCCTCCCACATGAAACTCTAGGGCTCTTACTACGTGCAATTTACCCTGCTAAAAACGCGTGCCACTCCTTGGAATGAATAATTTACTTGTATATCTGAAACTCTACTCCCCCAACTTTCCTTATTTTCTTCCGCTTCTCTTTTGTGTCTCCCTTTAATGTGAGCCCCGTTCCCAGCGCGCAGCCAGCAGCTGGAACAACAGGCGGTGTTCCTGGGAGCCTTTTTAAAAGGCTAATTACTAATTACTCCTCACGGTGTCACCGCATCCCTTACCTGCTTTCAGCCTAAAACCCTGGCAGTGGTGGTGTTGTTTGTTGTTGTTTGCCCCAGGCCACCAAGTTATTGGATGATAGGGGTTTCTAGGTCCGAGGGTGAGTTTCCTTCCTTGAATGACAGCGATTGCAGGCTGCCTGTGGAGGATTTATGGCTAGAATTACAAGGAGAGCTGACAGAGCCTCATGCTCGCTCACTAGCCCCGGCTGAGCTCCCTCTGAAAAGCCAGGTTCACATCCATGCTGGCAGCTGGAACTGCAGCACTTCCCAAAGCTGATAAAAGGCACATCACACTGTTCAGGGCAATACTCGAATTGAGGGCAGCAGCCACACACCGCTGTCCTTACCGAGCAGGAATATCCTGGGAGTTCTGAAGATCACAGTTGTTAATTATATTAGCTTTATATTAGCTGAATGCAGCTTCCTGTATCTGTCAGCAGTTCAAAGGCAAGACAGCTGTAAAATATCAGCACTATATTGTCTTAGTACACCCAGAAAAACGACTAAGGGAAAAAAAGGAAAACACCACCAAAAATCTTTTCCAGGAAAAAACCCAACCCCAGAGTTATTAGGGTTTCTTCCTTTTTTGCCACTGATACTGACGTAGAAAAAAAAAACCTGACCTGATATTTAGATGCTAGATGAATCTTTCTGAGCTGGCAGTTAGATGAAGGGACATTTGAGACTGGTGGAGAAGATGTAACTACAATATTTTGGTTTTACAGCAACTGGGTTCAAATGTGATGCTACAGAGCACACTCCCACACACAGCCTGGGACACAACAGAAGGTTTTGCAGCAGTGATTTTTTTGAAGCTGAGGGCTTACAAAGGGTTAAGAGCAGTTTAATGACCAGCCCAAGACAGTTCCACTGCCTGTATTAGGAGATGATAGCAAAATTTCTGGGAGCTACTTCAGATCCATGAACACCAAAAAATCGTTCATAAAAATTTGTATTGTTCATAGAATCATAGAATCCTTGAATGGTTTGGGTTGGAAGGAGCCTAAAGTTGCAACCCCATACCATGAGCAGGGACACCTTCCACTAGACCAGGGTGCTCAGGACCCTGTCCAGCCTGGCCTTGAACACTTCCAGGGATGGGGCAGCCACAGCTTCTCTGGGCACCCAGGTCATTGCTATGAGATCCTGTCCTTTGGCTCAGGCTACAAAGAGCTCCAGCTCTGTTCTGAGGGCACAAACACTTGGTGTGCCCATACAAGAGGGGTGACCACTCAGGTAAGTGGTGTCCTCAGCCTGTAATTAACTGTGATGGAAAAGGAGAGTTAGGGGTTGTAAAAACTTCTATCCTTCACCCTTTCATTGCAGAGGTCAGCGCTGGGGTTTTATTTCCTTTCAGAACAGGGGACTGCATAACAGAGTTCAGGTGCATTCTTACTTTTCAAAGTCAGTAGCACTTGCTACGCTTTCATCCTTCTTCCAGGAGACAGAATTTACCTACACACGACACGAAAGAAATCTCTCCAGTTTTCACCTTCCATCTCATTTCAGGCAGCACGTGCTCTTGTGGGAGCTACAGAAGAAAATCAAGCCCTGTTTCATTCCTGTTGCTCCTCAAAGCAAATTTAAAGATACGAACGGGAAATAAACGAAATCAGGTTTGGATTTACAATGCAGAGCTCATTAGGGTCTAAGTCCCTTTGTGCTGATGGACAGTTTGGGATGTCCACAGCACAGCTTGTACAGCTGCAGTGAGGTCACTTGGGCTGGGCACAAATGGGTTTGACCAGAACGGCTTATTTGCATAAAATCATGCAGGCTTTATGTTACACTCTGTGGCAAGTCTGACGTGATCAGGTGTCCCACCATCACACAGAAATAACCCCAGAGGGGTTATCCCTCATTTCTGTGACAGTTTATTGGAGCATCCACCTTTCACTGGCAGCAGTGATGACGATGATGATGATGATGAAGAATCTGAGCACAGCCTAGAAAAATGCGTATTTGTATTTATGACAAACATTCATTTTGCCTCACTGCTGCCAGCCAGTCTGTCTCCCCTCAGGAGTCAGCACAGGTTGGATGAGTGAGGAATGAGATGCTTTTGATTCATAACTCAGGATAACAGTTGAGAAGTTTTGGAAATACTTTTTACTGATGAGCTGCAACTTCTCATGAGAGTTTGGTTTTAGGGAATGAAAGAGCAGTTATGGAGAGAGAAAATGGGAGCATGAGGGAGAGAAATATTGTTCCTGTCTTCCATTTCCTCTTTAGACTGTAATTTTCCCCTTCTTTCTCCTTTGCAGCCAAAAAAATAAAATGTGAATTTAGTGGCAGGTGAGAGTATAGAGATGATACAGACACAGCACAGGCTTAGTCATCCTCTTCTGCTACACATATCTTCTCTGAACTGCACTTAACCCTGGAAGGATCTTACATCCTGATGAGCAGAGGAAAGCTCCAGAAAAGCACAAACAGTTTATAGGCATTGTAAATAAAATTAATTCAGCTTCCATTTGGGAAAAGAAGGTCATTTTCAGATGCATACAATGATACTAGAAGCATATCTAGTCAAAGTATATTCTCTTCAGTTGGTGTGAAAGTCTGACCCTTTTTCTCACTCACCATATACTAAAAGTACCAACTGGCGGTAAAAGATTTCTTTTCATGCTTGTTTTTCATCTCTGTTCCCAATTCAAGGGTTAGGATTTTTTTGTGACTAGGCCAATGCTTCAAGGTGTGCTTGGAATATGCTGTGTACAGGGAAATAGCGACCTACAGGGGAGAAATTCTCCTAATGACAGACGTAACAGTTGAGGAGACATCAGAAATCATAACAAGTAGATAAAATGCTTGCTGTAATTAGTGGAATGGGGAGTTTAGAGAAGCACTGAGGTGAGTGGTGTAAAGACTTGGCACAGGCTCAGTACATTAAGGGACTCAGACTCTGGTGCAGTCCTTGCTATAGAATTGAGGGGGTACTTGGTGATTTGTAATGACAAAGAAATCCTGTTGAATATAATTCAAGTCTGGTAGCAAAACGATTTGAAGATGCTTGCAGACATAGGCTAGAGCTTCAAAGCTGTCAGGGATATAGAAGTCCTGTCACTATCAAACCGGGTCTGAATTCCCAATTTTACCCATCTCCTTCTATGGAAGTGTTTCCATGTCCCGTGGGATTAGGCATTTTGCTGTTTCTACAACATATTTATTTGTAAGTGTTGTCCCTGCACAGGGCTTTCTCCTCAACACTGAAATACTGTCTGTCCAGAAACCGGCCAGGACCATTCAATATTCCAGTGCTAATGTCCAGAATCTGCAACAGCTTTTCTGCTGCCTTTCAATTGTCAGGCAAGGCCATAAATGCCACCCTCTAAAAAGTGTAATTCAGAGTCCCTGTTGCAAAGACCTCAGAGAAATGGCAATTTCTTTTTCAGCGTTTTGGGAGTAAATGTGCAAAACCTGCTGTATGCTATTCAGTCGTGATACTTGGATAATAGAATGAGCGAGCTAGGGAAATTTAGTGCAGAAGCAAAGACCTCTAGGCAACAATGTAATATAATACAGAAAAGATATAACTCAATTGGAAATAGCCAGCTGGCACTAATGGCTCATTCGTTTAGACTCATATTTCTGGGCTGTCTGGCTTTTGGTGAGATGAGAGCAAGGAAAATCACGCCTGCCTGCCAACGGCTATCAATAAAAGCGCTATTAAACAGAGCCATCACCCTGCAGCTCGGGAGGCACTCCAAACCACCTTGGTGATTGGAAATGGTTTGAGGAGACGGTCAAGTGCCCAGGCTTTGTCTCATCAGTTTCCTCTGGCACTGAGAAGCTTTGGATAACGTGCCACTGGGGTGGTGGGAGTACTCCACACCTCGCTACCCACGGCCACGACAGAGCACGCTGCTCTGCACACGGGGGAGGCCCCGTCCATGGCCAGGCTCAACCAACTCTACTGCCTTCTAGGCCCCTTGCCGGGCCTGACAACACAGCTTGGAATTACAAACCCAAATCCAGAGGCTTTGGATATGCTGGAGGAAGGGTGAGAGTGCTGGGAAGCGGCAGGCACCTGCCATCCGGCCAGGAAAGGGCTCTAACACGGAATGATGTGACCCATCTGTCTGGGCATTACTATTTTGGGATGGGATGCAGGCAGGATCCTGCCTGCCTTCCTCCTCCCCTCCGGGCCTCCTGAACAAAGGAGAAGGTTTGACTCCTTGGTCAGGAACACAGGTTTTGTTTCGTTGTCCTGCTCCCCCTGCTGTGGCCAAGCACGGGCCTTGTTCATAGGGCTGTATTATCCCTTCTGCCGTTTTTTAGCTCTCCCTTTTGCCATCCTTCTACCTCACTTATTCTGCCTCAGTCCCTTCCTGAATGGATAACCTGATTACCTTTTCCTAGATGATGTCAGTTGTAGCACATCCATAGCCACACTTGGTATTTCTGATACTGTTACCTAGAGGAAATAATAATAATAATAATAATAATAATAATAATAATAATAATAATAGCAACAGCAGTAACAAGGTTATTATTAGGGATGCCTAGGAAAGGGTGAATGACTGTTTCTGCTGGCAGCTATCTGTGGCACAGTGGTTGCAGCTGTGTGCAGGGTCCAAGAGGGATTAACTGGCTGAAAGTTGGAGGGAATGACCCAAAGCTCTCAAAAGCAAAACACAAAGAGAGAGTAAATGTGTCCTGTGGCACCAGTTAGAAATGACTCATAAAGAACCACACCCCATACACAAATTTTGGGTTGTTAAGGTCCTTGAAGTTCACCTAGTCCAACACCCCCTGTCGTGTGCAGGGACTCCTCTCACTTGCCCGGGTTGCTCCAAGCCTTGTCCAACCTGGCCTTGGACACTTGCAGGTGTGGGGCAGCCACAGCTTCTCTGAGCACCCTGTGCCAGAGCCTCCCCACTCCCAGGGAAGAATTTCTTCTGAATATCCAAGCTAAACCCGCTCTCTGCCCATTTGAAGCCATTACCCCTTGTCCTGTCTCTCCATGCCCCTGCCAAAAGCCCCTCTCCGGCTTTCTTGTAGCCCTTTCGCTGCAGTGACTTCGCATTTGGCGGGGTTTTTCATTATTTTTGCTACTCTCCTTTAGCATTGCAAAGAGTAAAGAGAGCGCAGGCCGGAGCCGGTCACCACAGCGGGGTTTGGCCGCTCCCGGGGCGGGTCAGCCCTGACCCCCGGTCAGCAGGGCCGGGCTGAGCCCGGGCCGGGCGCTTGGGTCAGGGCCAGGTGCTCCTCGTTCCCGTAACGAGGGCGCACAGCGGCCTCACTGCCGTGAGGGCTCCTGGAGGGAGCGGGTCCTCGTCCTGTGGGCTTTGCTTTGTGCTGCTCTGAGGGGAAAATGTCAGGAATTTGCCGTGGAACCTGTCAGGAATTTGCCGTGGAATTTGGAGTGCTTCAGCCTTGGTGGAAATGAGCAGATTTTCCTGTGAGCGGTCTACAAACTGTGAGTCTTGGCCCCGGTGGCCTTGGTGGACATTGTGTGGGGATGTGGTGCGGCAAAGGGCATATTTGGGGGAGGAGGGTGGGGGGAAAAGGCTGCCAGAGCCGGTGAAGCTCTATGGATGCTTTTTTTAAGAGTTCATGTTCTGATGATCTGAGCTCCTGGTAGGAAGGCAGAGCTCTGATCCTGCTGCAGGGATTACTCTGTTGTAAAAACTTGGGTAAAAGTTGTGGTTTTTCATGATTTTATTTTTTGGGGGCCTCGTTGAGGGGAGGAGGTTGCGGACCTCAGTTGCATGTGGGTGCTGGGGGGTCTCCATCGTGAGGGGTCTTGGGG
>VZTX01022723.1:0-63449 GCA_013400915.1 Pardalotus punctatus | reverse complement strand
TAGTGCCGGGAGCTGCGGGGGGCGCCGTGTGGGGGAGCCGGGTGGGAGGGGTCACCCCGTGGGGGTCAGTCACACTCCCCGAGGGGGGGAAGGGGGAGAAAGAAGGGGGATTAGCCCAGGGGGTTTCTCATACCATCCCGGTGGGGGATGGAGAGACTGGAGTGTCGGTAGGGGGGTCACCCCAAGAGGGTCTCTCACATCCCCTCGGCTGGGGATGGGCGAGAAGGAAGGGGGTCACTTCATGGTGGTGCCTCGTATCGCTCTGTCAGGAGATGGGGGAGAAGGGAAAGGGGGTTCACCCCACGGCGGCTCCCTGCACTGCCCTGGTGGGGGATGGAGGAGGACGGGGAGCAGGGCGGTCACCCCCTGGCTGGAGCTGGGCCCCTCACAGCCCCTGGGCAGGAGATGGGGGCGAACAGAGAGCGGCAGGGGGGGAAGGATAAGCCGCCCACCAGCGGGGGTGGCACAGCGGGGGTTGTTTCAGCAACACCATATGTAATTCTATATATTTCAGAACAGTTTTCCATAGGATTCATCCACAGTGCTACGGAGCTGAATCCTCAGAGCTGATTGAGTGCTGAGTGGACTTTGAGCTGCTCAGAGGAGCTGCTCTGGCGTTTTTGGGGCTTAAACAAGCAAAGGGCCAGAGGGAAGAAGCTGCTTCTGATGGAGAGCAGCTGTTGGAGAGGCGCCTGCGATGGAAGGGCTGCCCCACTACCACCCCCCACCCTGCGCTGATACTTTCCAGGAAAAATCTGGCTCCCATCACTTTGGCAGGGGTTTATTTTTGGAAGGTTTAATAATGTCCGTGGTGCGCCTGTCGCTCATTCAAAATACAGACCCTTTATTTGTATTCATAGGCAGGATTAAATATAAAACTGGCTTGGCTCCAGCTGGCTCTTACACCAAACGTCTTTGACACCAGCATCGTCCAAGGCTGTAAAGCCACGGTCCAGGTGGCAGTTTTACAGCTTCTGCAAATGAATTGCAGACCTGGACAGCCCTTTCTGGGACTGACCTCCCCTTGCTCAAGTGGTCACTGCAGCCTGGCATCAATGTGGCCACAGCACACGCCACAATGAGGTAGATGGACTGTGACGGTGTCTCAGCACAACTGTGGCTGCTCTGAGGTGACCCGAGGCACAAGGTCTCAGCTGGTGGCCTGGTTTGGGGCCCTGGTTCTCCTACCTGCAGAGGAAAAGCCAGACGGAAACATCCTGGGTCAGGGAGCGGAGAAGGGTGTCTCCTGGGGAGGCTGTGGATGGGGCTGAGGGGACAGAGGCAGCCTGGGGATGCTGTTCATGGCCTCTGAAAGTGAGGTTGGGTGGAGATTTAGCTCCCAGAGTCCACAAAGGGCTCTGTCTGCTGCAGGAATATGGATGAACAGATTTGAACTTACTTTGACAGGGTCTGTAATGGCTTTGTACCTCCAGGAACTGCTCCGTTTGCTTTGTTTATTTGAAAAAAAAAAAAAAATCCCAAATCTGAACACTAAACCAGCTCCCACCAGCAGCCTGGTGCTCAGAGGAGGTGCTGCCCAGGACTCAGGGTTCTCCTGGGCAGCAAAACTCTCCAAACATCTTGAAACAAATGTCAAACTATTAATGGAGGCTTGTGGGGTGCAGGGAATTGCAAAAGCACTGTTTGGAGAGGTCTGGGCGGAGGGTGGATGGGACATTTAGCGCTGGGAGGACGGCAGGTGAGCAGATTAACAAGTCATCAGGATGCCAGCAGAGAGACAAAGGAGGGGAGCACATCCTGATAACCTGCAGGGGCGGGACAATGCAGAGACCCTCAGGTCAGGCACGGGCAGGAGAGGGGAGCACAGTCCTGCAGGGTGCGGTTGGAGGTGTTCTGCTTGACCAGTTTTTCCAGAGCCCTCTGATCTCTGTGACAAAGGATGATGGTTTACAGAGTTCCCAGGGAAAGCAACTGCATCATTTTCCTCCAGCGTTTGGGTGCCAGGAATCCAACAAGCCCCTGCTCTGCTGCATTTTCAGGCCTCCTCTCTTTTCCCATGGCTCAGGGCACACAAGCACTAGAAAGCATAAAAGGTTTGGCTTTGACCAATTTCAGTAAGGCATGGAAGGGAGGGAGATAGATAGGCACAGATGGGAGGAAACACTTTCAGGAGAGATTGCTCTCAAGAAAGGCAAATAGAGGGTGTTAAAACCCTGCCCATGCACAAATGGCTTGAAAAATTGACTCCATTTCTCCCTCTCACCCCCACCAAATGTCCCTTCACAGGTCTGCCATAGTTCAGGGTCACCTGAGTCCAAAGCTTCATACCCTCAAACCACGAATACAGTCAGCAAACCACAGCGCAGGGCCTGGGAATAACACAACCCACTTGAATGAAGAAATCTGAAAAAAAATAATATGTATGCTGCACCACAATTACAGGTAGAGAAGGTATTTGAGGTGGTTAGTAAACATGTCAAAAAATAAATACAGCTATTCAGTCAGCAAACAGCTGCGTGATTATAACCAGGAAAATCTACCCCAGCCCAAAACCAGCTGAGACCCAACAACATGCGCTTATTAAGGAGTGATTTTTTTTTTTGTGTGTGTGTGTGTGCATTTTTTGGAAAGCAGTTGAAAATATTTTGCCCACTCTTTATTTTAGGAAGGTGAAATGTCCCTGGTGGATTTCAAAAGCCAACCTCTTGGGTATGTGTTCTCCATGCCAAGACACTGAGTCACGAAGAGATCGGAGGAAGCTGTTGGAAATCCAGACAGGGGATAAAACAGCTGTAATTGAGGAGCCAGCTCAGCTCCGTCTGTTAATAACCACACAGCCCTTCCCTGCCTTCAGCCTTTGAGCCGAGGGCTTTGCTTGCTGCCACTTTCACGGGCTCCTTGGTTATTGCTTGGGGTCAAACTTGTCCACACCTATTCCGTTCTGTTCTGAACGACTGCTTGTGTCCCAGCCAAGCCTGGGGTCAGGGAGTGTGCCTGCAGCCTGGGGAGCGCTGTCCTTCCTCCTTTTTTCCCAACGGGAGCTGACAGCCTCCAGGCATGTCTGCTGGACCCTTGGGCTTGCAAGGACACATTGCTGCTCTCCAAGCTTCGGTTTGATTTATTTGTCCCTCCGTAAGTTTTGGGCATGTTGTGTGTTGTAGCAGTGTGGGACACGTCTCCAGGCACAGTCTGGCCTTTTTGTTTGGTGCATGAGGCGTTGCTGATGCTTGTTGAGGGCTTGCAGAGTGAAGGGACTCTGTGATCCATAGGGATCTCACAGGGCCGAGTGGTACACGGCACGTGTGGGGTCTACATGTGGGAAGGTCCCAGGCTGTTTGCCCAAGGAAGTTTCTGCCTCTGCCTGCTGCTGTTTACACCATGATGGTAGAGCAGGGATAAGAGGAAAAGTGCTCTGGCTGCCCTTCAGCTGCAGCAGCTCCTCATCTGACCTGTTTTGTGGCTGCTGATTCCATCCAGAACTTGAGCTGCAGGCACGATGTTCCTTCTGCTTCAGCTTTAGAGCAGGGTGGAATGGGTGGCCAGGGACAGGACCCTTGTGACCCCCAACAAGTAATTTTGATGTGTCTCATGGGTCAGTGTTGGCTGAAAGTGCTGAAAGCTGTGTTTAGGATAATCTTTGTGGCCTACTTCAGAAGCTGAGCTGAATTTCCCTGCCACAAGTGCCCTATCAAAAGAGCCTCAAGCTCTCTGCCTCCCTGAAAGAGCTCTGGGGGTACCACCTGGACTGAGCAGAGGAAGGAATAGGGAGGAGGTGGGGATGGGGCAGCACAAGGTGCAAGAGGTAGATGGAGATGAAAGGCATTAAGAGACGGTGAGGAGAAAAGGTGGGAGCATGGACAGAGAGAGGAAAACGGGGAGCAGTGAAGGAACAGAGAAAGGGGTTCTCATTTCCAAGGGAAGATGAGTCAGGGAAGGGAGATAGGAAGCAGAGGAAAATCTGAGGAGGGATGGAGAAGCAGAGGAAGTGACAAAATTAGCCTGGGGGGATTTGCTCAGTGGGGCCCCGGCTTGGGCAGCTCTGGTGTGAAAGGGGTTGCCAGGTACTCCTTGGCAGGGATTTGAGTCACAGCAGATTTTACCATGTCTGGGCAATGTCCTGGGCTGCAACTGGGAAGCAGCAGAGGCAAAATTATCCATGGCCAGTGCCACTGTGCTCTGCCCAGCCAGTGGGCTCAGGCTTTGCAAGGACAAGGAGCTGCTTTGGGAACAGCCTGACTCAGGAATCCCGTTTTATTCTCCCCCTCTTTGTTTTGCTGTTCTCTCCCCCCTCCTCCTTTTTCTTTGTCTGCTAATGCACAGCAGATGGGAGGAAATGCCATTTTAAATGCCACAGCATCCTGATGAAATGCGATGGGTTATGGCAATCTCGGATGAATCATGGCATTGTTTTGTGTACATGGCCCTGCTGCTGCTTGGCCTCACTTGGGCAGCTTTCTGCCTCCAGCTTTGCAAGTACACGGAGGATTGTTCAGGCATCCCCACCAGCCTGGTGACAGGTGCCCTCCCAGACCTGGGTGTCCAAGTCGCATACATTAATTAAGCAGCCGCATTTCTGGAGGCCAAACCAAGCCCATGACACTTTACCAGTGGTGAAAACAGCATTTCGTTTTGAAATATCTGCTCCACGTTGCCTTTGGGGACTTCAGGGGTTATAAATGATACTCAGTTCTCATGTTATGTTCACAGGATTTTTGCACAAGGTGGAAGAACAAGATCGAGGGAGTCTGACCTGGTGAATCACAGCCCTCCCCAGCACCTCCAGCTTAGCCCTTGGCCCCTCTGGAAAGCTGTGTCCCCACACCTGCCTCCTCCTTGGCCCCACAGCCAGGATGGATCCACAGAGCCAAAGCTGAGGGCTGTGATGTGGCCACTTGCTGCTGAGGCTTTGCTCGGGGTGATCAGATAATTTCCCCTAAGCTATGAGGCAGGCATTGAATAATATTGACTCACTCTCTGGCAGCTTGCTGCCAGATGAGAAGGAGCAGCTCAGAAGTGAAAAAAAAAAAAATTAAAAAAATATATATACACATATCCCAACAGCTCCATTACTGAAACTCAGAGCGACCCAGCCCTTTTAGTTTCAAACTAATTAATTGGGGGAAAAAAGTCACCTCTAAGCCTGTGGAATATAAAACAGCCTTTTAAATTTGGTAGCTGAAAGAACAGATTTGAGAACTCCAACGAGCAGAAGACGTGACATTAACATTTCGTTGCAATATGCTTAACAACCTCGATTGGAAGTGTCTCTCTGGCTGTGTCTCACTGCCTTGCCTGTGTCTGCCGGCGTGGCAGTTATTTAGCGCTGGCACTGAACATCAAGTAGCATTAAGCCATTTAATTTCTCATTTTTCGGGGAGTAGATCTAATATACATCGATGCAGTGAGCAGAAGGGCTGTTATTATTAATCAGCCCCCAGCCCAGCCCTGCTTTCCCGCTGGCTCTTGCTCTCCTTTGTAAGCCTATCCCTGTTAAAAGGCCTGGCAGCCTCGTGCACAGCACGGCCAACACCAACAGCCACAACAGCTCTGCTGTGTTGATCCAGGACTCAGCAGCTCTACCTGGGAGGAGAGGGAAGGGGCTGTGTTTGCCTTCATGAAGCCAGAGATCTGGTATATTATTTTTCTCCCATCGGGCATCCTTTGCTGCTCTAACTGGAGTCAAAAGGCGTGCAGCAGGAAAAGGAGGGGAATGAGGCAGCCGGGAGAGGCAGGGGCTGCTTGTGCTGGGGTCATGCTGTGGACCTGCACTGTGATTTTTGTCCTTCCAGCATCCTGAGCATCCTCAGCTCCATTCAGACCAGAGCAAGGCTCCTGGCTAAGTGCTTCAATATGAGACTGAGAAGGGAGGAACAACTCCTTGTTTTTCAGCAGTGAGCTGCCCACTACTGTAGCTGTATCCTATAACTTCACCTCAGGACAGTTGGCTCCTGCTTGTGCTTCCACCAGACTAGCAGCATTTGTCCCCCCAGCCTGGCAGTCTCTGCCCCACAGTCCCTGTCCATAATCGCCACCTGTGGCCAGCTGGTTTGCTTTGAATTCCCCCTGTGTAGGGTCTGGGAGGCTGGGAAACAGAGGAGAGCTTGCTGGGGCAGGAAGGCTCAGCAGCATGGGTCACCCAGGGAGGATACCCCATGAGGGGCATCACTGTGCAGCAGCATGTCCCACGACCCTCCCTGTGGCACCATCCTGGTGTGGGCACAGCCAGGTGCTGGCAGTGAGGATGCAGTGATCTGAAAACAGGGTAAAAAAGAGGAAAAAAAGGGAACAATTTAGGCCTCTCTTTCTGAGGGTTTCTGCTTTGTACATTAGTGTCCCTTCCTGGTCCCCTTGTGCCTGAACGTGGCTTCTGGGCACGAGAGAGAGCCATTAATGGGCTCTTGATGTGTGTTTATTTCGTTTAGCACATCCTGAGTGCCATGGTGAGAGCTTCGGAGACGTTCATTACACTGATTGCTTTCCCTGCTTATGAAGACGGAAAAAGCCGCAGTGGTTAAGGGAGTGGAGTGGACAGATGCCAGATGCATTAGTGCTCTGGGCAGTCATGGAGGGCCTCTTCCTTAGTAGTTTTGCCTCAGGAGGAGGAGACTTGTGAAGAACATGGCTTCCCCAGGACCTGCACCCATCGACCAAGTGGCTGTGGGCTGAGGGGAGACCCCACAAAGGACAGGACACCCTGCAAGGGTCTACCCTACTCTGGAAGGGCTCAGTCTGAGGACAGGGGAGACTTGTGTGAGCACATCCACCATGAGCCTTGCCTTGTGCCACAGCGGTGCCAGCCCTTCCTGATGCTTGTGGCATGAGCAGCCAGGGGTGGGCAGGGCAATGGTCCTGCTTGCAGTGTACTCATCTTTAAAAAACTGAGCCAGCCTAACTGGCTGCAGCCCAAACCCTCTGACCCTGCCCAGGACAGGCAGCCACAGAAGGGTAGGTGGGCAGGGTGGAAAATCTTGTGCTCCTGGTACCCAAACCTCTGCTTTTCCTTGAATGGGGGACAACCCCACACTGGCTCCAAGCACATTATCCAGATTGATGTAACTTTGATGTACCAGAAAAACTCAAGTTTAGGGCAGGAGCAACGTTTACACACATGCTTGTGAAGAAGTAGCATTGGGGGGGACCAGATTTGGACCTGCACTGATGGGGACAACTGGGATGGGCTTCTGTAGCAACATTAGTCCCAGGCTTCCAGCCTTGCTTAGGGGACAGCATGGCCAGAAATGCCTGTTTATCTGTGTATGACAACAATACACAGGAATTGCAAACAGATTTTTGCCTTATCTTGCTGGAGGGTTGTCGCAGTACAAGGATTTATTTTGGCTTTTCTGCCAAAAAAATGTATGCAGAGATTCCACCAAAGCACACATATATATGTTTCTCTTGGAGACAGAAGAGAACCATTATCTGAAAAAGCCCTGCACTGTTATTAATCTCTGGGGTTTTATCCAAGTTTCATTAGGAATCTGGACATACTTGAAATGGCTTTCAGATAAAGCTGAATGAATCTCTCTCTGTCTCAGAGGCTGGTGCGGCTTAATTTCCTAGCTGAGATTTGGGTGGGTTGGGAATTGGGTAGGAGATTTTCAGCCACCTAAACCGGGAAGGAGGGAGTGCCTTAAAGCAACCCAATCCGAACGACTCGCAGACACTTTCCACGGCTTGCCGGGAGCGTGGGGTGAGCAGGGATGTCTTGGTTTAGGGAAGCTCTTCAGTGAACTTGAAATTGCCTTGGAGACTTCTGACTCATGGGGCAGGAGAGCTGTGAGAGCCAGTCCTCTGTGGGTGGACAGCCTCCCCTAATCCCTGGGAGCAAAGGCCAAAGCAGGATGCAGGAGTAAGGAGGATGCTCAAGGAATTCCCCTGCCTTCCCTGGAGCAGGGGTCCTGGATGTGACCACCTCAGAGGCACGGCGAGCCTGCCAGCCCCTGCAAGCCACAAGAGGGTGACAAAGTGCCATCCTCTGCTGTGGTGGCCCTGGACAAACCCAAAGGTGTCCTGGGCTGGCAGAGGACAGCAATCCCCTTTGGAGGACAACCAGAGGCTCTTGGAAAGTTCTTGAAGTCCTGGATGGAAGAGAGTGCTGGCTGGAAATGTGATGCTGGTACTGAGGAGCTGGGGATTTTTATTCCACCTAGCTTTTGTTAGCATCAGTGCTGGCACCAACAAACCATTTTTGTTGCCAAAAGGAGGGGGGAACTCCCCAAAATTGCTGTAGCAGACAGGGAGAGAAACCTTGCTCTTGCTCCCCATTGGTGGTCTAATGTCAAACCCGTGTTTTAGAGTAATTTTGGAAAAAGAGAGAGCTGTTCCGTGTCTGTCTTTTGTGCTCTTGGAGGGCTCGTGGCCAGCCAATGCTGCACCTCCCAGTGCTCTAAACATACTGGGGCTTGGAGACACAGCTTGGTGGAAGAACCACCCAAACTCAAACAAGGCTGGGATGGAGGCTGCTTGGTGCCATTGCAAAGATGCTCCAAGAGCATCTGTGCCACCTGAGAGTGGTACTGAGAAGGAAAGATGTTCTTGCTCGTGTTCTGTCTGTCTGGGACATCCCCAAGGTGCCAGTGTGTGGTACCCCTGAACATGTCACACAGGCCACAGCTTTCTCTATGTCCATGGCCATGTACTGCTGGTTGGCTTTTGGCCCTATGGGGACTCTGTTGCAGATCCCAATCCTTGCGGTGTTCCCTGGGAAGAAGCAGTGGTCCCTTCTGCCTCTTCTCTCTGAGACTGTGACATCACCCATGGTGTGGTGTGGACAGGGACTGTGGAGCTTCCTGCAGGATGATCTTTGCAATTCTGCTTCTAGAAGGACAGCCCTTGTTTCTGAGCAGCTGCCCGAGGCACTGTCCAAGGCAGAAGATTGAAGTGCTCTGGGCGGTTTCCAAACCGGAGTCTCATCCTCCCTCTGTCCCAGGAGGCCGGGGCATCGGGTGTGGGCTCGACAGCATCTCCGTCCTGGAGCGCCAGCCAGCTCCCTTGTAACTTCATCTGGGCTGAGACGGGAAGAGCCCGCAGTGCAGCAGACAGGAAGGTGGCTCTGCCAACCTCTGATCTTATCTGCTGCCGAGAGCGGCTGGTGGGGGCTGGCCCTGCCTCCCGGGAAGGTTGGGCTGCCTGGCCGGAGAGCTGGGCAACGCTTTCCCACGGAGTGTGGATTCGTTTTACCTCTCACGCTTCTGCTGGCGTGCACGTATGGATATGGTATATTGGGATGTATATTTGCAGATCCCCTCTCTTCTATCTGTTGTTTATGCTGTTATTGGTAAAAGGAAAGGGGCACAAAGGGGTGATTGCCCCCTAAGTGCTTCGGGAGGTGCCTGTGGGGCAGGGACACCGGCTGATGTGAAGGAGGGTGTGTGCCCGGGTAACACAGGCTTCTTCTTGCAGCTGCAACTTCTTCACTGAGTTTACACTCCAAGGAGATTCTTCCCTGTTCTCTTTAAATACTAGAAGTAATTAGAATCTGCTTATGAGTAATTGCTTGGACTAAACAGTCTGGTTTCATTTAAGTGGTTGGTATGAAATGCCTGATGGTTTGGTAGGGAAAAAAGTAAGAAAGACTCCTTTTCTCTTAGGCTTCCAGGATCTGCCATGGGGTTAAATCCCACCTTTCCTCACCCATCTGGGACTGTGAAACCCTCCCAGAGGGAGGTGGGAGAAAATATTTTCTCCCTCAAGAAGGGTGGGGAAGGTGGAAGAGGGGCTGGTTATGCCAAAACTAACTGGACTGGGGCTTTTCAGTGAGGAACAGCTGATCCCACACGTACCTCCAGTCCCACAGCAACATTCAGGAACATTTTCTGCCACTCCCCAAGCCAGAACTGTGAAAGCCTAAAGCCAATGTTAACGACCAGCTTGCAACACGCTGGATTTTACAGACCTCAGTGAAAATTGTGACAATAAATCTGCCTCAGGCTCCAGTCGTTAAGTTGTCCTCAATACCACAAAAATCCCTGCAGATTTCGTGTTTACTTTGGCCCTGCAAATGCCGTGCTCTGTTACAGTGTTAATGGCAAGAGAGATTTTCGGGGCCTTGGATGCAGCGGCGCTGGTTTGGATGAGCCGGCGGCAGGGAGCGGATGGAGGGAACGGCTCCGTTTGGTGCGTTCAGCACATTTTATCAGCTTCTCCGATCCGTAGGCAGATGAAACAGTGCAAGTCAGCCAGGGTGAGAAGAGACTTCCCAACAGGGTAAGCAGGCATTTGGAGGCAGAAGGAGTGTGGGAACTGCAAGGGAGAGGAAGGTTTGGGACCTGGGGCTGGGGAAGGCTCTGTTCCCTTCTGGCAGAGAGCTTGGGCTGAGGGGCAGGACCATGTGTATGGCATTCCCTCGCACAAGCTGTGTATTTACCCCACTCCTCATGCTGGACGCACATTCTGATGCATCCCAGAGACCATCCTGGAGATGTGATGCCGAGGAGCTGGACCAGAACTGACCTGCGCAGCCGTTCCCATGTTATCCTCGCATCCCTGGGCTCTGGTCACCTAGCAACTGTGCATCAGATCGCACGGCAGCCTTAAATAAATGCTGTTCAGCAGGACTGTGAACCCTGCCGGGCCCCACATCCACATCCCCACTGCTATAGCCTTGGCTCTGGCAGCTCTGCAGTTGCCAGCACACTGTCATGTGCCGCCAGGGCAGCTACATAATCCGTGCCCATGCTTTCCCCTTCCCAAATCCCCTCCATCATCCCGGATTTAAGCCAGTCCTGTGGCACCTGGTACGCTGGGAGCAGCTTTCAGCATATTTGAGAATCGACTTTTTCCTGGGGCGGGATCCCAACCCTGCTTTGACTTGGATCCTGGGACTGAGCTACATCTCCTGTTTTCATTTAGCATGGTGTTTAGGGGAGCTGAATATGGGTTATACCTTTCCATTTATAGTTTTAGCAAAGCATGATTGGATTTTGTTCCAGTAATTTTTAATCTTGACTAAAATGTCGGTTTTGAAGACCTATTATTAGCAATTTTGTATAGCTTCTGGATTACTGCAGATAATCATGAATCACCCTCTGCAGTATTGATATAGGTACTTTAAGCCTCCCCACAACCATCCTGTAAGTTATGCCTGTGACTATGAGCAGAAAACCCTCGATGGTAATGGGTGGGCTTAGAATATGGGGATGGTACTCCAGATCCAGTGTCTGCAGAACACATTTCTCCACCATCCTTGCATGTGCTGGGAGTCCTGGTGCACATGCTGTGCTTCAGCTCCAACTCCCAGTTCCAGCCTGGGACTTTGCTTCCAGCCCCTTCCAACCTCTTCCCCACATCTCTCCTTCTTGGTGCCCTTATTTCCTTAAATGGTCTCCCAGTGCTGGGTTTGGTGCTTTCTGTTTGCGAAACTGCATCTTTTTTCTTTATCTGGTGGTTTTACTGGTGCCTGGTGGGCAGCTGCTTGCACTGGAGTGAACACAGCTCACCCTGACCCATGGCTCCAGGAGGAGGCTGCTCCAGGCCCATCTGCTTTGGAATGAATTTATTTGCACCCATCATAGAATCTTAGAATCCTAAAGTTTGGAAAAGCCCCTTAAGATCATAATGTCCAACTGCTAATCCAGCACTGACAGTTTTACTCCTAAGCCGTGTCTCTAAGCACCAAATCTACATGTTGTTTCAACACTTCGGGATGGTGATTCCACCACATCCCTGGGCAGCCTGTTTCAATGCTTGACTACCCTTTCAGTGAAGAAATTTTTCTCACCATCCAATCAAAACCTCCCCTGGCACAATCGCACCCCGCAGAGTTTGTCTGCAAATGCCATGTGCTGTCTCTAAGGAATCACTCCTGGAGTTCTCTGTTCGAGTGAAATACTCCAGTGTTCTCAATAAATTCAGCTGAGAGAAACTGGTGTTTATTCTCATTATTCTGCTCTGTTTCCCATTCAGGAGGGAGGACTCCAAGCGCCAAAGTTTAATCGTAGATTTCTCTGCTGACCGAGCTCACTGCACAGCCAGGAAAGGAAGCTCTGCTTGGCTTAGGAAATGACTGATGCAGCAGCATGGTCGTCCTGGACCTCTTCTCTTCTGGTTTAAGGTCCAGAGGTCAGACAGGTCTCTGGGTTTAATCCAGGACCTCCTGGTTTGACTCCTCTCGGGAAGCAATAGCAGCAACAAGGCTCGTGTGTTACAAATGCAGGGCAAAGGGGAACGTGGGTGCTCAATGTTCAAAGCTCCATTCCCTCGAATCTTGCTTTCCATCCTGCTAAAATGTCTGTGGGCACCCTGGGCCTTCGAAGAAACTTCAAAGGAGGCAGCATACCCTCTTCTGTTAGCAGTGAAGACTGATGAATAATAGAGTGGACCCACCCACTTGTACTTTAATCTGTCATGTTCTATGGAAATTAAGCCTTTCCCTTACAAGAAGGCAATTTGTGCTCTTGGCATCCTGGGCGAGAAAGAGTTCTCCTTTCCTGCTGGATTATTGATACTTTTTGTATTAAGTAACGCAGCGTCTAATTGGGCTCTTTGCCTGTTCTGAACCACTCCCCAGGCAGCGCTCAGCAGCACAGAGACCTTTTGAGAGAGCGGCAGAGGGAGCGCCTGTGCCCAGGGCTCGTTGCTGCCTGCAGGGATGGGGTGGGCAGAGAGGAGCTGCGGGGTCTGCCGGACATGCTCCCTGCCCTCTTCCTGCTCCAGCGGCGCAGTTGTGGCCAGCCTTGATGTAAAACCCTTTGAAATACCCCTCCTGAGCTTTCCGCCTTCCTCTCCTGCCAGGATGGAAAACAACCCTTGGTGCTGGGGAGCAGCAACATCTCTTCCATGGTCCCCCAGGGTGCTGAAGAAACATGTCCTGGATAAACAGGCGGCCGTTTGCCCGAAGGGGGTACAGGTGCGAGGCCGGCTGGCACAGGCAGGTGTGTTTTCCTTGTGCTGAAGAGGGGTTATAAACAAGCCGGGCGCTGAGGCCATCCTGCCCTGCCCTGCTGCGAGCTCAGTGGTGAGAAAGGGCTCCTTGTGTGGACCAGGCACCTGAGCCAAGCCAGGGAGTGCTGGGCTTCATCCTCCTCGTCCTCCACGTCTTGGCTCAGGGCAGCAGGCAGAGCTCTGGGTGGGCACCCTGCCCACCGGTCGTCACATCTCCTGCCAGCCCAAACCCACCAGGCGCCTTTGAAGAAGTTGCACCTGAAAGGGGAGATGGAATTTAAGGGCAGACAGGAGCCAGGAGGCTGCCCAGCCGTGGGGAGAGGATGGCCAATCCCTTGCTGTGCTGTGGCTTGGGAGAAGAGCCAGGACCCTGGTGGGGTATTAGGAGGACATGGAGGGGCTGGGGCTCCTCCCATGGACCCAGCAGTGTGCTGGGTCCCTGGATACCTGGTGGCCATGGCTGTTCCAGGAGGGAAGCCTGTTCAGGGGATCCACCAAAGGTGCCCAGGTTGCAGCCTGGAGTGGCTTTGGGATGGAGCGACATTTACCAGGTGAGTGCTGGGAAGAATTGCTCTTTCTTTCCCAGCCCAAGTGAGGCTGAACGTGATGCCAGCATCTTGCATACTTTGAGGATTGAGGAGTTTCTGTGTCTCCTATGATAAATTGTGTCAGCAATGAAGGTGGGGGAGTCCAAAACCACTAAGTTGGGGAAGCCAGTGTCAGGGTCACATGGCAGTGCTGCCAGAAACCAGCTATGCTAAATGCTTAAATCCTTCCTTCCGCTGCCTTGGGACCTTCTCCTCTGCTTCAAAGAGAGCCCTCGGAGGCCAGGGAACTGCTGACTCTTTTTTTATACATTTTTTTTTAGCAAGACTCAGTCCTTCTGGAAGGTGATTGTGTTAGGGGCAAAGTAAAGTCCACCCCAGGAGCCTGAGCCATGAGAGCCTGGCGGGACCAGGCTGTGCCCATGTACCCACGTGCTCCCTGTCTTCCCATTAAACACTTCCACACCTGGGCAGGTTCCTCATCTCCAGCCTGTCCTGCCTGCAAAGCAAACTCGAGTTGCTTCCTCTGTGACCCTCTACAAAACCTATGGGGATCCACATCCCAAGGCATCCCAGGTTCACAGTGAAGGGACTTCTCCATCCAGATTGCCAAGCCACTATGTGAGCCCTGGGGCTCTGCTGGGAATCTCCAGTGGGGAGCACCTTGCTTCAGGGGGGTGCTGGATTTTGGGCTTGAGGAGAGAGAGCAGGACAAAGAGGGAGAGCACCCAGGCGATGCGGAAAGCTTGCCATAAGGCATGGGAAGAAGGGAGCGGTGCCAAACCCTTGGGCTCCTCTCCAGCTCTTCAAAGCAAGTTGTTAGAGAGAGGAGAGGAGAAGGCGGCGAGCTGCAGTTTCCCAGAAGGTGGAGAAAGGCAAGGGAAAGAATATTATGTGCAGGAAGGGGAGCTGATGGACTGAAGTCTCCTGAATGAAGGGAAAGGAGGAAAACAAACATGAGCAGGAAGGCGTAGAAGTCATTTCACAGGAGAATTTGCAGAATCATTGAGATGTATCATCACAATGACCAAAAACAGCAGAAAAATTCCTTACCCTAAGAGGAAGTTTTCTAATTCAGGGCTTTTATTTCCTATTTTGCTGGTATTGCAGAATCAGAGGAGGAGGCAGGGGACCAGCAGTGTTTTGATGGGGAACAAACCCTGGCCAAGCCCGACATGTGTTGTTAGAGGCTATGGTTTATATTAAAAAAGACTCTAATACTGTGCTATGGCTTCCAAGTGTGTTTTGATGGTGATGATTATTTTCAGCTGCACAAATGGCATGAAATAAAGGCAGGGTATTGAAAAAAAGACCATTTGGCTTCAAGAAAAAATCCAGAGCCCCTGTCAGAGGGACAGCTGATGCTCTCCTCTCTGCCCTTTAACGTGCTACCCTGGTGGCTTTGGCATCCTGTGCCACGGCTGCTGCTGCACTGCTCCTCGTCCTTTCAGCAATGATTGGGGTTGCATAACCAGGAACTGATGCAGATTTGCTGTTTTCTCCTTCTCTGGCTCCAACTTCCAGAGAGTGAATTAGGGTGTGTTCAAAAACCTCTGAGTTCCCCTAACCCAAACCCCATCCCTATAATCTGGTTGAGGTCTCACCGCAGCGGTTGCCACCGGAAAATTGATTTCTATCCACAGGGTATATGTGGCCAGAGGCAGAGGGGTGCTGGGCTCTCGGTGGGGAAAATGAGGTCTTACAGTGGGAAAATTGAATATGGGGGGCTGGTGGGGAGGAGGCAGGTCCTGGCACTGCCTGGCAGAAATGCTGCTTGCCTGCAATGCACCAGGGAGGGAAAATGGTCCTTGGGGATATCCCTGGAGGATAAGACCAGGGACACAATACTGTTCATGACAGGGAGAAGGCTGGGACAGAACCGTTCACCAGCCTGAGGGCATGATGTCCATGGCCACCTGGAGGCTCCCAAAGTCAATGGAGAGGTGCTCACCTCCAGCCCCATCCTCTCCTGGGCTTGGGACTGGCGATGCCTCCAGCCTCCTTCCTTCACCACAAATTGCCTGGCCAACCTCTTCTCTCAGCCTTTTCCCCCCTTTCTAGACAAAACAACCTTTCCCCATTCCTGGGACTGCTCCCTTCTTTTCCAGACTTGCCTAGGCTCTTTCATCATGCCAATAAAAGAGTAAATGCATCACACGTTGGCCGGGGAGAGCGGAAATCCTTAAACATCTAAGAGGCGAGAGCGACAAGAGGTGTTTTTTTGAGGCTCCCTGATGCCCTGTTAGGTCAAATGTCTTGCTCTGAAGCAGGAGAGAGGGGACTTATTAAAAACCTTTCATTTTTCTGATTTTTAAGGTCCTGTTTCAGCAGGCCGGAGGCTGAGGCGAGAGTGGGGCTGTCAAGGGGGAAGGGCAGCGAGCTGACGGCGTGCAAACAGATTGTGCAATATTTGCCTTGCACAGAGCTCCCATTGTAAAGCCTGGGAGTTCTGCTTCCAATAAATCCCCTGCCATAATGCCCCATTGATGGCAAGAGAAAGGCAGTATTGAGGGCTGAAAGGGCTACAGCCCCAGGAAGGGTTAAAAAATAAAGAAAAGGGGGAAAAAAAGAAATTGAGGCCTACTTTTAAACTTTGCTGTGTGGCCCTCGTGGCAGATCGCAGGCGAAGAGAAATATGTGGAGCCTGTTTGCATAACCCCATTTGCAGCGAGCACTTTTGGAGCCAAAACGCAAGTGCGGCCAGAGCCGGGGGGCAGTGGGGAGAAAAAAGCAGGAAGGGCTGTGTTTGTTTTCATTCTTGCCCCAGGCCACATAAACTTAATAATTAAAAAAAGAAAAAAAAGAAAAAAAAAGTAATAATTAAATATTTGGTCAGAGAACCAGCTGTGCAAATGTGAGGAGCTGTGCCAGCTGCGGGGACATGGAGGGACTTGGTCCAGGCACTGGTCAGGGTTTGCTGCCTTGCACGTTGTGTTGCTGGGCTTAAAAGCACCAAAAAGGAGCATTTCAGGCTTTGGCTGGTGACTTTACCCTGGCTGCTGGGTGATTCCTCTGCATGGGGAGCTTGGTTCCAGCTGGGAAGGGTCTGCAGGTGCCTGGAAGGGCTGGGCTGGGGTGTGGGTGGGTGATGCTCTGCCCACAGAGCTGCTGCCAGCCCCACATCCAGCACCCAGCTCACCTGATGGGCCTCCCCATCACCCTGAACTGGTAGAGCCACTGTAGATCAGGATGGAAGGGAGATTCAGTGTCTTTTGTCACAGCAGCTGATGCAACGGGGAGGAGCAGGGCTGTCCTTGCCAGGGCAGATGCAGGACCAAAGCAGGCAGGGTCTGCTGGCTGACACATTCAAGGCTGGGCTGGCTGCCAGGGGAAATCTCCCCATTGTGCAACATTCTGGAGCTCTCCAAGGAAGCTCCTGGCTCTTGAGACATCTTTGAGTGAGGCTGGACGAGTGACTGCCTTGAATTAAGAGCAGTTGAAGGGGTGCCTGCAAGCCCTGAGTACTTTTTCCATCCCTAGACCTTGTGATGCATTAATCATTCTCAGAGCAGCTGTGCAGACGGCTTAAATCGTCCTGACCCTGAAACTCCAGACTTGTCATTTCTTCTTCCTCCTCCTCCTCCCTGCTAGCCGCTCCCTCCTGCCTCCTGTCGTGATAGCAGTGGGGCTGGTTTGAGGGTCCCATTGCACTGTTTCCTGGGAATCTAGAGTGTTTTCACTGTACCCCTTGCTGCTTTTCACCCTTCTATCATTTCTTAGAGGAGCATCCTGAAGGCGTCTGTGTGCTGCTGAGACCCAGCCAGCTGTCCCTGAACCTTCTGAGCAGGGTCACTGCCAACAAATTCACTATTTGTTCACCCTCAGCTCTCACTCAGCAGAGTTAACCCTGCTCTTTCCTCCCCAAACCCGGGGCCAGCTTGGACCCATCACTGATTTAACTGAGCCAGCTGCCCTGGCTGGCACAGAAGGTCCCCTCCCCATGCCAGCATGTGCCCACATCCCTGCTGCCGCCTCCTTCTCTCCTTTCAACCCTCTGAGCTTTGGCCATTGGCAGCAGCTTAAACTCAGGATGACTCTCCCAGCCTGTGCCTCCTCATCCTAAGGGTGTGAGCTGGATGTGACCCATCACATGGCTGTGGAGCAGCAAATCCACATACCCAGGAGGTGCTTGGCTCTGCTCGTGCTCCTCAGAGGTGGGATCCAGCCCTGCTCTTTGTAGGTGGGCTCCAGCCCCACTCCTGTGGCCACACGTCCCTTCTGCTGCCCCCTCCTGCACCTCCCTTCTGCTCATCCTCTGGCCCCAGGCAAGACATAGTTTATCAGTGATCTGTGTTGCCTTGAACACACTTTCTCTGCCATGTCTCAGGCCTGACATCTTCAATTTCCTCTCTCATCTGTAATATTCACCCAAGTGGACCATTATTTGTTGTTTGGAAAGATCTCTGTTTACAACCCCTGGCGATAACTCTGGTTTGGGGCGTGCGCAGAGCCATGTGTACAGGAGAACACAGGACCCAGGAGACAGGGATCCCTCACCTCTATTTCCCTTCAGTCAGGTCCAGGTTTTTCCAAGAGGAGGGTATTGTTCAAAACTAAAGATGTTGGGGAAGAAAAGGGAGACAAGTTGTGGGAAGGAGCGAGGTAAAGGGAGAAGAGAAGCGGGCGGAAGAAATGAGAGATGAAGCCCTGGGGATTAATCAAACCTCACTGAAAGGCTCAACCCAGCCCTTCCGTGCTCTGTCGAGTGAGCAAGGGGTTCCTGCCAGCAGGGAAAAGCACAGAACACAGCTATCCATCCCTGCCCCCTGTTCCAATCCCCTGCACCCCTCCCTGTGCTCCTGCAAGCCCCTGAGACCTGGCTGAAACTGGCTCTGTCCCAGTCCCTGTCCTTGTCCCCATCCTCTCTGCCTGTGTCTAAAGCCAGGACAGAGAAGCCCATCCTCCCTTTGCTGTTCCTGGGAGCCACCCCTGTCCCTGGGAGTGAGGAGCCTTGTGTTCCCTCCTCCCCACTCCTCCATGGTGTCCAGGGTCCCAGGGAGCAGGCTGGCGTGGGGTAGGGGGGACACTGGGGGCACAGGGGACTGGAGGGTCAGTGGAAGGACAGGGACTGTCAGGGAAGTCCAGGGAGGGGACCCAGAGCAGGGCATCAGGGAAGGGGACATGTCGGCGTCCTGGAGCTGTCTGTCTCTGCTTTTTTGAGCCAGTTCTGAAGGCAGAGCTCTCCCAAATTCCCCAGAAAGCCTCCACCACAGCTCTGCAGTTGTAAAGGCAGATGAGGTGGGTGGGCTGGGGGCTGCCGGAGTGCCCGGCGTGCTGGGACCCCTCGGGTCCCCATCGGATTCAGCTGAACATCCCACCAAGGGTCCTGATCTGTGTGTCACACGTCTCGGTGCAAGCAGGCAGGGAAGCATCGGTGGCTCAGGGAATGCCACGCTTAGGACCCTGCATGCTCTGGGGCTTCCCAGCTTTTTCCTGGAGCTGCTGAGCTGGGAGGGGCCGAGCCGGCAGCTCCCCATAAACCTGGCGGCTTAGACCGCGTCCTGGGCAGATGTTGGGACTCTGCCTTGGAGCGGAGGTTGGGAAAAGGAGAGGGCGGCTCTTGCCCGGAGAGTGAGGAGGAGAGTTCGGCAACCCTGGGCTTGAACTTTAGCACCCTCTTCCGCAGGAGTTTAAAGACAAGGATCGTCGTATCCCGAGAGAGCCGCCTGGACAGCCGGGCAGGCGCAGGGCAGGCGCAGAGGAGAAGCCAGCAACTTTCTCTGACGAGGCTTTTATGGCGCTCTTCATAAAGAAATAACACCAGGGAGAAAACCCCAGGAAGCCAGGAAGTGTTTCCAACGCTCGGGACGCTGGTGAGAGGCTCCGGGCCGCCGCCAGTCCCTGCGAGGAGCCCGTCCTGCCGTGCAGATGTGTGTGATTGGAGCAGCGCGAGGGTTATTTTCCTTTGACTGAAGGCAACCCAGCCCCGGCGGATTAAGCTCTTTGTGTGCACGCGAGTGTGCCTTCATGGGAGCTGCTCCCGCAAAACCAGCTGCGGGGGTTGCAGGGAACATCCCCTAGGTCAGGGAGCCCTCCTGGAGGAGGGGGAGACCTCCTGCTTTCGTGGCTTTGAGACGATGCAGGGACAGTAACTCCCTTGGCAGGCAGCGCAGTGCTTCGGGATGGCCGTCTATGCCCTCACGGGTTTCTCGCTCGTCAGCCTGCTCAGCTTTGGCTATTTATCCTGGGACTGGATGAAGCCCAGTTTGGTGGCCGATGTGGCCACAGACCCCATGGAGAAATCACTGCCTCCCACCTTCACCAGGCCACCCCACATCATCTTCATTTTGACTGATGACCAGGGCTACCACGACGTTGGGTATCACGGCTCAGATATCCAGACGCCGACACTGGACAGGCTGGCAGCGGAGGGCGTGAAGCTGGAGAACTACTACATCCAGCCCATCTGCACCCCGTCCCGGAGCCAGCTGATAACTGGCAGGTAAGCCAGTGCCTGCTTACACCCCACCTGTGTCCCCCTTTGGTTCCTTCCTCAGCTCTGAGTGGCTTAACCCCAACTTGCTGCTGGACTGATGCCCTGGTGTATTGGCAGAGGATGGAGATCCTCCAGCGGATCTCGATTTCTCTAGGAGGCTTCCTGGGTTGATTTCCACAGAGGATAAATAGCAGCATATGGCAAGAGAAAAAATGTGGATGCTGTTGGGTAATGGATGCCACTTTGGGAGAGGGTGGTCTCTAGTCAGGAGGTGTTTTGGTGCTGGGCAAGGAGCTGTGTCCTCAGGTAGTCCCTGTCACATTGGCCCTTGGGGTTTTTCTGTGAGGCCCTTGGTCCCTGCTTTCCCTGCATGTGTGTTCAGTGCCAGCACAAGCTGGATGTTGCCCCATCGCCCTCTCCCACAGCAGCACAGTCAGATGTCCCCTTACCCTGGGCCATCCTGCCTTCTAGGATAGCTTGGGCTTTCTCCAGAGCAGTGCTGTGTGGTCAGCACTCACTGCAGGAGGTGGATCCCACTAGACCATCTCCTGCTGAGGAGTGGGCCCCAGGGAGGTGCCTATGGATGTGGTCACCTACTGCCTAGGGTGGTGGGGCCCACTGGGGTCCAGGCAAAGGCCTCCCTTCTTTCCTGATGGTTCTTGAGGGGTCCCAGACATCTTTGGGGTGTTCAAAGCAGGGGATATTCAGGTGGGGCATTGTGAACCCACTGCCCAGCCCTGACACAGCCCAGCCACCTCCCCAGCCTGGCAGCAGTGGGGACAACTGCTGGTGGCATTTTTGTGAGATGTCTGCTGAGCCCCTCTCTGCGTTCTTTCCATCTGCTTTTGGTACTTACGGATGGGTGAGGAGCTCCCTGTTCCTGGCTGGAGCTTGTTGCATTGGATTGGGTTGGGTGACATGGACATCTGCATCTGTTTCAGGTCTCTGACACATAAAGTGTCATCATGTCCTCACCCAGTGCTGCTCCTCATCACCATTGCTTCCCTCTGGCTCTTCCTCCTGGCAGGTACCAGATCCACACAGGACTGCAGCACTCCATCATCCGTCCTCGGCAGCCCAACTGCCTGCCCCTCGACCAGGTCACCCTGCCACAGAAGCTGCAGGAAGCCGGCTACTCCACACACATGGTGGGCAAGTGGCACCTTGGCTTCTACAAGAAGGAGTGCCTGCCCACCCGCCGGGGCTTCGACACCTTCCTGGGCTCCCTGACAGGCAATGTGGATTATTACACCTATGACAACTGCGATGGGCCGGGCGTCTGCGGCTATGACCTGCACGAAGGGGAGGACGTGGCTTGGGACCAGAGCGGGAAGTATTCCACCTTCCTCTACGCCCAGCGTGTCAGCAAGATCCTGGCATCCCACAGCCCCAAGGAGCCCATCTTCATCTACGTGGCCTTCCAAGCTGTCCACACGCCCCTGCAGTCCCCCAAGGAATACATCTACCGCTACCGCTCCATGGGCAACGTCGCCCGCCGCAAGTATGCGGCCATGGTGACCTGCATGGACGAGGCAGTGAAGAACATCACCTGGGCCCTCAAGAAGTATGGTTATTATGACAACAGTGTGATTGTGTTCTCCACGGACAATGGTGGGCAGACCTTCTCTGGGGGAAGTAACTGGCCGCTACGGGGTCGCAAAGGGACGTACTGGGAAGGGGGAGTGCGTGGCATCGGTTTTGTCCACAGTCCCCTGATCAAGCGCAAGCGTCAGACAAGCTGGGCACTGGTTCACATCACAGACTGGTACCCAACTCTGGTTAGCCTGGCCAGGGGCAACCTGAGCAATGTCCAAGGCTTGGATGGCTACAACGTCTGGCCTGCTATCAGTGAGGGCAAGGAGTCGCCACGCACTGAAATCCTGCACAACATTGACCCCTTGTACAACCATGCCAAGTATGGCTCCTTGGAGGATGGCTTCGGCATCTGGAACACGGCTGTGCAAGCTTCTATCCGGGTTGGGGAGTGGAAGCTCCTCACTGGTGACCCCGGGTACAGTGATTGGATCCCGCCGCAGACCCTGACCAACTTCCCAGGGAGCTGGTGGAACCTGGAGCGTCTCAGTAATGGCCTGAAGAAGTCCGTGTGGCTCTTCAACATCACTGCTGACCCCTATGAGCGCTATGACCTCTCAGAGCAGCGCCCGGACGTGGTCAGGACCCTCCTGATGAGGTTGGTGCACTACAACCGGACGGCCATCCCAGTGCGGTACCCTGCGGAGAACCCCCGGGCTCACCCAGACTTCAATGGTGGTGCCTGGGGACCTTGGGCCAGTGACGATGATGGGGAGGAGTGGGAAGGTGGCCGGGAGCCCCTGAAAAGTAGGAACAAGAAAAAGAAGTGCAAGATCTGCAAGCTGCGCTCCTTCTTCCGCAAGCTGAACACCAGGCTCATGTCCAACCGCATCTGATGGGACACTCCCCCAGCATCCACCCATCCTGGCCAGGGTGGAGCATGGACTGCAATGCCATGGGGTGGGAGCAACGGAGAAGGACAGACGGGGAGGTGGCCAGTGCTGTCTTGCTCTCCCTTCCTCCAGGGTTCACCCCAAAACACTTCTCCTCCCTTGTTGGAGTGGTGGCCACAGGGAGCTATTCCCAGTGGGTGAGGAAGGGCAATGTGGTCTCTGCTGCGGTGCTTGGTGGTGGTGACTGGTGACTGTGCTGAGCTGGGCTGGTCCTGCACAGCCAATTCCAAAGTGAGATCCTTTCCTCAAGGGCTCTGCAGCCAACCACAAGCTTTAAGTGTTGGCCAGGGCAGGAGGAAGCATGGGGGGCTCTGCCTGCAGGTTAACCCTCACCATTTCCCTCTATTTACATGGTCCTGGTTCTCAGCCTGCTGCCGGGCAGCTGCCACTTTTGTTCTTGCTCTGGAAACTCAAGGGCCTCCCCCAAACCCGAGACCACATTGTTTCCCTGTTATACTTTGTGGAGGGATGGACCATGGATGTTAGACCTGAGGTCAGCATGTCTGGACTAAGTCATGCTGCTACAGGGACCTCATGTGGGGTCTCTCCTCTGGCCTGGGGGGCTGGGAGCAGCCCCGGTGAGGAGCTGTGGCCCACGGTTGGATGCACTCAGAGGACAGGTGGTTTTCTGTGGCCCCACGTTTGGGAGGCAGGTTTGCCTCAGGTTCTGGTGGGCTCCACATGGGTCAGCCACCCAGCAGACCCTTTCACCCAAAATCTGCCTGGACAGCCCCATCATGTGCATAGCTCTAGGCACCCCCTGTTCCTCTCCATGCACCCTACACATCCAACCAGCCAACCACCCAAAGCTGCCCCTTCTCAGTGCTGTGGCTGTCCGTGTGCCCACATCCCACTGCTGAACCTGAGGCAGAGGGAAGATCTCAAGAAAGTCTGTGCAGAGTCTGATGTGCTGCTCTGCAGCTGCAGGACTTTGAAGCCACGGGGAGGACGGGGATATGGGGATGTCTCCCGCCTGCCAGCACTGCGCTGCATCCCCTTGCCACAGATGGGCACTGCTCTTCCAGCAGCGCACGCGTGGGGAGGAAAACACCTCCCCATCATCCGCTGCCGTGGGGAGCCAGCCCATCCGATCACCGGGGGCCAGGGAAGCCTGCAAAGCTCTGGGCCCCCGCGCCTTCGGCGGGGTGCAAGCACGCGTACGTGTGCTCGCAGGAGAGCTGGCGAAGATGAAAGGGGGTAAATAGCTTTAAAATCGTTTTGGATGCATGGTGCATTTCCATTTACACAATGTGTTTTACATTTCTCCCCACAGGTTTCTCTTGGTGCAGTGTGTGTAGGCGAAGGCCCTGCTGTGAATTTTGAAAATAGTTATTTTTGTCTCTGGAAAATGAGGCCCGTTAGGACTTGTCAGCTCTTGGATGAGCAGTGTGGGCTTTCTTTTTTTTTTTTTTTTCTTTTCCCCCCTCTCTTTCTCCCTTGCAAAATAACATTCATTTAAAATCTGTCATTGAAAGATGTGACAATTGGCAGCGTGCACACTGAATACCTTTCAGTGCGCTTTCAAACCCTGTGTGTGAGAGAGGGATGAGGATGGGAAGAAAATGCAATGACATGTTTGTATTTTTTTTCTTACTCTTAGCTGGATTATTTGGGGGAATTGGGATTTTCTAGAGAAACAAAGGAAAAAAAAACCCAGTTGACAGCAAGGCAGAAGAGGAGGCCTTTTCTTGTAGAGCTGAAAGGAGTTTGAAAAGCCTGAGTGTGGCGGTGTGTGCACCAGTCCCTGCTGTTCCACGCCATCCCATCCCACCAGCTTCCTGCATCCCTGGAGGGACATCCCAAGAACAAGTTTCAGAGGGGGACTCAGCTCCTCCATCAGCCCCATCTCCATCCCTGCTCCCTTAGCGTGTTGCTCCAAGAGGACTGGCCCCCATGGCATCACCCAGGTCGAGTTGAGCCCCAAGAGGATGCTCCACATCCTCAAACTACCTCATTCAGCCAGCCTGCTCCCTGGGGATGTGCACCACCAGCAGGGCTGCGGCACCGGCTGCCATTTGGCAAAGCCAGCCAGTTACTGAAAATAAAGCAACACTTTGCTGAAGAAGAGGAGGCTGCTGCAGGCAGAGGCAGAGCCAAAACCAGAGGAGGGCAGGGGGTGATGCTGCATGGGCTTGGGAACAAATCTTGGCTAAGGGAGAGTTGGTGCTGAAGGGAATGGAGAGCAGGACTGGATGTGGGGTGGTGACAAGGCTTGGGAAATGGCTTTCATTTCCATATTTATATAAATGCATCCAAGTTTAGTCTTTCTTTTATTTTTTTTCTTCAAAAATGGAAATTTCCATGAAAACATGCTCAATTTTTCTCATTTCCCTTTTACTAATATCCCTATGAAAAGGTTCGTCTGGTTTCACTTCCTTTCCAGGTTTGGATCTGCTGGGCTGATGCCGGGTTTGCAGTCAGCCTGGCCAGAGTGGTGGATCTGCTGTCATCTGTATTTTAATTAAAAAAAGTTGGATTCTGAATCTTTGCAAGAAGAAACAGCTGAAGGAAAGTCTTAGTCCCTGAAAACAGAGAAGTAGGCAAGAGCATCTCTGGGTGCTTGGGGAGTGCAAAGCCTCCAGCCTGAAGACAGCAGTTGTCCCTCACCACTGATTCCAGCTGTGCTGTGTCTGAACATTGGGCTGGGAAAGGAGATGCAGCTGCTGCCACGTGTTCTCCTCATCACAGCAATGTTCGTTAATGGTCTGTGCTGGGAAAATGCAGCAATGTGCCAAAATCCGGCATTTTCAGAGAGCTGAAGTCCCCTGGGATGGTGTGCGCGCTCTGGCTGCCAAGGGGTTAATGCAGCTGGAGAGATGCTCAGGCGGTGGAGTTCCCTGCACTCGGGAGATGTGTTTTCACAGACAGGCTGAGGCTCCCCTCCTTCCCAACCTCCCTTCAAAGCGCCTGGCAAGCCCCAGGCTGCTCCAAACCCCAGCAGGAGCTGGGTAGGGATGGGGGCTGGGAGGGATGGGGCAGGGGGATGCACCCGGGGCAGTCGGGGATGGAGGGGTAGTGGCTGCCTCTCTGTCGACATGGACTGGCTGTCTCCACCCTGGCTGTTCCCACCCGGCTGGCTGGAAAGAGTGGGAAGGGGATGGGCTGGGAATGAATGGAGTTGGGATGGGACGGAGATGGGGAGGAGGATAAGAGGAGGATGGGATTGGGATGATGAGCTGGGCCGGGCTCGGGAGGGGAGGGGAGAGGAGTGGAATAGGATGGGGATGGAATAGGGGTGGGATGGGATGGGTCAGGCTGGACTGGGGGTACGTCAGAGCTTCTCCAGCCCCACAGACAACTCCCACCTGAGGGAGGGAAGGGAGGAAGCCCAGTATCAGGACGGGGATGAACATACCTGCAAACTGCCAGAGTGGGAGAGTGGCAGAGCGCCCTGAGCACCTCATGCTGAGTAGATGTTCTGCATCAGGGGCAGTTGTGTCCTTTCTCATGCAAGGGATCTGAGGATGTGTGGTTTTGCAGGTTCCCCCCACCCAGATCCAACGCAGGATGGCCCCAGGGAGCCACATGGCACCTGCTGGGTGTCCCCAGGTATAATGGACATGTCCACAGGAGGGTCTTTGGCTACAGACCCTGCTGTCAGGGAGAGCATGGCACTGAGGACACCCTGCCTCAGCCAAAAGCAGCTTCCTGTGGTTGCAGGAGCAAGTGCTGGCTCCATAGGGACAGGGCACGTTTGCAAACACAGCCCTAAATGTAAATCAGCTCTCCTCACCACGGTATTTATAATCTTATCTAAAAATAACCCTAAATTCAGCTTCCCAGAGGACAGTAACTGAGCATCCCCCAGACCCCAGCTTGCATGTGAAACTGTCCCAGTAATTTTGGGATCTCTGCAATATGTAATTGGCAGCCTGGCTGGTTGGGTGTGCGAGGCACTGCTGCAAGCCTCATCCCCTGGGAGCAGGGGCACCTGCTGCAGCCCCCCCAGGACACGTGGCTCCTTCCTCGGCTGCCCATGCAGTGTGTTTGGCATCAGACCTCAGGTGCCCACCTTGGGGCAGCCTCGTGCTGGGATGCAGAAACGAAATCTCTGCAGGCAGAGCTGGAGCAGGGTGTGGAGAGCAAGATGCATTTTTGGAGAGGCAGCCAGTGATGGAGAGGAGCACTGGGGATGAAGGTCTCCATCAGGTGGCCAGACCCAAGCACGGCGGCAGGAGAGCAGCATGGCTCCCAAAGCCCTGCAGGAGCAAGTCCTGGGATGGCTGGGAATTGACACACCCTAAGAGTATCCTCAGGCCTCTGGAAGAGGACTGGGACTACTCTACAGTGGAGCCTCCAGCCCAGAGGTGGAAGGTTCCATGCAGGGCTCCTGCTCCCTTTGGATTGTCCCTAGGCACTCAGGAGTGAGACCACACAGCAGTTCCTGCTTGGGAAAACATTATCAGCAGAGCAGAGCATGTTCAGCACATGGAAGACTGACACCCCCTTACCCTCAGAAGGAAAAATGTCGAGGAAAAGGGGAAAAAAACCTGAATAATAGAGAGAAGAGCAGAGAGGGAGAAACTTTTCCTGGAGAGGTGTGTCTCTGCCAGGCAGGAGAACCCTGGGGAGGGAGGCAGGGTCCTTGTGGGGAGCTTTGCCATCATCCCCTGCCCGGGTGAGGAGTTTGGTGTGTCAGGGGTGCAGCAGGGGCCCTGGGGGGAAGCAAGGGACAGATCCCTCCTCCTGGCTCTGGGAGCACGCAGAGTCACGTGTGTGGGGTTGAACACGTGTGGCAGTGTGGGGGTGGGCACGGGGAGGGGGGCAGGTCACATTGCGGAGCTCACGGGGACACGACATGAGCACAGGTGGGAGTGGGGTGGGAGGAGGCAGGGGCACAGAGCCGCCCACGAGCGTCCGTGGGGTCTCAGGAGTGGGGGGCTCTTCCTCTTGCCCCTGGGGTTCCAAGGGGCTGCTGGGTGCTGGCAGCAAAAAGCTGGAGAAGGAAAGGTCCCACAAACATCCAGATGCAGCGGACCCCACGGCAGGCCCCTGCCTCCTGGCACAGCCCTGGGGTGGGGAATGAAACCCCCTTTTGTGTGGGAGCGACATGGGGAGGAGTTGTTCAGGGGCAAGGAGGCATTTTGGGGACCATCGTGTCCCTGGGGCACAGATGGCACACGTGCATTTCCTGCACCCCAAGTGAGGGTGCCTGGTGTGCTCTGCCCATACCAGGGCATGGCCAGGGTGGGTCTGGAGGTCATCAAACTTTGGGACTGTGGCCCCATCCATGTGCCCATCCATGGCTGGGAATCAGGTCCCTGCTCTGCCACCAGGGTCCCCTGGATGGGACCAGACAGGAGCGGGAGGCTGGATGCAGGGATGCAAGGTGGGGATGAAGGTGGGTAATGGTGCAATTAATGGAAAAGCCATTAGACCTTTCTCCTCCTCCCCCTCCTCTTCCTCACTCCGCCACTTGCTGTCCTCCTCCACTTCCACCTCCTTTCTTCTCTCCCTCTCTGCTCCTCCTTCTCTCTCCCCTTTCAAAGATTTCTCCCTATTTTTGTCTGGTTAGAACCTTTTTTTTCCTTTTAACCCTTCCTTGGCAGCCTGAAAGGGAGCTCAATCCATCTCAGCTGCCAAAGGCAATGCCCTCCCAGTCGACACTTTTAGCCCCTTCTCCTGTTGTGGTGAGGGTCCTGCTGCTGCAAAATCATCCACAAACGGGACAAAAGCTTAGTAGGGGAGGAATGGGACAAAAGCTCTTCTGGGGGAAGTTAGCAGGTGGAAAGAGCAAGGGGTGGTGTAGACAGAGGGGGTGGTGCTGGAACCCCAGTGAGTGCTGGCAGGGACTCAGAGAGAAACCCCTTCCTTGAGGTTTTGGACCTCACAACTCCACATTTATTGTGCTTTTTGTGCTTTCTTATGTTCAGCACAGCAGAGAGGCGAGTGAGCAACAGGAAGTCTGGGGGGTGGGGGAGGGAAGACCTTCTTCCTATTCCCACTCTGAAACTTTCCCCTTTCTGCCCTGGCTTGGGCACCACAGGGACACAGCACCCCAGGACACAGCCTTTTTGCTCCCCTCTGGCTGTGCTTCAGGCCAGGCTGCTTGCCCCTCTATGGGGGGGACCGTCAGGGGCTGCTCCATGGGACCCCCAGGGCCCTTGGGGGATGCGGTGGGTGAAGGGAGGAGCAGGGAGCAGCCAGCCCTCCCCTGCACTGCGATCGGGGCCAGCCCCCCCGGGGACCCTGGCTGAAGGCGGGACAGTGTGGGGACCTGGGGACCTGCCATGGTTTCTCCAGCTTCTCCTGACACACTTCTGCTCCATCTGCTCCCTCCCACCGCAGCGTGTCCCCATCCCACAGCCCCCCAGGACCCCCAGGAATGCTGCTGCAGGTACCAGCACGGCCTGTATTTTTTTTTTGGGGGGGGGGGGGATAAGCAGTTGCTGGGGTGACAGCATCCTCCTGCAACATGGAAACCATGGTTTCCATGGAAACCTTTTTTGCCCCAATTATTTTACCACTGCCACAGCCTTTAATTTGCCTTTAATAGTTATATTTTAGATATTCCCCCCCTCCGCAGCAGGTGGGTGACCCCCGGGCAGCCCCTGGGCCAGGTCCCCAGCAGGGCCCTGGTCCCCATGGAGGGCGGCGGGTTTGGGAAGCAGTTGCCCCGGCAACAGAAACAGGGCGTTTCTGGCAGCGGTGGTCACCATGGGGACGGGGATGCTGACGAAGGCTTGTGAAGCTGAGAAGACAAATTGCCCTCATCATTATCTCTGGGCTTGTCAATCAAACATATTCCCTTATTTACCTCAGCGAAGAGAGAGCCCCGGGAGCACACGGAGAGGGAGGGAGCGAGAGGAGAGCTGCTTGCCCCAAACTCCGCACCGGGGAGGGAGCATTTCCAGCCCCTCGGGATGGCCACCATCACCTGCAATCGCTTCACTGAGGAGTACCAGCTCTTTGAGGAACTGGGCAAGTAAGTTGGAGACGGGGCTGGGATGCTCAGAGTGGGGCTGTGCCCTGGCTGGGAAAGAGACTCAGCAGTGCTGAGAACTCTTGGAGACAGGGGAAAGGAGATGGGCATGGAGACAATGCAGTGTGAATCGGAAAGGGCATTCGGGTGAGGATGGGGGATGCCAGCCCCAGACGTGTTTCTCTGTCCCTCCCCGAGTTCAGGGGCTGATGATGGGTGTCTTGCTGGGGGCTCGGGACACCCTGGAGGTCTTGAGTTGCCTGGGAAGGGCTCGGCCGCCCCTCTTATGGAAAAGCCGCTCCCAAAAAAGAAGGCTGCTGGCTCCCTTGGGAAGTTTTCCAGCCGGGAGGAGGGACAGGACAGCCGAGGAGGGAAGCCAAAGCAGTGGGCACCCTTCGCATTTCTTTAGGGAATTTATCTGTATGGGTTCACTGGGGTTTGACTAGACCTGCAGGAGACCCAGTCTTCCTGGCAGCCCCCAGAGAATCCCGGTGCCTTTTGGACAGATCCAGGATATTCCCCACCCCTGTCCCCCCCTGTCCCAGTGCAGGTGAGCCACAGCCCTGCCTGACCCTGCTTCCCTGCTGGGGAGGTCTCAGCTCCTCCGGTCCAGGTGTCATCGCGTGTGCCTGGAGCANTGTGGTGCGTGTTTGGAGAAGAGTGGGGTTTTTTTTTTTTTTTTTTTTTTTTTTTTTTTTTTTGGTGTGTGTGTGTGCAAACAGAACTGCCTGTGCACAGCGAGGGGATCCTGCGGGGAGCACTGAGCACCTCGGGGTGGAGCGGGGGATGCCAGGTTCCCCGGGTGGAGGGATGCTCCTGTCCCGCCCAGCGTGTGGCTATAAAACAGGCACAGGAGTGAGCAGGCGTGTGCCTCTGTTTTGGTTTCTGTGCCTTTTTTGGAGCTGGTGTGTAAATCTGGGGCATGTGGCCACCATCCCCTCAGAGCAGCTGACAGCGTGGTGGTGGGCTCAGGGTGCCTGTACTCCAGAGGGGAAGCTTTGTCAATCCATGGGCACAGGGATGCTCCAAGCCCGCAGTCCTGCATCACCTGGGCGCAAAGCAGCCTTAAGTGTGTGCCCACATGCCCATGAGCATGTGAAATGGGGGCGAGGGAGAAGGGAGAGGGCAGAGATGGGGAAATGGAGAGGCCGAGACAGGAGGACTTTGTGCTGGGCTGGATGCTGTTCATGTTCCCCAGCCAAACCGTGGCACAAGGGTGCTTCTACAAAGTGCAGCTCTGTGGAGGCAAGTGGATGCCACTGTCCTGGGACACTCATGTCCATCCCCCCGGCATCAGGGTTATGGAGAGGGGCTGGTGGAGAGCAGGGGATTGGGTTATGGAGTGGGTCCCTGTGGCAGGGACAGCTGCAGCTGGCACTGCAGGTAGGGGGACGGGCACCCACTGGGGAGCTGGTGGCAAGGTGGGATGTGGGACCTGCTTTTTCCAGACTTTTCTTGGGTTTTCATGGCTCTAAGGCTTGGTGGTGGTGGCAGGGGATGGGAAGGTGAGGCAGTGGCTGCTGGTGCCTGTGGTGAGGCTGTGGGGCTCTGGCTGGGCAGAGGTAGCTGTGGGGATGTGGAGGGGAGTTTGCAGACCAGGAGTGATGGGGGAGGACCAGGAGAGCTCCTGAAGGTATCTGGGCTCTGATGCTTTGCTGGGTGGGTGCTGAGCAGAGGGTTGAGCAGCCAGGCTCAGCGGCTGCTGCGTTGCCCGGCACTGTGGTGTAAAACCACCTGGACATATGCATTTTAACAGAAATAAAGGAGCAAACTGGCGCAGCGGCTCACCAGGCCCTGAGAGCATCGCACCCAACCACCCCAGTTCTGGGGTGATGCAGGGGCAGCATCCCCAGCTCGGTGCATCCCACAGTTTTGTTGTCCACTCAAGAAGGCAGGTGCAAATGCAGCACTGAGGTGTTCCCAAGTTAGGGGCTTCATTGGGCTAGCTGAGGTGCTGTGGGGCTGGTTGGGGATTTTCCACTGGGATGGTTTCCAGCACATCCTGGCACATTCAAAAATCAGCGGTTTCCCATGGGGAAATTTCCGCTTCATGGGCTTAGAGAGGGAAATCAGGACGAAGTGCCGCACCTCTGCTCTGCTGCGGCAGCTGCTCGCGGTGGGAAGTGCTGTTCCTCCTCCGGAGAGATGCTCCCGGTGCCAGTCGGGATAGGGGTGTCCTGGCAGGGGTGGGCAGAACGGCGCTCCCCGCACCAGACCCTCGTAGGGACCAGCGTCCTGCAAAGACTCAGAGCAGAAAGGGTCCATCTTGAGTTTTCTGTCCCCAAGGGACTGGGGCGGGCCGTTGTGGGCGACACGGTGTGTCCCCAGCCTGGCTGGCAGAAGGGCACGTCTGGGTGCCAGGCTGCTGCACCCACCCAGTTTCTCTGGATTTCCTCGGCTGTCGCCCATCATCCTGGCACCCCGGGCAGTTGGGGGTTTGAGATGCCCCGCACCTAATGGTGGCACCACGGTGGGGCTTTGGGGGCAGGCAGAGATGGGGAGGGAGATCTGTAGAGTCTGTCCAGCAAGGCACAAGCCCTTGGCACATCTCTGCACCTCCCAAGCATGGGAGGACATCTGTCCCGAGCGGGGGACACGGAGCTGGGGAAAACCCACTCCTGCGGCAGCCCCCGCAAAACTGAGCGAGTGAAGGGCTGCTCCGATCCCCCACGCTTGCAGGAGGGAATCAGGCAGAGGGCGGGGGGCAGCAGGGGGGGACGGGGAGAGGATCCTGCCCACGGACCCCCGGAGTAGGACAAACATGAAGTGCAGCTCCATCGGCGCCTCCAAATCCGCCCCCGCAGCAGGTTCAGGGAGAGGCTGGAGACAATTACCGCGCCGAGCCGTAGGATCAGCCCCTCCGCTCCCGGAGCTGCAGGAGAGGGGGCTTATTAAAAGGAAAAAAAATGGAGGAACAAAAAATCCCCAGCCCACACTCTTCTCTCTAGAAAGGAGATAAAATGCCTCGGAGGAGGAGGAGGTGTTGAAGAGAGGGAGGGCGGCAGCAGCACAGCCGGGCGCTGGCAGGGAAGGTGTGAAAAAAGGAGAAGCGGAGCATCCTGGTGGCAGAGCCACTGCTTGAGCTGGTGGGGGAGGCCGTGGGGACAAGGCATGGGGTCATAACTGGCCTGGGGACCAAGGGACAGAGGCTGCAGGGCTGGGGCTCAGCTGTGCCAGGTCTCGGGGTTGCAGGGACAGGGCTGGTGCTGGGCTGTGGGTCCAGCATCACCCTGTGCTGGCAGCCAGCCAGGGGAAAAGGACACGGTCTGTACCCATGGCCATGCAGGTGATGTACCCATCCCCTGTCTCATCCAAGCCAGGCAGAGATGGGGGTCCTCAGCTGCCGCCTTATTAAAAGGGATCCCTATCCAAAGACCCAGTGCCCCAGGAGGGAAGGGAAATGCTGCTGCCCATGGCCAGGGAACAGGACATGATTCCTTCCTTCCAGAGGGGTTTCTTGCACCACAGTGGGGCTGAGCTCCCTGCGTGGCACCCCCAGCACTGCCTGCAGTGCCCTGCAAGACCATGGTGTGGAAGGGGATGCCGCCTTTGCCGGGAAGATGCTGGAATCAGATGGAGCAAAGGGGGGCTTTTTTCCCCTATGCTGGAGAGATTCTACATGGGACTGAGTAGCAAGGGAGCAGCCTGGCACAGGGTGAAGAGCCTGGCCGGGAGTCAAATACTCAGTGTGAAATGTTCCCGGCCAATGCAGACCCACTGAAGGACCTGACTGGAACAAGGATGGGGGTACAGTAACCGTGCAATATTCCTGGGTATCCTGCACCTGCATCCAGTGTTCCATGTTCCCCCCACCCTCCGGGCACACAGGGACTTTCTTATGCATTACAGACCACAAATAGACATCTGGTTTCTGTTAGGAAGCTCTGGAGGAGCCAAAAATCCAGGAATGCAGCTGGGGATGTGAAACAGCCGCTGCATCCCACTTCCCATGGCTCCCCATTTCTCACCATTCAGTTCAAATAAATAGATGAGCAAGTGGCTGTGGACACTGGGACTCGGAGTGACCATCAGTCCCCAGCCTCCAGTAGGTCTGGGAAGCCTACAACCCTCCAGTCTCATGCTGGGTTCTGCAGGGAAACCCTGAGCTGGGGTGAAATCCCTGCTTGCTGCACTCTGCTGCAGACTGTCCTGCCACTGCAGAAACATCACATATGTCTTTAGGAAAAAAAAAAACAGAGAAGATGAGTTTCAGGGATCCACAGGAGCCCACAAACCCTATACAGTGTGGGGTTCCCAGCAGGATGAAGAGAGCAGCACCACAGGACTGATGACAGCTCCGGTCTCCCTACTCATGGCAAGCTGGATGTGAAGCATTTCGCCCACCCTTTCCAGTTAATTCCTCACCAGGATTCAGGGATATTAACAGCTCAGCTCTTTCAGCAGCCAGGATTAAATGGCAGGATGGGGAAGCTGGGAAGCACCAGGATGTTTTCCCCCAACTCCTGCCTGGCACGTGCCGTGAGCGATGCTCTGCATGGCAGCACTGGACGTGTGGGCTGCCAGCACTGCTGGGGCTCCATCCCCATCCCTGCACACCCGCTGCTTGCCTGCTCTCCTAAAAATCACATTCAAACCCAAATTGCCCGTCTCCACCCGCCCCCGCCGCTAAAATCAATTATCCACCGCTCTCGCCAGCCTGCGGCCTTTTATTCCTCGGCAGGGAGCTGGAGTGGGGTGAAGAGGAGTGGGGGGAAGGTGGGGCAGGAGGTGGGATTGCTTTTGATAGTTGTTATTTTAGCGATTGGAGAGGTTTGGCAGGAAAGGGAACCTGGCATAAAGGTTGTGCTCAGCAAGGCTGGAGCGTGCATGTGTGCGTGTGTGTGTGATTGCAGTGCTGCAGTTCCCAGCATTGTGCCGGCACTGACAGTGCCACGAGCTGGCACAACTTGGGGTATGGGGTACAGGGGCAGATGGGAGTCTTTGGAGTGTCCCAACCACTTGTGCTCGCTTGCCTGCCAGACCCCAGGAGAGCTTTGCATGTTGGCTCATGCGTGTGCAAGGTCCACAGCATCCATTCCTGTCCAGCTCCCCTCCATCCTTGCAGGGTCCTCTGCGCTGTCCCTGCCTGGGTGACAGTTTTGCAGTGGGGGAGCCCTGGCACTGGTCACAGCTGCCAAGTCCTGCTGTGATTGGAAGGTCTAGAACAGGCAGAGCCACACAGACTGAAGTGGCTGAGAGCTGCGTGGCAGCTGCAGCCATCGCGGTGTCCCTCGGGAGCCTGTGTCCCTGGTAAATCACTGCCCCTTCCCTCCTGGCAACAGGTAGGGCAGAGCCAGGAGGAAGATGAGGAAAAGTGCACGATGCCTGGGGTGTTCCAGAGGAGCATGGAGGGGACAAACCCACATTCATCCCTAGGTCTGCAGGCTCCTTCTCCCATCATTCCTCAAGGACAGTGGTGCTGGGAAGCTGGCTGAGATTCCTCCATGTTTTCCCCAAGTCCCTGCCCCAGTCAGCACCTATCCCCATTCCCATCCTTGTCCCCATGCTTCTGGCTGCCCCTCGCCCCACAGCCACATCAGGGCTGAGCTATGCCCATGCCAAGCCCTTCACCTCTGGCTTCTTCTGTTCCCAGAGGCGCTTTCTCCATTGTCCGGAGATGCGTGAAGGTGTTGGCAGGTCAAGAGTATGCGGCCAAGATCATCAATACCAAGAAGCTCTCTGCTCGAGGTAAGTACTGAGGGTGTTTTGGGGGATGCCAGAGGTGAACAGGGCTCATGGAGTGGGGAATTTGTCCCCTCTGCACGGTGCTGCAGCGATGTCTTTGATGTGCATTGAGGTGGGGGGTGTTTGATGTGCGATGGGTAACCCCTCGTCCCACCCTGTCCCCACTGCGGTACATGCTGAGCTCCTTGATGGATGGGGTGAACATCCAGAGGAGGTGTTTTGGTGCCTGCTCACCACATCCTATCTGATCACAGAGATGCATCCGCAGCCTGGCTGTGCCAAGGCTCAAGGGGACTCCCAGGCCCCAATCTGCCTGAGGAGCCTTAGGAACACATTTCTGTCCCTGACCCACCACCACCCTGCACACTACGGTGCAGCAAAATGATGGTTACAGCCTTGCAACAAGTCAGAGCATTGCCAGCTTTGGGCGCAGTGTAGCACAGTTATTTTGGGAGCATCAACTTCTGAGAGGATCCCCCTGACCCCCCATCCCTGCTCTGGGGTCTGTAAGTTTTCTTACTCACATACCTGCATCAATTAAATGGGAACATCTCTTCAAGTGGGGATTTGACTTCATTTCTACCTGGAGATGGGCCCTCACTGCCGTCTGGTGAATCACTTTGGTGGAGCAGGTTGGCTGTTTGCTGCTGGAGGAGGCACTGGTGGGTCTGTCCTGGTGGACATCTGCTCCTCGGAGTGAGGCTGAGCTGAGCCAGCACAGAAATCATCAGCCAGCCCTTTTCCCAGGCCAGGGCCCCCTCTGCCCCCAGGCACCCGGCAGAGGAGCTGTGATGAGGAGGACTGAAAGGATGAGGCAGCAGATGCTGTGTCCCCGCTCCGGCTCCTCCCTGGCTGTTGGGAGTGCAGGATGGGTGCTGGGAGGAAGCACCCTGCCAGGACGGCTTAATTAACCTCCCTCAGTGTCTCTTCCAATTCCACTGCTGACCTCCAAAGGCAAAACTGAAATGCAGAAAAGAGTGACAAGCTCCTTTCTGACCTGGAATTAAACCAGTATGTTGCAGTCTCCCTCCCACAGTGCTGCCGAAGTGGCATGGCACCAGCACTGAGCCCCTCCAGCTCCTCCAGCACTGACCCCTGCCCCTCTTCAGGGATGCAGACCATTCTCTTCCTCCAAAGCCAAAGGCTGGGCTCCGGGCAGGGTGTGCAGTGCTGGGCTCAGCCCTTGGCTCCTGCCCGTGTACCCCAGCTGGCAAACGCCTCCCAGCTTTCAGGGCTGCCTGGAGCAGCAGATTGAGCCACCCTCCCTTTGCTCCCTCCCACCTCCGCTTGCCTCCTCCGGCAGTTTGCCCCTCTCCATCCTCTCCTGGGGTTTGTGCTGTCCCTGCAGTGCCTGGCAGTCCCCTGGAGAGGCTTCGCTGGGGTTATTTTTCCAGCTCTACCTGCTGGAATCACCAGCAACTTTGGCTAATGATCTGGACATTTCTGCAGTGCTGGCAGGGAGGATGGCACTTCCCTAGACACAAAGGGCAGGAAGGAGAGAAGTGGGGAGAAGGTGAGGGAAACTGCAAAACATCCCCAGCCATGGTCTGTTTCTTCAGACATCCTCCTGCCTGCCAACACAGAGGGGCCAGCAGGAGAGAAGGTGCAGGTTTTGGAGGAAAAATGGGGTTTGGGTGTGTGCAGGAGCTGGGTTTGTGGGGTAGGGGAGGCTGTAACTCACCTCCCCAGAGAAGTGCTTGCCCCACTGGTCACACTGTCCCTCCATCCCATCCCTGTCATCCACACCACAATGGACTTTAGTTGTGAGAAGCAACAGCCTGAACTCCAACCTCTCCCTGTCACCGTGTCCCACCCCAGGAAGGTTGTCACCCATCAAGGGAAACACTGAGGGGAGCTGAATGAGGCAACCAAGATTAACTCAGCCTTCAGCTCACAGAGTCCAGCACAGGCTGCAAAACTCCCCCCAAGCTCCGGGGTGCCTCTCAGACAGGATGCTGAGCCCCGGGGAAGGCTCCAGCCCTGCAGAGAAGGGGCTGCATCACTTTCACATCTCAGCGGTCGCAGACACCCAGGTTTAGTTTGATGCAGAGTGAGACTTCGGGGTGTGAACCTGCAAGGTAGCAGTGATAGCACTGAGAGACAACAGCCCTAATTATATCCTCGCTTGTCCTGGCTGCTGAGTTCCTGCACGAAATGCCTCCAGTCAGACACCTCCGTGCAGGGTAGCTGGGTCAGGTGTGAGCAGGGAAAGAAGTGGAGAGGAAGAAACAAAATGATTTGCAGATTCATTCTGAGCTGTCCCAGGGCGGAGGATTTTTTGGCTCAGCTCAATTTTCTTTGCCCAGAGCTCTGTTGTCTCACATCCCCAAGCCTGCGGAAAGCTGGGGAGTGGGACCTGCGCTTCCTGTTTGGAGACAGGCACCAGTTCCAAGACAGGGTTCTGCAAAGTAGGAGAGCAAAGCCCTGGAGTGGAATGGCTGATGATGGCAAGGGACTGAAGCCATAGCCTCGTTTCATCCTGACACCTCTCGCTGGTTGACTCTGTCTTCAATTGCTCAAATTGTACCATGCAGGGCCAGAAATGTCCTGGCTGATTGCCTGGATGAATAGGAGAAAAGGGAACAGTGCTGCCAGCAGGGATAACCCAGACAAATCCAGGGTATTTGGGAGGTGATCAGAGATTATTCAGCAAAGAGAAGGGAGAGGAGAGTGCAAGGGATCATTCTAAACCCAAGATTGCCCATGGTATCAGTGTCTGGGGGCTTAGCCAGGGACTGCATTCATGCTGGGATGCTTCCCATCATGCCCTGATGCTGAGCTTCTCCCCAGATCTGTAACTCTTTAGCAAAAAAAAAAAAAAAAAGGGGCACTGACCCCCCATGTTTCCTGTGCCAACAGCTCCTCTGAGAGCCCAACAGAAGCTGAGAGCAGTTGATTCCCTTCCTCAGATCCTAATCTAGGGCTGTTGCCTCTTTCAGATCACCAGAAGCTGGAACGAGAAGCCCGGATCTGCCGTCTCCTGAAGCACCCCAACATTGGTAAGTGCACCCACACCCCCCATTTCTGGTGCTCTGTGCCTGGCTCCGCTGCCCACCTGCCCTCCCACGTCCCAGCCAGGGCTAGGGGGTCTCCTTCCATAATCCAGCCCTGTCTGCAGCAGCGTGCCCTGTTTGTCCCAGAGGTTGAGAAGGGCTCGGTGTCGTCCTGCCCGGTTGATCTGCAGAGCCTTCCTTGTGGGAAGCATCATCTTCAAACGGGGTCATGGGAAGAAAGGCACCCACTGGGCATAGGGGGACTGAAGTAGGTCCTGACTAACCCACTTGGCCATCGCTCCCTCAGGGAGAAGCGGAGCCCCAGGAGGCTGCAAGAGGCTATTTTTACTGCTCTCCCCCCGCTCGGGTGCCGTATTCCTCTGCATGCTCCAAAAAGCGGCTGCAGCTCGGAGCAGCAGCAGCAGCAGCGCGGGGCGTGTAGGAGGAGCGATGGCGGGGGGAAGCGAAGACTTTCCCACCGACCGTCCATCTGAAAGTAGCCTCCTTCGGAAAAGCTGTTTCAGGAAAACTCCCGAGCCCCTGCAAAAGACAAAAATAGGCCAGAAGGAGAGAGAGAGGAGAGGCAAAAAAACTGCAGTAGAAAAAAATAAAAATGCCAAACTCCATGCCGAAAGTGATGCCGATGCAGGCTCTTGATCCCTGTGGATGGTCTGGATGAACCCCCTCTTCCCTCTGCTGCACCCCAGGATGTACCAACCCCAGTGAGATTCTGCAGCTTTTGGGAAAGCATTTGGAGGTTTCTGCAGCCCTCTCAACCCACAGTCAGGAGCTGGGAGGGTTCCCCTGCGGCTGAGCTCCTCCCTGGCCCCCTCACTGCTCTGGTGACCTGGATCCATCCTTCCCCAGGAGCTGCTGCAGCAGATCCAGGGAGCTAGATCCAGGGCCACTGGGACGAGCCATGTGGCTCCTGTCCCATAAATATTTCAGTTCCAAAAAAGACTGTCAGCTTCCATCTGTCTCGGGCACACAGCTGCGTGGCAGGACTCCCCTGCATTGCTGGGGTGCCGGACTCTGCAGGATTCCTCAGCCTCTGCTCCAGCAGGACCAGGAGATGCCCTGCAGGGGTCCTTCCAGGATGTCCAGCCTCCCCTTTGCACCAAAATACATGCGGGGATTGCATTCCTGAAGGAAACGCCCTGCAAAGTGTGTGAATAGGAAGAAATACTAAACCCAGAAGAACTCACTGCATCAGACCTGCAGGATGGTAGCTGCAGGTCCCCCAGGTTCCCAGGTTTCCCAGGCTCCCCAGGTTCCCAGCTTCACCACAGCTCTTTCCTACTGCTGTCTTCCACCCTTCCCTCTCCATCACCTGCCCGTGGGGCTGGTGAGGTCTCCGAGGACTGAAACACCTCACCTGTCCCTGTCCTTGTCCCCCATCCCTACACTACCCCTCCCTGTTTGGCTGTGACCCGGCAGGTTCAGCGCTACAAAGGCTGGAAGGGGTTAACAGCATGAGATGCTAACACAAGCCCAATCTGCTGCTATTTATACCCAGGAGGCTCTTCTCCACCCCCCACCCCACACCCTCTTTCCTTTCACCCCCCTCCACTGCTCCTGCTGCCTGGAAACTTGGGCTTGCATCTTCCTTTCCGTGCAGCAAAGGCAGCTCGGTACCCACACAGGAGCTGGAGTGAGCGGTGCCACTGCAGAGCAGCCTGGTGTGAGGAAGAGGAGGCACTGCTGCTGGATGAAGCAAAACAGCTCTGTCCAGCCCTCCCTGGGAGAAGCACCCCAGCTGCCGAGGGGCTTTGCTGTCCTCTTACTTGTTCCCTGCAGCGAGGTGGGGTTCTTCCATTTCCTGTGGAAATGCCGCGCTGCAGTTCCTGGAGGAACTGGCCTGTGCTCTGTGCTGTGCCTGCTGGACAGGCTTGCATGGAAGGCCATGCATGGGCAGTCAAGGGCAGGCCCAGGTCCCCAGAACCCCAGAGTGCATCCTCAGCACCGTGTGATATATTAGGGAGAGCTGTGTTTCCATTCCAGGAAGTCTTGCTTTATTGGGAAAACTTTGAACTCCAGGTACTTGTCCTCTGACTCTCATTCCTGAAGCTGTGTCCTGCTCCTGCCTTGGCTCTCAGCTCTGAGCTGGAGTTATTTGGCCAGTGTGGCTCTCTCTGACTATGGCCAGTAACAGATACTTGTAGGATCAGGCTATATTTAGAGCAGCTGCTCCCTCTTATACTTTCTTGGCTCCTGGCAGCCACAGGCTTTGGGACTTCCCCAAGCAGGGAACGCATCCAGACCATATGCTTATGGTTACACTGGCCCTATCTGCACCGAACCCACCTAATCCCCCTGAGAATACTTTGGCTTCTGTGGGATCCCGGGAGTGATACCCCTAAATCCCTCCAGGTGAGATGAAACGGGAGGAAATACGTTTCTTCCAGCAGAGGAAGGCAGAAAAGCTGGGATTGTATGTTGGAGAAAAATGGAGCAGACACAGATGTGGGAGTACAGGGGATGTCTGCAGAGGCCAGCAGTGGGGAAAGATAACTGGGAAATAAGCAAGTTGTGTCAGTAGTCAAGACCATGAGAGAGATAGAGAGCAAAGATGCTGCCCAGCTCATCAGACCTCGTTTGCCCTGGCCAGGTGAGGTGACGCTGCTAGCAACGCACTTTTGGCAGCCGCTGGATTTGCCCACAGAGCTTGGAGACAGGAGAAGGACCAGCAAAGTGGTATCTGCTGGCCTGGCAGATAAGAGCAGCACAGTGCAGTGTCTGTGCTCAGTGCTGGGTTTGTTATCTCCCCTGGATCAGACTGAGTCTGGAGGATGTTTCCATATAGGGCTGAGCTGATTTAGATGCAGTAAAAGAGGCGAGGAGTAAAAATTCCCACAAAATCTCTCACCTGAATGTTTATTTTTTCCTCTCTGATTCCCAACATTCTCAAATTTGTTCAAAGTTGTATCAGGCTGAAACCAGGTGTGAGAGAGGAAGCATTGAATATTCATAGTCTCAAGGGAAGAAAACAAAATATGAGGTGGGAGACAGAGGATGCTGGGCAAGTCTCTGTTTATCCATCCTACCTGTTTCTGTGCCTGTCCCCTTGCTGCACGCCTGCCTGCTATGTGTGAGCAGGGATCTGAGCCTGAATAACCATCATGCAGCTGCAGGGTGACAGGTTTATACCTGGCTGTACCTGCTGAGGGTTGTGCCCAAGAGAAGAGGGTGCCAGGAGGTCGGAAATTCATCCCGTGGAGATTCCCAAGGAGAAAAGTAAGGTCATGAGCAGAAAATAAAAAAAGCCCTGTGGGTGCCAGAGTTGTCAGCCCAGCACCCTGCTGAGCTCTCCCTCTGCCCGGGCACCTCTCCTGATGGGACTGGGGACACCCATGCCTGCAGCCTGCCCGGTGCCCAAGATAGCCCAGCAGCTGCCTGGAACCTCGGCCAGGCGCAGCCCTGGGCAGTCCCCGATTTGGATGTGACCTTTGAGCCTTGCACGACTGCCCTAGGCTGGGGCCATGGCTGGGGTCCTCTGCTGAGCAGGGTCTCCCACCAGCCAGCAGCAACAGCAAGAGGAATAGCCCGGCTGTCCCCTTCCCCAGCTCCTGCTTGTGGCCAAAGGGGAGCAAAGGCATTCCCAGGGAGCGGGGTGGGAGCCGGGTGTACCCCATAACCCTTCTGTCTCTGCTGCAGTGAGGCTCCACGACAGCATCTCTGAAGAGGGCCACCACTACCTGATATTTGACCTGTGAGTAATGGTTCACTGCATCCCCTAACCCACGGGCAGCTCTGTGCTTCCCCAGGGTGACACAACCTCCACGTCACCTGAGCCCTTCCCACAGGCTGGGTTTGAACCAAACTTGGGTCCCTCAAGCTGGGCAGAGGGCAGGTCCCTGTGTGCACGCCCAGTTCTCCCCCCGTGCATGGTGCAGTGACATTTTTGGGGGGCTTGCCAGGGCGGAGTGTGCTGTCAATCAATCCAGCTCCCCCTATTTTCTTGCAGGGTCACTGGTGGGGAACTGTTTGAGGACATTGTGGCCAGGGAGTACTACAGCGAAGCGGATGCCAGGTGAGCTGGGCCATGGAGAGGACAGCAGTTTTCCCCTTCTCCCACAAGCTGCACTCTCCCAGGGTCCTACATGACTGTCTTTCTGCAGCACCAGCTCATTCTGTGCTGGGAGGTGTTTTACAGCCACTCTGCAACACATACTCATAGACCAGAACTGTGGTGCAAAAAAAAGAAAAACAACAAAAAAAAAACCCAACCCAAAAAAAACCCACCCAAAATGCTCTTTCTATCTCACTCCTGTGCCAAGAAGTGCATGTGCTGCCACAGGACTGGTTTCAACTTTGAATCAGATGGCTCCCAGCCATTGCCCACAGCATCCTCATTCCTCAGGGTGTTGGGATAGCCAGCATCTGACCTCACTGTGAATGAACTGGGTGTTGGGGGCTGCCTGGTCCGGGGGCAGCAGGACTGCCTGGTCTGGGGGTACCAGGGCTCCCCAGGCTGGCAGGGAGGAAACCCAGCACCAGCCTGGTGCCCAGCCAGGGCCATGATAGCATGGACACCCTGCGGATGTCACTCCTTCCCCTTGGAGCTACATTCCAGCCATCTGCAAGTATTTCTCTGGCATTTACCACTTGAAAGAACCGAGGAGGAGCAGTCAAGACAGGCTGTGCTGGAGCTCTGCTCCCTCCCACATTTCTGCTGGCACTTTCCAGGTACCCTGCTGCAGTGCCATTTCAACCACCCCTTTGGTACCTGCAGCTTGTCCAGGGGACAGTATTAGTCTCATTCTTTCGAGGGGACATGATCTGGCCCTCTCCAATCTCCAGATATCACTGTGCCTTTTGGCTTTGCCCCCAGGCTAAGCACAGCCTGTTTGTATGTCCAAGGGAGTGGTAAACTCTACACTACCTCTCTGCATGGAAATATCCTTTATTTCTAGGCAGAAAACAATCTCATTTAATGGGTTGCCTGCACTGAATCCACTTACAGACCATCCACTTATTAGTGTCATACAAATAAAATAAAATACATGTAAATAAAGACCTTCTGCCTTGCACACAAGCTGTTTTGGAGCAGAAGCAATCAGCGCCTCTGTCTTTTTCCCTTCCTGTCTCACACACACAGCAGAGCTGGAATGTAATGAACTAGATATAAAGCAAGCAGACGCAGCAAGAGCCACCTGCATTAGAGGAGAGCAGGGAAATGGGTTGGGAGCAAAGGTTGCACAGAGCACATCTGCTCTGCCTGGGTTTGGAGACCAAATCTTTGCTGGCATTGTGGTTCCACTGTTGATCTCCAGCTCCCTGCCTCCAGTGTTGCTCCTGTGGAGTCCTCACAGGCTCAACTGTATTCCCCAAGTTCCTGCTCATCATTACTGGGTGTCCAGTAGCTCTGGTGGGGTCTTACTGGGTTAGAACTGCTCCCCACAGGAGTGTGAGTTTTGGTGGAAGGGGATGCTGAGCCATGCTCTAGGGCTGCTGGTGGGAAGTGTGATGGGGAGAGGGGGAGAAGGGTGAAATGCAGCAGAATAGAAATGTCTGACAAAACTCTGCCTCACGGGCCACTTATGTGAGCTTTCTCCTCTCTCCTACAGCCACTGCATCCAGCAGATCCTGGAGGCCGTCCTGCACTGCCACCAGATGGGGGTGGTTCACCGGGATCTGAAGGTAGGAGCTGCAGGGGGAGTGCCTGTGGGAGGACTGGGGACCCCATCTGTGATGCTAAACACTATGGAACAATGCCCAGAGTCTTTCAGGGCTGCTGAAACAGCAGGGAGGAACATGCGTTGGGCTGCAGGAAACCCAAAGAGCAAAGACCAGATCTGGAGTGAAATGACAAAAGGGAGATGGGGTTGGGAGGTCCTTGCAGTCCATGGTCCCCTAAAGATCCAGGGACACCAGGACACAGAGCAGGACAAAGCACTCAGGGAGCACATCCAGAGCTATGCTGGGAAGCTCCCACTGCCAATAGCAGCGCCCCTGGGGGTTTTATCTCCTCTCCAACCCCCATCTCCTTCTGCAGCCCGAGAACCTGCTGTTGGCATCCAAGCTGAAGGGTGCTGCCGTCAAGTTGGCTGACTTTGGCCTTGCCATCGAGGTGGAGGGGGACCAGCAAGCGTGGTTTGGTGAGTAGGACTGGCCTGGAGTGGGGTATCCTCCAGCCCTCCTTGGCATGTTAGTCCAGGGGGGCTCCAGAACTCTGAGCCCCCAGTTATGGAAGAGTCCCAGCAGCACCAGCCCAGGAGGCACAGTGAATGAAGAGGTTGATGTGGAGCAAACAGCTCCACAGGGACTCTGTGAGTCACCGAGGTCTCCTGGTGAGATGGACAAGTTGGCAATAGGGGCAGACCAGTGGGAGGAAAGCCTTTTCCAGGTGCTGGAAATGCACATCAGAGCCCTCCAGCCTTATGCACCATCTGGGGTTTGGCAGTGGCAGAAAGACACGGTTTGTTCTGCCCTTGGGAGTCAGAGAGGTTTCTGGAAGGAGGGTTCCTGTCCCACCGGGTTGGGATGTGCCAGGACTCTTGGCTCTCGCTGTGCCTGGCCGGGGACCAGTCCCTGCTGGTGAGCTGTACGGGGACAAGGATGCCTGATGGAGGGTGTGACAGGCTGTCTGTCCCAGGTTTCGCTGGCACCCCGGGATACCTCTCCCCTGAGGTGCTCCGGAAGGACCCCTATGGCAAAGCCGTGGATCTGTGGGCTTGTGGTAAGTCAGACCGGGGCTGGAATGCCGGGAACGGGCTGGGCTGGGCTGGGATGGGTGGGATGAGGCAGGCTGTTCATCCTGCATGTTCCAAGTTGCGGTTGCCAGTCACATCTCAGGGAGGTCAGTGTGCAGGATTTACCCAAGAGGTGGCACACTGCCTTGGGCTGTATCCAGAGCAACACACTCTCTCCCAGTCCAGTGTCACCCTTCTCTGAAGGATCTGCCCCCTTGCTATGTACCCAAAGCTCCCAGGCCGGGGAGCTGCTGCCTCTTTTCCCCACAGCGCTGGTGGAGCCAGGCAATGCCTCCGTGCAGGTGCAGCCATAGGGCAGCCTTTTTCCACCCACAACGGGTAAGAGGCATCACCCACCCCTGCCAGGGCACCCACTTTAGGCTCTGCATGGTGGCTGCCAGAGCCCTGAACCTCCCCAGGTGCTGAGCACATAAACATACAGCTGGGCCCACCAACAAGCCTTTTGTTCTTTAAACAGTGAGCAAATCTTCATGTTTCCTAATTTCTGTTTCTCTGCTTGAGTTTGACCAGTCCCCAGGCTGTGTGTGCTCCTGCCTTCAGCAATGAATTCTCTCCCACTGATCCCATCTTCTCTCCTGGGCAGGTGTCATCCTTTACATCCTGCTGGTTGGGTACCCACCCTTTTGGGATGAAGATCAACACCGACTCTACCAGCAGATCAAGGCTGGGGCTTACGATGTGAGTGAGTTTGTCATGCTGCCCCCTTTCATAGTCTCTCTCCTGCTGTCCCTGCCTTGCAGCCTGCTGCTCTAGAAGAGCAACCAGAAAAATTCAGACAGATGGGAACAAGGTTCTTTCCTCTGCCCTGGTGGCCGAGTGTTGGCCACGTTGTCATGCCCAGGTGTACACATTGGCATGTTTCAGGGCCACTTTGTGGAAGAGATAGGTCTTGTCCTGAGCCTTACAACTTTCTTCTTCCACTCCTGCTCTTCAGTTTTCTACCTGGCAGCTCTTCTCAGTTGCTGCCATCTCTCCAAACTGTCCAAAGTTTCAGGAGAACCATCCCAAGTGCAAAGGGGCTCTCCCATCCCTCACCCTGGTCCCTTTGCTTTGGCAGTTCCCCTCCCCTGAGTGGGACACAGTCACTCCTGAAGCGAAAGATCTCATCAACAAGATGTTGACCATAAACCCATCCAAGCGCATTACGGCAGCGGAGGCTTTGAAGCACCCCTGGATATCGGTGAGTTGGGGCCGAAGGTAGAGAGATGTGGGGATTCACAAGGGGGGAACATCTCATTGGGGATCACATGTTATCAAACATGCTGCCAGCTCTCTTCTCCATCCTGGGAAGATGGTTTCCTGGCACAGTTCCCCGCAGTGCTCTCACAGCAGCATTTCCCCTGAGGTTTTACAGCAGAGAAAAGCTTGGGAATGCAAACAGCATGTTCCTGGGGGACACACATGCTCCCAGCGCTGGTGGGGATAGGCTCATTTCTTGGTGTCACACTGTGCTGGGGGGCCTTTCTTCAGAGGCAATGGGAGTAGGCTCGTGTTTATCCATCCATCCATCCATCCATCCATCCATCCATCCATCCATCCATCCACCCCAGCAGCAATCCCTCCACCCTTTGCTGCATCCCGCTGTTTCAGATGCTGGTTCTTGCTCTGAATCAGATCCTAAGGGCAGGAGGAATCCGTGGGTTTAACCACATATGTGCAAACCCTGAGCACATTACTATACATGGCTGGTCAGTCAAGGGGTTAACTCAGGGGCAGCCAGGTTCTCTGCGCACCCCCGCTACCAGAGCAGATCCTGCTGACTCCAGAGCTTCGATCTCCCACTGCCCATTAAACTTTTATCTGCTGGTGCTGCTGCAGGCAGCTCTGGCCCATGCCGTGGCCATGGGCGATCAGACACGTGGGTGTGCATGTGAGAGTGGGGCTGGGGGAGCCCCTTCCCCCCAGCACTGCTCTGAGCTAGGTTTCTCTCCCCCCAGCACCGTGCCACCGTGGCGTCATGCATGCACAGGCAGGAGACGGTGGACTGTCTGAAGAAGTTCAATGCCCGGAGGAAGCTGAAGGTAACTCTGTCCAAGCTGGCTGCAAAATGCACAATCAGGTCATTGGTGGGCTTGTTCCCTGTGTGGGAAACAACAGGGTGGTGTCTATGGGCAGTGGTGTGGGGGTGACGGGCATTTGGGGACCCCCATTGTGAAGAATGGGAAAGAGACTGAGTGGGGTGGCAGCTTCATCTGGTTGGGGCTCCCGACTGCTGAGAGAAAGCCATGTGAAGGAAAGCACTGAGTCACTCTGGACATTGGGGTGAGGACTTCTCCACTGGAGTCAGTGTTGCGAAAGCTTTCTGGGGCTTGAGACAGGTCTGAGATGCACAGTGAGACCCTATGCCTGATGGCCAAGACACTTGGAAGCCAAGAAAAAAAGTGATCCACAGACAGACAAAAAACTCACCCACCCCAGCAGCCCCACAGCCTTTCCCTTCTCAGATGCTGCCATGTGCCACAGCCTGGACCCCACTGAAACTGCCAACTCCAGCCCGAGCATCTCCCTGAGGCACCTATCTCCTGGGTGCTGCTCAGCCTTAGCCAGCAGCATGGTGCTGGGAATGGGCTCTGGAAATCACAATGGCTCCTGCAGAGCAGGGATAAGGCTGGTCTGTGCCACAGCCGGAGCCATCAGTGCTCCAGGCCTGAATGCGGCGTGGCGCAGAGCAGTACAGCTGCAGGCTACTAACAAGATTATCAAGCAAAGAAACTGGCTATAAACTATTATTACTTTTCAGCTAGACAAGTAATCAAATTAGTTCAGGCATACACTTCAAAATAGTAATCCATTACTGTAAGCAATTAGTCCAAAGTAATCTCATTATACGCTGAGCAACTAGTTAGTAGACTCAGCTGGAAAAGGGGAAGGATTTTTAGGAATGTTTTTTGTGGCGGTGATCTTTGTGTGGCTCCCATGAGCAATCCCTGCCCTGCTGCTCTGAGCTGGCACAGCTTTAATCACAATTAAATCCGGTTCCACTCCTGGTGGGTCCCCTTGCTGCCAGCTGCTGGCCCCAGCCAGTGGGGTTGTGATTCATCTAGGACAGGGTAGTCTGTCCTGTCAGATAACTGAAAAGTGCCCCGCAGAGATTTAATATCCCTTTAATCTTGGAGAGATGGCAGTTTTGGAGAATGCAACCCAATGCCGTGGTGCAGAGGATATGGGGTCAGGGGTCAGATATTGAGAGCTGCTTTTGATGGCAGTAGGAGTGTATCAGTCTGTGGGCCAGTTTCCTTCCTTCCAGGGGCTGGGGGACAGGTGCTGAGCAGACCTTTCCTCCCCCAGGGATGGGGGGAGCAGCAGGGTGCAGGGGGCTGTGTTCCAGCACACTCTTTCCTTCTGCCTTCCTTGTCTTTCAGGGAGCCATCCTCACCACCATGCTGGCCACCAGGAACTTCTCCGGTAGGTGCTGTCTCTGGGACTCATCTCCTTGTCTTACAGGATATGCAGGGCAAATCTGTAGGGTCCCTGGAGAGCTGGCTTTGCCTCATGTGTCACAGGAAGGCTGAAGTTGCAGCCTTGTGACTCCAGGGATGTGTGGCTTTGGGTGCTCCTCCAGAAGAGGTCACCTGGCATCTCCAGGCTGGCTGCAAGCTTGGGATGCAAGAGAAAAGGTGTCTGGTTGAGGTTCAGTGATCCACAATGCTTTAGGATTTTGGGGTTTGTATACACCCAACCATCTGGCTTGAGCTGGGATGGGGATGTTAGTACTGGGGGCAGCCAGAGCTCAAGCAGCTGGTTTTGTGTTCTCCTGGAGATGTTTGTGGCTCAGGGAGAGCATCCCCGGCATCGAGAGTATGGAAAGGCCCCTGGGTGCCACTGCAGGCAGATGGCAGCAGGATCTCTCAGGTCTCTCCCCCATCAGGTGGATGCTAAACCTGCAGGATTCCCCACTATTCCTAAAACCCAACCCACCGAGCATTGCCATGGTGACAGCGCTGAGCATGGCAGCTCAGCCTGTGCACTGCAGAGGTCTCAGTGCAGCCAGAAGCCCCTCTGCTCCAGTGCCCTCCTTGAGAGCTGTTCCCTCTGGGGCACCTCGCTGCAGATGGGATTTCACAGGCGGTTCCCCAGGCATGGAACCAAGTGGAGCCATGTGACTGCAGAGCTCATCCACCTTCTGTGACCTCCAGCCCTCCCCAGTGCTGGGGATGGCCCTGCAGCGGTGCTGCAGGGCTGGGACACACCAGCCAAGCCCTGCATGCTGCTGAGCTGGCGGATGGCAGCTGTTTGGGGTTACTTGGGTGTTTCAGGGTGCTTTGCTGAGGCTCCCCGAGTGTCAGGTGTAGCAGGTGGGCAGGGGTGCCAGGGCAGAGGGCTGTGGCCAGCGCTGGTGTCTGCATTTGTCGTGGGGGGATCGTGCTGACACATTTAGCACTTGTGGTGGGTGCTGGAGGAGTCCAGCAGCTGAGGGATCCAATGTCAGGCCCCACGGCGGGAGAGGCGGACAGGAAGCATCAAAGGGCAGGAAGTCCAAAAGCATCTCTCCTAGTGCTGCCGGTCCCACGCACGGCCCAAGGGCTCACCAGTCTCCCCTGCCCGGGAGCCCGGCAGCCCTGGTGGGTGGCAGGGTCTCGCGTGGCACTGGGCTCCACCGATCCTCGCCTGCTCGGGGGGTTCCGGGCAGTGGGGTGCCTTGTGCAGCTGGGGGGCCTGGGTCAGTGTCGGCAGCGGTGGGTGGGCACTGGGGAAGGCGCCTGCTTTTCATCCTTGTCAAAATGCGGGCTGCAGCTGTCGGGCCGGCGGGCCGGCAGCACATGATCCCGGCAGCATGGGGCTAAAATTAGAGGGCGGCAGGCGGGCAGCCCATTCCTCCACACTGCACCACGTCGGGTCAACAGCACCGCCCGGCCAGAGCCCGCCTGTGCCGGGCAGCCCTGCCGGCCCCTTCCAGCCGCCCCAGGGACTTGGCGTGACGTTAGGACACGGGTTATGCCCCTGGCCAAGAGCCACTGGGGTAGGACAGTACAGTGCTGGCAAGGTCGCCCCTGAGCTCCCACGGCTTGCACCGGGACTTGCTGGAGAGAAGACGAACCCCATCAGCCGGTCCCGGGGGTCCTGCCACCACCGGGGGTCCTGCCGCTCTGGCACCCGGCACCATGCTGCTGATCCTCGCCCTCCTGGTCTTGGTGCCCTGCCTGGCTCTGCTAATCTCCTTCCTCCTCTCTCCAGGAGGAAAAAGTGGTGGCAACAAGAAGAATGACGGCGTGAAGGTAAGCCCACCTCCGGTGCCCTCTGCTGCCTGCCCCTCTGCTGCTGGGGCAGTGCTGGGGGTCTCTGTGCCGTGCCGGTGGTGAGCGTTTCCATGCGCTGCTGGCGGTGGGGGTCTCCGTGCTGTGCCCGTGGTCTCCGTGCTGTGCCCGTGGTCTCCGTGCCACGCCGGCAGTCCCCGCGACACCCTGCACTTTAAAGGGCAGCTGTCGGCTCCGCTGTCCCGGTGTGTCCCCGTGCCACCGGCTGGGCTCCTGCCAGGACGGGCAGTGCACAGGAGGCTTTGCAGCTCAGCGGGCGAGGGGAGCGGGCTGGTGCTGGAGGGTATCCGGGGGAACTCACTGCTGTTTCATTGCCGGCAAAATGCGCTTGTCGCTCGCTACCCCCAGGGAGGGGGAGAGGCAGAGGCTGGAGCAGGACAGGGGACAAGAGGAGGCAGTTTTGCAGCCCAGAACCACGGCTCCAACAGCAGCCGTCTAGCGGGATGGGCGGCCTCATCTCCTGCTTGCTCAGCATGGGGCTCCTGCTGCTGGTGAGACTGGCCCCAGTTCCTGTCCCATCCTGTCCCAAGGGCTGGTGTGCTGCTGAGTGACACATGGGTGCTTTCAACCCCCTTGGCAGTGCTGCTTGTCCCCTGTGCCCAGTGCAGACAGCAAAGAAACGTGGTGATACTTGACAGAGCAAATGGCTTGGTGATGCTCTAAAAACAACTTGGTGCTTGGTGGATTTTGTTTCTTGGGCTGCAGAGCCTGCCGGTTCATCAGCCCCTCCGAGGTGGAGCTGCAGCTCTTCTCCAGGACGAGGTGGCTCCAGGAGGCAGCAAAATTCTGCTGTTTCCGGTGACATGGAGATGTGGTGGATAGCAGTGGTTATTGAGCTCTGTCAAACTCCTCCTGCAGGAAGGAATGGTCCATACGAGGGTCTTTCTCTCCATACCTGTTACCTTCATGAATACAAAGGATTGCTCAGCAAGGGAGAGCTGGCGTGGTGACATCCTCCATCGTGGTGATATCCTCCATCGTCAGGCAGAGCTTTGGGAGCACGACTGCAGTGTGGCTGCTCTCCTTCCTTCATAGGGACGCTTTGCTGGGAGAACCTACAGAACCTTCTCCTGCCCTTTTGTAGGGACCCAGCTGTTGGGCTGTGATGGGTGCAGGGTTTTGGAAGAGCAGAGCCCTCAGCCAGCTTCTTCCTTCCTCAGTACAAATGGTTGGTGAAGCCAGAGGCCTAGGGATAGCATATCTTTCTCCCACTCCTCCCAGACCCAGCAGCTGGGACAGGACAAACCTGCAAGGACTGAGACCATGCACAACCCTCCAAGCCTGGGCTCAGCTCCACAAGAGGCCATCCTGGCCATGCAGTGTTGTTCTGCAGCATGAAGCTAATGGCGTGGATGGCTCTGAGAGGACACTACTTTGGGCTGTCAGGATATCATGAGACTCCCAGGACAGAATTATTAGGTCTGGTGCTGGCAGATCCCATGGGAGTCACAACACCCCATGTGCCATCCACTTCTGGTGTGTCCTCTGCTGCTCTGTGGTCCCGGCTGCTTCTGAGAGTCACCTAAGATGTGACGCCACAGGTAGAGCTGAATTGGTACAAGTTGCTGGAGCACAGGTGAGAGCAAACAGAGGATGCATTTTTAAGCTATTAAAAGAGATTTCTGGATGAAAAAGCTTCATCAGGCACAGTCCTGAATCTAATTTTCCAGCAGAATGGACAGCTTTGAATTTCCGTGTTGTGGTAGGCAACCATTTGCCAGCCCAGCTTGCTAATGATGCTCCCTGTTGGACTTCAAAGGAGCTTTGAGGGCTGACATTATCCTGGGAAAAGGGGCACTTCCTTTTGTAGCAAAATAGCTTATTTGGGTGAACAGGCTCATCACTGAAACTCAATGAGGAGAGTCTGGTGTCAGAGTGGGATCAGAGAGGCTGGTTTGCATCCCCAGCCCTCAGCCCTTGCTGGTGAGAAGGGAGCAGATTATGAGGCTTCATTCTAAGTGCAATCTACCCACCAACACTCATCTGAAGAGTGTAGAGAAGCTTTGAGAATGAATTTGCTTTTTTATTGCCCCCTTTCCAGCAAGTAAAGGGGAGACAGCTTGGCTAGATGGCCAGGAAGGTGCAGGAGGAGAAGACAAGGTAGAGACAAGCTCACTCCCAGCAGCTTCCTTGCATTGTCCACCTTCAGCATAACCATCCCCACCTCTCATTCCCATGCTCAACCTGGGGGAACACACAGCATAACTCACTCAGGGGGGCTGGGTGCTGTGCATGAAGCTCTAGTGGCCCACTGTGAGCAACCAGCAGATGTGAGGACACTGCTGAGTTGTGTTAACTTCTTTTCATCTTGCTAGAAAAGCAAGGTAGGAACCTGGAAGCCTGCCTTGAGTGGTTGGGACAGTGGGAAGGGAATGGTCCTGCCTGCTCAGAGCAGGGCTGTAAGTCAGTCCACGTGGTGTGGGTCACTGTCAGAAGAGTTGTCTCCCCATTTGGAGTAATGTGCTGGACTGACCATCGTCATGAGAGCAGGCAGGTCCCAGGCAGCCACCCCTGCCTTTCCTGCCCAAAGCTGTGCTGGTGGGCAGCAGGCTGCTGCCCTCCAACTGTCTGCCCAGTCCTCCAACACCAGCAGAAGCCAGCCCAGGCTCAGAGGGCTCAAAACTCACCCTCCTGAGTAGTCTCCTCACCTACCAAAAACATTAATGGGACCAGAAATCCCCCTTGCTCAGAGCCCTTCTCTGGGGTCTGTGGGAGGTCCTCTGGTCCCAGCAGCTATGATACTTTCACTGCCCTGTGTAGTGTCGCATCTTGTCCCATTGTAAACTAATGGAATCACTGCCCCATGTCGCATCCTGTCCCGTCCTAAACTGATGAGCTCACTGCCCCGTGTTGCATCCTGTTACTGTATGTCCAGACTCGACGCGGTCACTGCTTTGTGTTGCATTCTGTTGCGTCTGAAATTTCTGCAGTTTGCTGCCCCGTCTCATGTCCTTGGGTAGCAGAAGCTGTCAGCCCTTCCTGCAACAGCCCAGCTCCAGCGGCTCCCTTTCTCCACGAGGTTCCTGACAAAATACCGCAGCTCATCCTAGCCTTTAGGACCTCTCTTTTTTTTGGTGAAGGAAGGGTGACAGTTGACAGATGGTCCAATGCCTAAAGGGGCTACAAGAGAGCTGGAGAGGGACTTTGGACAAGGGCATGGAGTGATAGAACAAGGGGGAATGGCTCCAGACTGATAGAGGGCAGGTTTAGATTGGATATAAGGAATAAATTCTTTATTGTGAGAGTGTTGAGGCACTGGAACAGATTGCTCAGAGAAGCTGTGGGTCCCCATCCCTGGAAGTGTTCAAGTCTGGGTTAGATGGGGTTCTGAGCAACCTGGTCTAGGAACTGGATGATCTTTAAGGTCCCTTCCAATCCAAACCATTCTGTGATTCCATGATTCTACAACCTAGCAAGGACGGGGAGAGCAGCACTAGCAGAGGCAGAAACTCACTGAGGATGCTGGTGGAAGCCAGTTAGGATGTGAAAGGAGCAATGAGGGGGAATGGGTATCAGCAGTTTTTATGCTGTAGCCCACCCGTGCACCCTAATGGGTTGCTTCATGGACTTTCCCAAGAGATTTGCACAGTATGTGCTGCTTTTCCCTCTGCAGGGCAGGCACAGCTGGTGCCTCATAAAATATGCTGGTACAACACTTGGTTATTTGGCACTGCAGATTCTGATTTCTGCACATTGGTATTCCCTGACTCACACTGGGATTCTTTCCCTCTGCAGGGAGCCAGAGGTGCAGAAAGGGTATGAGGTCAGCATGCATGCCCCCCTGTCTCCTGGCTAAATTGAAGAAGGAGATGGGCAGCAGTGCACAGTAAGGAAGGAGAGTCTAGGAGTCATTTGGGATTGCAAGCAGAAGAGTGGCTGTGGGGCCATCCAACCCAAAAACCTTAAAGCCTAGTGGCAGTGGTCAAGGATGGAGATAAAAGTGCAGGTCTTCTCTTTGGAGTCCTGTTTTAAAGCTCTGGAGCTATGCTCAGGACTGCTTCCCACACTGTGGGCATGCCTTAAGGCCTTGCTGGCCTTAAACCAGACAGCTTAAGACTGGTCTGGGCCCAAAGCTAAAGGAGGGTCTCCACACCCGGCAGTGCCATCAGCAGATGCAACCACAGCAGATCCAGAGAAGTCAGTACAGCATTCACACTGGGCACAGGGCTGTGGTGAAGCTGTCTTAGCTGTTCAGAATCCTGCTTTTGTTCTTGTGAGCTTGCTGGCCTGGTCACAGGCCACCAGAGTGGTTGTTGGCTCCTAGGCGATTCCCTTTTGGACTAGCCAGATCCTTGGGATGAGCCACCCCAGAGATTGTGGCAGGTCAGGAGAGAAGGGTGCTGGCAGGAACGCGGGGAGGGAGCTGGCCAGTCACCACCAGCACTGCAGCCAGCAGCACATCCCCACAGGAGCAATGAGTCCCTCTGCGCCTTTCATTTGCCCCTCCATGAGGACCAAGAAGGGTGGCTCAGGAGCTGCTGCCTTTCATGTGCTGCCCTCAGCCTTTCTCACTCTGTGTCTCTTCCTGTTCCATCTCTTCTCCTTGTTTTTCCAGAAAAGAAAGTCCAGTTCCAGCGTTCAGTTAATGGTGAGTGTCCTTCGTCTTCCTCAATGCCGATATTGCTGGGCCTCTCCACATGTTCCAGCTTCCCCTGTTTTTGGAAGTTACCTCGGGGTAGGGAAGAAGGGACAGCGGGGTTGGAGGGAACATCCTCAAATCCGTATCACCCACAAACCCCATTAACAGGGTTGGTGCAGGCACTTGCTGGCCACCAGCTGGTGGGAAGCCAGCCCTGGTTCTTGCTGATGGGTTCTCATGCCGTTTCTCCCAGTTCTCCTGACTCAGGTCTGCAGGCTGCATCGGTCCAAGGAGCCTTGGAGAAACACCTTCCATGCCTCTGCGGGGACTGTATGGTCATGGGACACCTTGCCAACCTACATCGGGGTCTTCTGGGTAATACACAAGCAAGGCTCTGCTGGGAAGAGCTAGCAGAGCCATTGCTCTAGCTCCGCTAGCAGAGTTGCCTTGATGAGGCTCCTGGAGAGAGACGGGGAGTCAGTGCCCCTCTCCCCCCAAATCTGTGTAGTGCTCAGCTGTTTCTTGAAAGAGCTGTGTCTCAGCCTTCAGTGGTCCATGTGGGTCTTGGAAGCACTGTTTTATTGTACATTTCTCTCCCTACTCTGCGGTCAGTGTGGTCTCTCTCACTCCTGCACAGTCCCCTCTTTCTCATCCCAGCTCCTCCTCGCTGTTAATTTGTACATCTCTCTCTTTATTGTACAGTCAACATGGTGTCTTCCACCCCTGCACAGCCCCTCTCCCTGCCCCTCCGGCAACGCTTCTAGGAACCCACCACATGGCCCCTGGACCTGCCCCCATCTCTGTCCCCACAGGTGTCGGTAGGAAAGGCAGCGCCGTTCCTACGAGACCCTCCACAGCCCACCTCTTGTGCCCTTGGCGACAAGGAGTGGAGGTCAGGGAGGGCTCTGCCAGCGCTGCCCTAGAGCTGTGGTTGAGGACAGGTTGGACCTGCTGGCGTTTTCCTTGGTTTCTGTCTGTTGGCACAGTTGAGCGCTCTGGGGTCGGACTCGGGGGGCTGTCGAACACTCGAGCTCCATCTGTCCCAGGGAGAAAACCCTTCTCACCACCACATCTCTCCTTTCTGTTCTTTGCTCAGGAATCATCGGAGAGCACCAACACCACCATTGAGGATGAAGACACCAAAGGTAACCACAGGGGCATGTGGGAAGGTGGAGAGATTGTTTTGAAGGGGTGCCCATAGGTCTGGTCACCCCTCACAAGATACTTGCTATAGCAAAACCCACCACCATCGAGCTGCCTCAGGGCCCTTCAGAAGCTGCTTTAACTCTTCTGGTGGTTTCACTGCTGGGTTGCTGCCATGAACAGCTGGGGCACTGCTGGTGAGGAGGGGACTGCTCCCGTAAACAGGGATGTTCCCTGAAAGCAGGTGTGGAAATGGCAGAAATCTGCAGGGATAGCAGCCCAGCTGCTCTTTTAAAATAAACGTCCCTTTGGAAAAAGCCTCCAGGGGAAATCCCTGTCTGCCGCCCGCCCGCCTGCCAGAGGCAGCTTTCTAAGAATAACCCAGGGAATAATTTATCGGTGTTAATTTGTAAAGTCTCTCGATGAAGTGATCTCAGCACAAAGCAAGATGGACTTTGGCCTGACATGAGAGCTAATGGGGCAACTTGTCCTCCTGGAAAAGGGCTCTCCGAGCCTGGATGTGCAGGCAGGTGGTGCTCGGGAAATGATGGGAGTCCCTCGCCTTTCTGAACAAATCCTAGGAACATGCTTCCTCTCCTTTCATTAGTCACATAGTCACGATGCAAAGGAAAAAATCCCAAAAACCAAGCATGATGGCAATTTGCATTTGAAGCAGAGCCTTGTTAAAAAGCCCGGGGTAACTCTGACAGCTCCTTCTGCATCCCTGGGATCCAAAGCCACTTGTGCACCCCGTCCCTTCCCAGATGAACTAGCAGTGCCTGGAATCCCTGGCAGCAGCTGCACAGTTCTGTGCCCTTTGCAGAGTCCCTCCTTGCATCTCCTAGGGTGGCTGCACATGTCACTCACCTGCTCTCCTTCCTGCTGAGAGCCTCTCCTTCCATTATAGAGGGAGGTGAGAGCATCTTTGTCCAGCTTGCCCTGGCTGGCCTCTGATGTGAGTTCATGGGGTAGAGGGTCTCAGCTTAGCAAGGCTATTCAGCCAAGACCAGCCTATCCTGACTTTTGGGCTAAGGGTAACTCAGCACTTCATGATTAATCTTTTGGCTCTTTTGGAAATTATGGGGATTTTCAGTTTTGAAAATCTTTCCTTTCTGGAGTTGAAGAGTCTTTCCCCACATCCCAAGCTGCTCTCCTGCTTTTTCCCTCTACAGTTTCCAAAGTCCCCCCACATTCTGTGATCTGATTCTGATGAGATAAAGATCTCTCACCGATATGGCAACACCAGAACCTACTTCTAGTTTGTTTTATCCTTTTATTTTCCTTTTTCTCTTTAAACCAACAGTACGGAAGCAAGAAATCATTAAAGTCACAGAGCAGCTGATTGAAGCAATAAGCAATGGCGACTTCGAGTCCTACACGTGAGTGTGCCCAGTGCAGGTTTGGGCTGGGTGAGGGCTCAGCCTGCCCGACTAGGGTCTCTCACTCTTACAGTGCTGCCCAGGAGGTTTTACTGCTGCCCAGGGCAGGCTGACCAGGTTGATATGGTGGGGGAGAATGGACACTGTCCAAGAGAAGCAGGGGACATCTGTTTCCAAGCCTGACACTACTCTTGCGCTCAGCTGACCACAGCTCTCTGGTCTCACTGTCATGGATGAGCCTGTTTTTTGGTTTGCAGAAAGAGGAGTGATTGTAAATGTGATTTATGGTGGAAGAAGTATTTGCAACCATGGAATCTGTTATATCCAGATTGCCACAGGCTGTTCTGAAGTGTAGGCGATTTCTGCTTGCTGAGCTGATGCTGTTCAGAGTACACCTCTTCTATATCCAAGGCTGATTTAATTAGTGATGTCTGAGTGAGTGCAGGCCTTCATCCCTGCCTCAGAGGATCTCAGCAGGGATATTTTGATACAGAGCAGATAATGAGTTTTTTTCCCTGATGTCTTCCTTTCTTGTAAAGAAGATGACTGTATTTGAGGAGGTTTAATTGCAGATGGTGACTGATGGAGAATGCACCCTGCTTTGGTGGGGCCCTGGCTGCAGTCAGTGGGCAGGAGGTAAAGTGAGTTGGGCAAAATGCAGGGATGAGGTTAGATTTTTGCAAGAATTACTACTGGTGCAGACACTCCTCAACTTCAGGCTGAGGGAGCCATCCTGAGCAAGAGGAGTTTGGGTTCTTCAGGTACTCATGCCAGAAGTGGTGAGATAACCTCTCCCTTTTCTCTCCCGTTCCCGGCTCCCCAGGAAGATGTGTGACCCTGGGATGACTGCTTTTGAGCCTGAGGCTCTGGGCAACCTTGTGGAAGGCCTGGATTTCCACCGATTCTATTTTGAAAACCGTAAGCAGCTCACTTGCTTTCTGAGGGACCTTTCCCACCTCCCATGTGCCTGTCTTGTCCTCCATCAATTTGCTGGAGGGAATTGGGTTAGTATGGCTGTGGGAGCATCTCTGGCTGATCTGGAAGATACCAGCAGGAGGTGTTAGGTCAACTGGGGCCGGGTGTCTGTAAAGGAGTTGTTGAGTTAGCTGTTTTCTAGGTGGACCCCTCCTGAGCCCACCTGTACAGCATATACTCAGCCCCATCAAGCAGAGAGCTTAACACAACTGTCTCCCCTTCCCACGTTGCTGCCAGCCTGGGAAAGAGCCACCCAAACTCCTTCCCCTGCCTAAATCCACTTCTGCTTGTCCCCTTTCCAGTGTGGTCCCGGAACAGCAAGCCCGTGCACACGACGATCCTGAACCCCCACATCCATCTCATGGGAGATGAGTCCGCCTGCATTGCCTACATCCGCATCACACAGTATGTGGACTCCGGAGGGATCCCCCGCACTGCCCAGTCCGAGGAGACCCGCATCTGGCATCGCCGGGATGGCAAATGGCAGATTGTCCACTTCCACAGATCTGGCGCGCCCTCGGTCCTACCGCAGTAAGCCCTGTGAGCATCTGGGGACAGGACATGGGGATAGGGAGGGCTGGGTGTGGGCTCACTGCAGCGTTGAGGCCCACAGCACATGGGATCCTGTCCCAAGGGTCCATGGTGGGGAGGAGGTGGCTGGTTGCTGTGAGGTGGGAATGGGGAGAGGGATGCTCTGCCAAAGGGATGGTCAAAGCAAATTCCTGCTCTTCCCGGTTTGTGTTTTGCAGCTGAAGCGTGGCCCTGCCCGTGTTGGGTTTGTCACTGACTGACTACCAAGGGGAGACCCCCTCCGACATGTTCACCTACGGGACTTTGGCTGTTGGCTCTGCTGCTTGGTTCCCGCTGGAATAACCCCTCGCTTCTCACCGCACACACACGACGGCCCCGCCAGTGCAGCTCAAGCATCCCATCAAACCCCCCACCCTGCCGGGGTCATGGCGCTGGGCCCCCTTCCTCTGCATGAACCAGAAAAAAGAAACCATGAACTTAAACCCAAGCATCTCGCCAGTGTACAGGCCCCCCTCGTCAGCTGCATAGCATCGGTGGGCCCCTCACTACCCAGCGCATCTGAACTGGGTTCAGACTCATCATCCACCTCCATCCCCACCTCTGCTGGAAGCCCTCCGAGGAAGAGGGGGGCAGTTTTGAGCCGCTCTCTGCTTCTTCCTCCCTGCGTGCTGGTGGATTTTGCTTTGCTGCTATCAAGGTCCCCGTCTGCTGCCATGACTCCCACCTGCTCCTGACCTGAGTTCCTGCTTCCCAGCAGCCTTGGCCGGGGAACTGCAATTCAATCCATTTGCAAATCCATTTTTCATGCGTACCTGGGCAAGGAGTGCCATGTTTGGATGGGTGAGTAAAGACTATCTGTTTATCTTCCCTTCCCAGTGCAGGCTGGCTCCTTCCCAAGAGGGTAAGCAGGTTTGCACCCTGGCTCCAGACAGCTGCTGTGCCAAGAAGGATGCTCTCCCTCCTATCTCCCTTCTCCCTTTGGAGGAGAGACCAGAGATGCTGGGAGAAGAGAGGAGGAGAAAGACAACTGCTTCCCAATACCACATCGGCACAGACAGGAGCTGGGGCTCTCCCATCCATGTCCGGGTGGTAGCATCGCCCCTGCGCCCTCCTCCTCATCCACCACCCAGCCTGGATCCTTTACCCCAGCATCCACCCCTGCCCCCCACATACAGCACTGGCATTCCCCTGCTCCCGACTCCCAGGATGGGATGGGGGCAGCCAAGGTGGCTGCTGGTTTAGGGCACAAATCTCCATCGCCCACATGATTCCTTCCAGCGACAACAAGGAATGCAAGCTTTAGTGACAAACTGCAGAATCTGATTGTGCTTCGACAAAAACAAACAAGCCTTTTGCTGTCTTCTCCTTTGAGCGCATGCCTTTTTATAGGGAAAAGAAACCAACCTGCTGTGTATTTCGTAACTTGATTTTGAGTATTTGCTGAAATGGATCTTTATGTAATAACTAGAAACATTCAATTGTTTAAGTGGGGAGGGAGGGGGGATTTTTGGGGGTTGCTGTTTTTCATTGCGTTTACATTTGAAGTGGGGTTGTTCTGCCACGATGCTCCTACCAGGGGTCCCACGGCTGCCAGCCCCCTCCTCACACTGTGGTGGCTTGTCCCATTCTGTCCCACAGCGTTGGGTGGCGAAGGCGCCCATCTCCAGGGGCACCCACCTCCAGGGGCACCCACATCCCCATGGCGCCTTCCTGCACCCCATGGGTCTTCCTGCAGGGCAAACCACCGCGGTGGCTCTGGGAGTGCCACCGGCACGTGGCTTTCAGGACAGAAGACGTGGCTGGGAAGGGGAATGTTGGTCTCACCTCTTTGCCATCAGGTAGAGGTCTGAGGGTGGGTGTTTCTCTGGCAATTCTTCCGTTTCACATTCTCTTTTTTCCGAATGGAGCCTCTTCACTTGCTGATGTGAGGCTTCTGCAGCGCTGCTGCCCCGGGGTACTTTCTAGCTCCACTCTCTTCGTCTGCATGGTGTTTAACTTTCTAGACGGTGCGTGTGTTGAAAAACAAAGAAATGAACAAAACCTGCTTGTTTTGGACCTAAAAAAAAAAAAGAAAAAGGAAAAAAAAAAGGAGGAAATGTTGCCTCCATGTAAATTCTGAGCGTGTATTTTGCCTTTTCTGTGGTTTTGAATGCTTTGCTCTCTGTTGAGGCAGGGACGGCCACCATGCCAAATGTGACTGCACCCTTGCAGACTGCAAAAATATTTTCCCACTGGATGGAGGGGCAGAAATCTAAACTGTTGGGGCATGGACAGGCCCTGAGAAGTGTGTTGGTGTGTTCTGCTGTGCCAGCAGTGTGATGGCTGCTGGTGATGTGTGTAGGAGATGCCTTTTTGGGGGTAAATCACAGAGCTGATCCACGGGTGCCTGTGGGGGTCCCCATGCCCTTGGTGGACCTGTGCACCATAGGCTTGCAAGAGTTGACCCCAAAGCAGGGAAATCTGTGCAGGGAAAGGATTATCTTCTAAGGTAGAGTTTGGGTGTTTTTACAGATCTGTTTTCTTCCTGTAGTCATGTAGTGCTGAATTTTTTTTGATTTTTAAAGGAAGGAGTCAGCTCTTTCACAGTTCTCTCTCTCCCTCTCCAGAGCTGGCTCTGAAGCCAGCCATGGTCAATGTCATCCATCTTCTGATGTCCAGGCTCTTCAGGTGTCAAGAAGATTTCTGGGGATTCGTATAAGGTGGATGATGATGGAGGACATCACGGCAGGGCTTTGCATGGTGGCTGGAGGGCAAATGCCATCTCAGCCTGGTTTTGAAGCTGCTGATAGCTGTGTACCTTAAATGGGCTGTGAGGGTGAAGCTGCTCCAGCGGCTGCTACTGGAGAAAGGATTGACACTGGGGGTGCAGTAGGATTTGCTGAGAATAACAGATGCAGTGTTGGGGTACACACGATCTCCTTTCACTGAGAACCCACAGTCACTTCCAGGGAGAAGCATCTTGGCTTCGAGGAAGGCTTTGAGGTGTCTTCTTGGAGGGAGTTTCTCCTTCTTGAGGTTTCCCTAAGGTCATCTCCCCAGGAGGCAGCTGGATGTCCTTCCAACACTCCCTTCCAAGGGAAGCAGAGTCTGGAGTTCCAACTCATTCTAGTCTTCCAGTCAAGCTGCAGCCTGACCAAGGAAGACCCAACTTCCCAACATGCCCACGCTGGCAGCATTAAGCACCTGCACTTTAGGGGTCTGTCCTGCCTGGTTTCTCTGCCCCACCTTGTCCTGCTTCTCCAGAGCAGGTTCCTGTATCCTCAGAGCATCTCAGCAAGTGCTGATGGACCACCACTGTTTCTTGCAGTATCCATGGAGAGCATCTGTCTCTGTCTTCCTTCGCATTTCCTGATTTCTCCTAAACTGGCAGGGAAACTACATAAATAAGTTTTCACTATCCTTCTTTGGCTGGAAGAGCCAGGGATGCTGCTGTTATGTCTCTACTTTTAAGCTGTTGACACTGTTCCTGACACATGCAAGTGGGCATTGCCCCAACAATCCCACCATGGTTCTGGGAATGACAAAATTCAGGGATGTTCCCAATAAGCAACATCGACAAGGCCACCTTGTTGGGATGGATTTTACCACCATGGACTTCCTATCCCATCGGCCTCAAGGCCAGAGATCTGGCTATGGCACATTTAAATTCCTGGCACGGACAGAGCTCCTCTCCTCTGGTCTCCTGGTGTCTAGGTCAAACCAAACTCAGAAGTCCTCCAAACTCATCCTCTCTTCCACCTCTCCCAGACCACAGGGGATGTCTAACTGGAAGCACTTGCTGTGGTGGTGTTGAGCTCCCAGCTCCACAGGTGGACTTGGGAGCTGCCTGTTTTCCCTTCCTGGCTGCCAGGGTCCACTGGCAGCATCATAATTTCTCACTTCTTGCTGATGCATCCCCTCTGGAAGACCAAGAGGCCACTCCTGGGCCTCTGCTCTTTGCTGGAGGAGCAGGCACTCTCCTCCTCACCACAGCCAGGCACAGTGGGAGAGCTGTCCTCCCCCCCAAACCTGCATGAAATGCCCCCTCTGCCAGGCACCAAACCCTTGTCTGACCCCAAACCTGCCTCTCCTCCCATGGATACCCCCATGGATCCCCAGAAGCTGGAGCAAGCAGCAGTCATCTACTCCCACCTGGGGCTCCCCGTGGGCTCTGCAGCCCATGGTGGCATTGCAGTGTCACGTGTGAGAGGGAGCCACACAGCCCCACGGACCAAGAGGTGTCTGCCAGTAGATCCCATAACCTCCTCTGAACACCCCAGGAGACAGACCGACCCTTCTTCCCCACCACAGGACACATCTCATGGTGTACCCCATGCTTTTGATGCAGCACAGATCCTCCAGCCAGCAGAGTAGAGACGTTGCCCTTGCCCATGTCCCAAGGTTCAGGTCCCAGCCCATCAGTATCAGACAGGGAAACCCAGACATGAGCAGGCTGTGGGGACACCAGGGCAGGGGCTGGTGGCCACTCTGCCACCAGATTCATCTGAATCTCCTTCCCTCCTGCAGGTCATTGACAGGGAGTGGGAGAGAGGGAGCAGTGGAAGGGACTGTATCGAGTAGCTCCTTCCTTCTTTGGATTGTTGTCCCTTTTTTCTAACTGTTGCACAATTTTAGGGCTTTTGTAACATTTTTTGGACAAGCAGGGAAAATATGTTAACAGTGGTTTAAGGAAAAAAAAATGAGATCTATCTCTCTCTCTTATATATTATATATATATAAAAACTATATATACTTACAGGAAATCTCTATGGAAATATTTATTTAAGATGATTGCAAAAAATATATTATAACTAAGAGTATACCAAGCTTTGTCACTTAACAAAAATCAGGCCCCGGGGAGGGGTAGCTGCCTGTCCCCTCGTGTCTGTCCGTCCGTACGGTTGCAGCTGAAGCCTTTCTCTTCTCTTTTTGTAAGTGCACTCGAACTGTTGAGCAGTGTGACCGTGTTGGATTCAGTGGGA